>CM049835.1:27222580-27230080 GCA_027422435.1 Schizopygopsis pylzovi | reverse complement strand
GGCCTTGTTTCCTTTATTAGTGGTCGTCATGCCCCGAGGAACCGCTCCCAAGCCACGCAGATCTACAAAACAAACACGCATTAGACACCGGGAATCTTGACCATGTGACGTCTGGGCAGGGCGAAACACGTTTAATCATGGAGCTTCATATGAGCTCAAGAATGAGAAACAGCAAGTGTAGTGTTGTGTGTTGTGTTGTGTGATAGGAAGCAGTCATTTTAGGCCGGACTAGTGAAAGTGATAACTCTGTACCCACGACTTCCTGTTTCAGACTTCCTCTGTGGTCGTGGCGGTTGGGAGCGTAATGCTCTGCATACGAGCCTCGCTGCAAGCTGATTGGCTGCTGAAGAGCCAATAAGAGGAAGCTGTGAGACGGAAGTGTGGCTTGGGGGTTACCGGCTCGATGAAGCGGGGCGAGCAGACGGCGAATCGAACCACAATCACATACTGACATCGAGTCTAGGGATGTCAAAATGGCTGAAATAATTTCCAAAATTTTTATGATTTAAAGGGGATTGTGGGGGGGGGGGGGGCACAAGAGGGCGCATCGAGCCAAATATTACAAACGCACATTTCTTCAAAAGGAGAAAAAACACATGACTATCATTGAAAAAGTGCATGTTTAAAATCATGTTTAACAACCATATGTAATTAATTAACAATTATCTTTGTTGTGGATTTTAAATTTGATGAATATTCAAAAAACAAAAAAATTGACAGCCCTAAACATCTCATAAAAACAGTTATTTAGGGCTTATAGCTTTAGAAAAAATGATTTAATCATTTTGATTCAATGATATTCATTATATATCTCAGTATATATGTATACATGGCTTTGTAGCCAGTTAGATTCTACATTTTAAAATGTAAAGTAGAAAAAAAAACTAAGTTTTCCATGTTTTTTATATTTCATTTGTATGCACCAATGATAATAAGCTGTAATATTTACCTATGTATTTTTTCACTGAAAAACCCTAGCAACCGCATAACAACCTCCTAGTAAAATTAAATCAATTTAATTAAAATGGAATCAAGAATTATTGAAATTGGGGAAAATTTAACTCATTTTATAGGACACAAAGATTGAATAAATTGTGAAAGTTTTATAAATTTAATTCAGTTGGTGTTATTTTTTTAATGGCTAAGATTTTATTAAAATGGAAACAAGTTCAAATTTAAAGAGAACATTTTTTATTTTACAAAGATAGAAAATAAATAAACAAAATTATTTCAGTGGGCTCAAAGAATTAATAAATGCTTAATTTGATAATTTCAATCAAGTTAATAACTTTATAAAATTGTATATTTTTTTAATCCAGAATAAAACAAATTAGGAAAAAAAAATGGAATTTGAAACAAAAAAAAATATTGATTTAAGTGCCCAAAGACTGAATACATTCCTAAAGTTTTATGAATTAAATTGAGCTGATATTATTTTTTTTTAACTAAAACTCTTCAAACTGACCAAGCTTTTTAAACTTTCAGACTAGACTCTAGTTAATATTTGATATATTGTCCCGCACTAATGAGATCTGCAGCAAAATTCACTCATGTGTAATCATCAGTGTTTTTTTTTAAAAAAAAAAAAAAAAGGGGGAAAAAAAGAGGACGGACGGAGACAGAAGAGAAACCCTGATGAGATCACACCCCCCCCCCGGGGGGGCCCACCACACAAAAAACAAAAAAAAAAAAACACGCAACCACCAAAAAAGGGGTTAACCAAAAACCAAACACCACACCCCCCCCCCCCAAACAAAATTTTTTTTTTTTGGGGGGGGGGGCCCCCCCCCCGGGGGGGGGTGTTTTGGGGTGGTGTGGTGGTGTGGGGGGGGGGGGGGGGGGTTTTTTTTTTTTTTTGTGTGTGTGTGTGTGGGGGTGGGTGGGGTGTGTGGGGTTGAAGGGGGGTTTGGGGGAAAATTTTGAAAAGGGGGGAAAGGGGGTTTAAAAAAAGGGGGGGGAAAATTTTTTTGGGAGAAAGGGGAAAGGGGGGGGGGTTTTTTTTTCCTTTTTTTGGGGGTTTTTTTTTTGGGGGGGGTTTTGGGTTTTTTTAAAAATTTGGGGGGGCCCTTTGGGGTTTTTTAAAAAAAAATTTTTTTTTAAAAAAAAAAAAAATTTTGGGAAAATTTTGGTTGGGTTTTAAAAAAAAAAAAAAAAAACCCAAAACCCAAAAACCCCCCAAAAAAAAAAACAAAAAAAAAAACCCCAAAAAATTTAAAAAAATTTTTTTTTTTTGGGGGGGGGGGGGGGGGGGGGGGGGGGGGGGGAAGGGGGTTGTGAGGGAAAGGGGGGAAAGGGGGGGGGGAAAGGTTAAAAAAAAAAGGGAAAAAAATTTTGAGAAAAGGGGGGGAACCCCCGGGGGGGGAAAAACCCCAAAAAAACCCCTTAAACCTTTTAATTTTGGGGGGGGGGGGGGGGGGGGGGGGGTTTTTTAGGGAAAGGGGGTTTTGGCGGGAAGGGGGGTTTTAAAAAAAGCCCCAAAAAATTCCCTTTTTTCCCAGCCCCTTTTTAAAAAAAAACCCCCCCCCCCTTTAAAAAAAAAAAAAAAACTCTCGCTCACACACACACACACTCAAACATGCACACACTCACACACACTCTCCACATACAGTGAGTGAGCTGTGAGTGAGTGAGTGACTGTGTGAGAGGTGTGTGTGTGAGCGAGAAGAGAGGTGAGTGAGAAGAGAGTGTGTGTGTGAGGTGAGTGAGTGGAGTGTGTGTGTGTTGTGTGTGTGTGTGTGTGTGTGTGTGTGTGTGTGTGTGTGTGTGTGTGTGTGTGTGTGTGAGGCTGATGAAGGGCGTCTGCTGAGCGGTATCACAAGCTGAAGTTCCTCAGAGGACACGCAGGTTAATATAATAACACACACAGTCTGATTAATATTCATCTGAGACGAGACGAGAGGACACCCGCTGCTAGACGCACAAAACACATTACTCAGATAAAGGACTTACACCGTCCTCTGACTGTGTGTGTGTGTGTGTGTGTGTGTGTGTGTGTGTGTGTGTGTGTGTGTGTGTGAGGATGAGGAGGGTGCTGTTGCTGTTGCTGTGGTAATGGGGGATTCTTCCTCACTGACCCAAAGACAGCAGACAGAGAGAAAGTTCCAGGAACAAATCAGGTTCAGCTCCATCACTCACACACACACAGAACAAACACAGACACACACACACACACACACACACACACACACACACACACACACACACAACACACACAACACACACACACACACACCACACACACACACACACACACACACCACATACACCACACATTCACCACACAGAAAGAAAGAGAGAGAGAGAGAGGAGAGAGAGAGAGAGAGAGAGAGAGGAGAGGAGAGAGGGGGAGAGAGAGAGGGAGAGAGAGAGAGCGCTGGGGGTTGTTGGGAAGCTCTCGGTCAAAACTGCCTCCTCAACACATTTGTGAAGCTTAGCGGAGGGCAGAAAAGAACTGAACTCAGCAGCCGACGCCAGAAAACCTGCAATCAGACCAAGTTCTGCTGTTCAGCAGCTCGCAGACCTGCGCTGGAGTATTGTGAGGATTCAATGCTCTCTCCAGAACACATCATTATATTACAGCCAGTAACTGGGTTTATTTACTCACTCTCATGTGTTTCCAGACCGGTGTGACTTTCTGAGGAATTTAAAACCAGATATTCCGAATAATGTTGGTATAATATATATATTGGTATATCATTATATAGACAAAAATCTTAGCCACATTCATCAAAATATCTTCTGTTGTGTTCAATGTTGGGTGGAATATCTCTTTAAATATGACTTTTTTTTTTTTTAAATGTTTTATTTAAATGAGACTGATTATCCTACATCATTTTAATTAGAGTTCATATCTAATAATTAACATATATTTAATTTTAATAACTGTCTAGTTGAAATAGTGCTTCCCTTGAAGGAAAAAACTGCTTATAAATATTTTATAGATAATTTTTTTTTCTTGTATAAAGTAAAAAAGCTAATAATAAAATAAACATTGATTATCTGTGTGTGTGCATATATACAGTAAGTGTTAATATATGTAAAGATGGGCCAGTGATGCTCAGAAAGTGGGTCTCTGTCGCGCTGACCTACTTCTGCATGAAGGTTGATGTGAATGTTAGGTCTGCGGGTGACACGGGGGTGTGGTCACATGACTGACGAGAGGGTGTGGTCACATGACTGACGCGGGTCACATGACTGGAGGAGCACAGGTGAGTGATGCCGATTATATGTGCGGCCGTTCCTAGAAGTTAAATCCAATTTTAGGAGCCTTAATCCTGTGTTAACACTCTTATGTGTGTTTCACGGAAGGCATTTCAAGGAGTTACTATACACACACACACATACACACACACACACACACACACACACTTGCGCACACACACACACTCGCGCACACACACACACACTCGCGCGCGCACCACAAACACACACTCGTGCACACACACTCGCGCACCCACACGCACACTCATCTCTCGCACACACACACACTCGCGCACACACACACACACACACACACACACTCACACACTTGTGCACACACACACTCGCGCACACACACACACACACTCGCGTGCGCACACACACTCGTGCACACACCCACACACACACACACACTCGCGCACCCACACACACACACTTGCGCACCCACACACACACACACACACTACTGTACACCTGTGTTTCAAACATATTACATGGAGAGCAGGGACACGACTCGGGAACCAGAGAAACGTGTCATCAGCTGGAGACACAAACATCAGAGGTGTGAGTCTCACCGCAGCAGAAAAACTGCTCCGTCAGGAAGACCCCCCCCCTCCCCCCGACACATTAATAACACACAGAGGAGAGAATCAATCAGAGACAACTTCTACCCGAGCAGCAAAAATCTCCCAAGAACAAAGCCCATTACTGGACACCACACAAGCTACTACAGATAGGGGGGGGGGCAGTCATGGCCTAATGCATAGAGCGTCTGACTTGTAACCCAAGGTTGTGGGTTCGAATCTGGGCTCGGTGAGACCCTTGAGCAAGGCACCGAACCGCCCACTGCTCCAGGTGTGTGTGCACAGTGTGTGTGTGTTCACTACTGTGTGTGTGTGTGTGTGTGTGTGTGTGTGTGTGTGCATGCTGTGTGTGTGTGTGTGTGGTTGTGCACGGTGTGTGTGTGTGTGTGTGTGTTCACTACTGTGTGTGTGTGTGTGTGTGTGTGTGTGTGCACGGTGTGTGTTGTGTGTGTGTGTGTGTGTTGTGTGTTCAATACTGAGTGTGTGTGTGTGTGTGTGTGTGTTCACTACTGTGTGCGTGCACGGTTGTGTGTGTGTGTGTTTCACTACTGAGTGTGTGTGTGTGTGTGTGTGTGTGTTTCACTACTGTGTGCGTGCACGGTGTGTGTGTGTGTGTGTGTGTGTGTGTGTGTGTGTGTGTGTTCACTACTGTGTGTGTGTGTGTTCACTACTGTGTGTGTGTGTGTGTGTGTTCACTACTGTGTGTGTGCACGGTGTGTGTGTTTCACTACTGTGTGTGTGCACGGTGTGTGTGTGTGTGTGTGTGTGCTTGGATGGGTCAAATGCAGAGAACACATTTCACTGCTGGTTATACTCTGTATAATTGTGTATGTGACAAATACAAAATTAATTAATTAATTAATTATTAGATCATGATGAGAAATAGAGTAAATATTAAGAGAAAATCTATTGACTTCCATAAGAAAAAAATAGAAATAGAAATAAATATGGCATCCTTTTTATTCAAAATCTACTCATTTATATCAGAAATTATCTAAATATATAAAAAATATGTATTATTGTGAGATACTGTGTTTCTAAGATTTATTTGTCCGTTGAAATATTGTTATATATTAGATGTTGTTTTATATATATATATAATTGTATTTTTATATCAATTGTTATATATTGATTTGTTATTAATTCATATTTTTAAGTCAAACATATTAGTATAAGAGGAACGAAGGACGTTCAAATATTGCTATTCCAGTATCGGCACCCTTGGTAAATATGATCAATAATTGTGTCCAATGTGTATTTGAGAAAAACATTTATTTCATAATGAGATTATTTTAAATTCTTGTTATCCAATGAAAGGTTTGATTTTTGTGATTTTTTAAATAAAAGATTAAAAGGATTAACAACGCAGATTCATTTTCACAGCCAACTTTGATCATATTTACCAAGAGTGTAGATATATATCTGGCCATGACTGTATATTAATGTGTACATTATGTTTTGTGAAAACTCAAAATTGTCATATATATATCTTGAGATATTAGTAAATCTGGAATCTGAGGGTGCAAAAAAATCTAAATATTGAGAAGATCATCTTTAAAGTTGTTCAAATGAAGTTCTTAGCAATGCATATTAATAATCAATAATTCAGTTTTGATATATTAATGGTAGGAAATATCTTCATGGAGCATGATCTTAACATCCTAATGATTTTTGGCATAAAAATAAAATGTATAATTTTGACCCATACAATGTATTGTTGGCTAAATATAGCTGTGCTGCTTATGTGCTCCAGGGTCACACACACACACACACACACACACACACACACACACACACACACACACACACACACACACACACACACACACACACACAGACACACACTACACTAATATACACACACACACAAACACACACACTCTCTCTCACACACACACACACACACACACAGACACAGACACACACACACACACTCTCACACACACACACACACACAGAAACACACACATATATAAAACGTGAAGCAAAACGATGACAGGTCTGGATGTTTTTGGGACACTTGGCGCGTCTCACTCAGCTTCATCACCTGCGCTCTGGACATCACCCTCACTAACGAGCTCGTTTCCCTCGTCTTCCGTCCTTCTGGAGTGTTTGTGTAAACTGCATAATCAGTCATAGAATCTGAATTTACAGTTCAATGGGTCAAAGTTGGGAAGAATTAATCAAAAGTAGGTCATTACACTTCAATCAGATCGCGATACGGACTAGTACCTGTAAATATTAAGCCGATTAATATTTGATTTGACCATTAAAAAGGAGTTCATAAAAACTTAAACGGAAAGAAATTAATTTATAATAAAATAGAAGAGATTTGATAGAGCCTTATATACAAGTGCATCTCATAAGAAGTCTGGATTTCAGGGCTTCGGAGGTTCGTGTGGAGATTGCAAGAGCGAGCAACACTTCAACACTGCGGGTAAAAACTGCAGCAAAGCGCAGCCGGGATGATGCAACCGGAAGACATCGTCCTGCGTGTAACTCCAGGCAAAGCGAGACGCCGTCAACCACCGGAGACATTATGAATATCCATACTTCACTGCGGCAGACGCGCTTCCAAGAAAACTTTACAATGCTTTGAGGATTATCTTTACCAACTTGATTTGCTAAATCTGGAAATCAAACATCCACAAAGCATCTGAGAGACCAAATGCTGAACACACACACACCAGTGGCTCTTCAAAGCATGTGTGTTATT
>CM049835.1:27207580-27217580 GCA_027422435.1 Schizopygopsis pylzovi | reverse complement strand
CGCCGCTGAGGCGATCGTTCGCGCGGCGCTGATTTGAAATCGCGCCCATTTCGCTATTCGGAGCGCGCGCGCGGGAACAAAATCCAACCGTCAACTGTCAACTGTCAGTTACACACGCTGAATAAAACTAGTGAATAAATCTGACGTGTCGAGACAAACACCGTATTATCTAAAGAATATGATAAATATGTATACATAAAAACATCACACCTTAATACTTTTAGTACTTTCTACAGCAAAACTGGTTTATTGTCTCAAACTCTAGTGTGTACCCTTCCTAGGGAGCACGTTGGAACGAGACAGGTGCCCAAAATGATGTTGGCAATGGTAGCCTATTTGTCTAAATTACTACGGTTTTACCACCTGACAGCATCACTGGACCATGGTACCGTTTTATTAAGGGTGTAAAACAGAGAAACGCACCTCGATCCGGTTCCAGCGCAGACGGTTCCGATGAACCAGCAGCTTCGGTTCCTCTCAGACCCGCGCGTTTGTGTTGCTGTGTAACCTCTGGCTGACTAGAGGAGACACACACACACACACACACACACACTCACACACACTCTAAATATAACGCGAGCCGAATTCCGCTGATTTCTGCAAACGTTTCCAATCGAAAGCGACGATCAGAGCCGATGAGAGCCGATCAGAACCGGCGCGGGATCACGAATCGGGTGTGTGAGTGTGTATCGATGAGCCCTTTGTCTGCTCGCTGTCATCATGGCTCTCTCTCTCTGTGTGTGTGTGTGTGTGTGTGTGTGTGTGTGTGTGTGTGTGTGAGAGAGAGAGAGAGAGAGAGAGAGTGTGTGTGTGTGTGTGTGTGTGTGTGTGTGTGTGAGAGAGAGAGAGAGAGTGTGTGTGTGTGTGTGTGTGTGTGTGTGTGTGAGAGAGAGAGAGAGAGAGAGTGAGTGAGTGTGTGTGTGTGTGTATGTGTGTGACCCGCTCGTGATGATTCAGCACCGCGAGCTCTTTAAAACGCACGCGGCGTCACGTCGCCTCGCCAGACAGACGACAAACGCGCGCACATATGAACCCTGATACTTATAGTAAACAATACAATACATATATAAATTAATTAATGTAATATTAAAACAACTGCGTTATTATTGATAGCATATACAACCAGTTAACTACAATGGGGAATAACGTACTCACAAGTATAAATAATTAAATAGTAAAGCCGAATAAATAAACAAGAACAATGCATAATGTTGCGATGCTGCAAAAATTAAACCAAAAAGCAGCACAGGTATATTTGTAGCAATAGCCAACAATACATTGTATGGTTCAAAATTATACATTATGCCAAAAATCATTAGGATATTAAAATCATGTTCCATGAAGATATTTCCTACCGTTAATATATCAAAAATTAATTAAAACTTGATTAGTAATATGCATTGCTAAGAACTTCATTTGACATGCAATAATGAAACGAGAACTGATGCATAATGTTGCGATGCTGCACAAATTAAACCAAAAATAAATCGCTGACATATTTTTTTTAATAGGCTGCAAGTTTTTTGACAAATTATTTTTTAAGTTAATAACATATACACTTAATACATTATTTTAATTTAACGCAATTACTCTGAATGTTATTTTATATTCAATGCCTCATGTGTTGAATGTATTTGTAAATGGTTCGTGTTCTGCGCTAAAAAAAGAAACTGACACACATACACACACACACACACACACACACGCGCGCGCACGCTGTGTCGCGCACACTCAGCAAAACAGATCCGAGCGCAACTTCAGCGCGTTTTGGAAACGCCGTCAAGAACGACGCACTCACCGAAAACGCGTCAGGGATCGTCCGGAGCAGCGGGTGACGGTGCCCGGTGGAACCGAGGAGAATCCGGCGGGAGTTTGTCGCTGTGTGACCGTGTTGATCCTCTTTCTCTCGCGCTGGAGCCAGACGTCATATGATTTGCTTTGGTCACGTGGGTTCATTCATGGAGGGTCTGCGCGACTCTTAAAGGGACACGCGCACGCTGAGCGCGCCTCCATTTTAATACAAAACACATTAAGCACCACATCTTTACAAGCGCTGTTGAAAATGCTACTTAAGTGTACTTGAGTAATTGTTTTTTAAGGTATGGCTGAGGAAACTGCTGTTGCTATGGTTACAAGAGCTGCTTTGGTGAATTAGTATTATTCATGAGTTCAACTTATGGATATTTGTAAATAAATGTAATAAATACAAAATTGTACGTATTGCCTAATTCTAATTAAATACATTTAATTTAAGATTTTGGGCTGATTGGCTTTTCATAGCTTTTTTTTCAGACTAGCGTAAAGAAAATATCAAAAAATACACTTTTAAGTGTTTATTTTATTTTATCTATTTGCCTTTATGGATTTCAATGTCAATACATATCCACTTCAGCAGCACTCGCATACACCAAACTTCACCGTTTTATTCATATCTATATTCTGAAGGTCTTTGTTCATATTTCATTCACACTGATTTATACATTTTACTCCTAAAAACAGTTAAAAAAACTGTAATTTATTAATTTATGGAGTGATAATATGGCAACAAAATCTTATAAGAATTTTGAACCTGACCTATATATATATATATATATATAATAAATTAATACAAATCAGTGCATATTTCATCAGATAACGCATCATTTGCATATTTAAACAACCTTAATACAATACAAATGTGTAATCAATATAAACTAAGGAATTATAGTAATATTTATTAATTGAAAATATACCCTAATCACCTGAAGCGTCTTAACACTTAATCAGAACCGCACTACGGCGCTTTAAAACTAATTAATAACACTTTACAATACTGGTGCATAAATATGCATTAATTCATGCTTAACTAATGCACAGTTAATCATTAGTTAATGTATTACTAAACCATTTATTAACGATTCCTGCATCAGCAACTAATGAACATTCTATATATAATTCATAAGTGATCAGTAAATTGTAATTAGTTAAACATGTCATAATATATTAATTCCCTAATAACATTATATTAACTAATAGTGTAAATTAACATGTTAATTACCACAATGGGTCGAAGCATGCATTTCAACTTCAAGCTATCTGCTTTAATTAATCATATACATATAATTTGGAAAGATATCATTATGACTTTACTTGTTGAGGCACATGACTAGCTAACTAATATGTAATATGTAATTAATTACTATTTTTCAATTAGTTAGTTAGTCATGTGCCTCAACAAGTAAAGTCACAACATAATGATATCTTTCCAAATCATTACCTAATGATCAAATAAAGCAGATAACTTGAATATGTTATTAGGAAATTAATACATTATGACATGTTTAACTAATTACTTATTGATTACTTAATCTATGAATCATATATAGAATGTTCATTAGTTGCTGATGCAGGAATCGTTAATAAATGGTTTAGTAATACATTAACTAATGATTATCTGAGCATTAGTTAAGCATGAATTAATGCATATTTGTGCACCTGTATTGTAAAGTGTTATTAATTAGTTTTAAAGCACCGTAGTGCGGTTCTGACTTCCATCAGAAGTGCATCAGTCGTTCACACTGGAGGAAGATGATGTGATGATTCACTGTGGTTTAGACGAACCGTCAGAACCAAAGCCCATCTTCCTCTTTCTCTCTACCGCAATGATAAAACATAGCTCCAAGCTCCAAGAGCTGAAATGCATCTGCTGCACGTAAGGCGGTTCACACAGAAAAATAAGGGTTTCAAATTGTACCTTTTTTGGATACAACAGCTTGTCCCTGTACCCTTAAAAGGACATATTTGTACCTTTTTAACCCCTAATAGGTATTAGTACCTCAAAGCTACTAATATGTACCTATTAGGGAAAAGACGGTACAAATACACTATATTGTCAAAAGTATTGGCACCCCTTCTAATGAAAGGTTTGACTACTTTAGTAATTTCCATGAGTACAAATCTAAATGTTGAAGCATATAATGATATTCTAGGGAATCGAATTGTATAGCAACAGTTTGGACAGAACCAGGGATGGACTGGGAGTAAAAAATGGCTCTGGATTTTCTCCTAAATAGGCCCACCACAACTACAGTATCAAACAGTCGCTATATCTCACAATATTGCAGCAAGCCTGTCGCATTTATGGCAAATAACATCAAAACAAACACAGACATTCTAATGAGTTCCACTACAAATACCATTACAAACTATCCACTTTTAACCATTAAATAATGGTTTCCTGTAGTATGTTTTGGGACATATTACATAGGTTTTAGTGTTTTTTTAAACGACCAATTACCAGTTGAGACCAACAGGCACCATTGCAGTTTTCATTAAAACCAATACAATTCTCATTATTCTCACACTGTTAAAATAGCAGGATTTTCTGCTATTTATACTACTTATTGCAAAAGTGGCAATTATTTGCACCTCAGTATTGCAATGCATTATAAAACAGTTATTATTATGTTTCTTAAATGGGAACATTAGCACAATGTTCTTAACACATTTTTGTTAGCTGTAGTAGTAGAAAACAAAAATAACATCCCATAATATTCGCAAAAAGCATCAAATGGAATGTTCCCTTACGGTTTGCATAACTCAAAAAATAAATAAACATTTCAAAAATGTAACATTCATAACAATTGCACAACATTCTGGCGTTCTTTGGGGTTAGCTTTATACTAAATAATATTCCTTTTAAAACCTATATTTCATACGAACTGTAATTTTCTGTACAACAAAAGCCCCTGCCACACAACAGCAACATAAAAGTAGTTTATATGACTCGTGATCATTTAGAGTCAGGTACAGACCACGATGCAAGTCATTATGTTTACTTTCAGATAAACTACAGGAACTAATCTGAAGCCGTATGAAATGGGCAAAAGCTCTTATGAAGAAACTTGTTTGAGCAACTCGGGAAGGGTGCAGACAACAGGAGCGTAAGATTCGTTTGACTTATCAGCGTTTGGAAGAACCTCTGGAATAAAAGAAGGATTACTGAACTCTTTCAGCTTCCAATCAAGACACAAATAAACAGCACAAACACAAGAGCAGCTCTGGAACTAATCCCGCGGTCCTGAAGACACACGGAGGAACAGAAATCCTGTCAAGTATCAGCACACTTCAACTTTAATAGACTTTCTACACGATGACAAGAGAATAAAGAGGAAGGCTTTCATGAGGACGTCAACTTGATGTTAATGTTTTCATATTGATTTGATCACGATACAGAATAAAACCATCAGGATCACATGCAGGAGGGCTTTAAACCTGACATTATCTTGTGTTAACAACAGTGTCGGGGAAAGTTACTTTTAAAAGTAATGCGTTACAATATTGCGTTACTCCCTAAAAAAGTAACTAATTACGTTACTTAGTTGCTTTTTATGGAAAGTAATGCGTTACTTTTGCGTTACTTTTTAAATATGAGCAGGACTTGATTGTTTGTTTTTAATAAGAAGTTATATTTATAGCAAATATAAAAGCTTTCACACCAAAAAGTGTAACGAATAAACCTCAGGCTGAAGGACGAGTAAATCACGTCTGTACAGAAGAACACAGGAGAAGTTCAACACTCTTCAGCAATAAAACACAATATTAGTTTATCTAAAGTCATGTTTGTTTATTAATATGATTGAACTGATCATCAAAAGATCAGCAGCAAACACATCGGTTAATAAAATGAGATTAGATATATTTGTGTTGTTTAACATATTTAATTATTGCAGGTTCGTGTCATATTCTGAGTTTGTATTTCACTGTTTTAATTCATTTTGATGAATACTGAATCTGTTTTTTGTGAGTGAGATGAATTAATACACATTCATATTTAGTCTAGATTAGATCTACAGTAAGATCATGTTCACACGGCGCACTCAGTCAATAAATGGAGAAAAATAACTCAGATATTTTCTAGTAAATTAAAAAGTAATGTGTTACTTTACTAGTTACTTGAAAAAAGTAATATTATTACGTAACTCGCGTTACCCCCCCGACACTGTTAACAAACACTCTTCCAGTGACATTAATGGAGTGTTTATCTGGTCATTAATAATGTTTAAAACTTTAGCACTATACGTGTCCCTGGAGCAGTCATAAGCAGCACAGCTATATTTACAGCAATAGACAACAATACACTGTATGGCTCAAAATTATACATTTTTATTTTATGCCAAAAATCATTAGATATTAAGATCAGGTTCCATGAAGATATTTCTACCGTAAATATATCAAAACTTAATTATTGATTAGTAATATGCATTGCTAAGAACTTCATTTGAACAACTTTAAAGATGATTTTCTCAATATTTAGATGTTTTTGCACCCTCAGATTCCAGATTTACAAATATTGTCCAAACCATACATCAATGGAAATATGATTTATTCAGCTTTCAGATGATGCCTACATCTCAATTTATCTCTGGTTTTGTGCTCCAGGGTCACATTTGGGTGTTCATGTAATGTTTTTTTTTTAAATGTTATCACATTTAGAACATTCAAAAGTAACATTTGCAAAATGATACAATTAAAAAATGTTAAATGAACATTACTAAATACCATTCCCTTAATGTTTGCCAAACTTATACAATGTAACGTTGCTTTAACAGTTGCATGACTAACTTTAAAACATTTAAAAGTAACATTCAGATAGAACTCAATGGACTCTCTCGTGATTATTCTACAGTATTGTTCCGGCAGATCTTCGTGTTTGCTCTGCTGTGTCCCCCCTGCATGACCTTTGACCCGTAGGTCAGAGCCGCTTCAGAAGTGACCCTGCGGGGTCTTCAGAGTGACACACACTCATCTCCGTGCCAGCTGAGCAGAGAAACATCTCCACAATGCAGCTCTAGAAATAGCCCGAGCCTCCGGCGCTCCTCAGATCAGAACTCACGAGCGCTGCACGTACAGCACACACCTACAGCATGCGTCTCTGCGGACTCGGCTAATAACACATTTGAATCAGTCTCTATTTTTTTATGCATATTTTTAACATGAAGCACTTGTGTATTAAATATGATCAAATAATTATTGCCTTACCTAAACTCACCACTGATATTAAAATGTTGTGCATGGTTGTCAAGAGCGTTGCCAAGGCATTGCTATACGGTGTTTTGAGTTGTTGACCAGGTGTTGCTATAGTGTTTTGAGTTGTTGCCAGAAAGTTGCTAGGGTGTTTGAGTTGTTGCCAGGGTGTTGCTAGGGTGTTTTGATTTCTTGACCAGGTGTTGCTATAGTGTTTTGAGTTGTTGCCAGAAAGTTGCTGGGGTGTTTTGAGTTGTTGCCAGAAAGTTGCTGGGGTGTTTTGAGTTGTTGCCAGGGTGTTGCTAGGGTGTTTTGAGTTGCTGCCATGGTGTTGCTAGGGTGTTTTCTGAGTTGTTGCCAGGGTGTCGCTACACATTGTTTTGAATTGTTACCAGGGCATTGCTATACAGTGTTTTGAGTTGTTGCCAGGGTGTTGCTAGGGTGTTTTGAGTTGCTGCCAGGGTGTTGCTAGGGTGTTTTGAGTTGCTGCCAGGGTGTTTTCTGAGTTGTTGCCAGGGTGTCGCTACACATTGTTTTGAATTGTTACCAGGGCATTGCTATACAGTGTTTTGAGTTGTTGCCAGGGTGTTGCTAGGGTGTTTTGAGTTGTTGCCAGGGCGTTGCTAGGGTGTTTTGAGTTGTTACCAAGGCATTGCTATACAGTGTTTTGAGTTGTTGCTAGGGTGTTTTGAGTTGTTGCCAGGGCATTGCTATACAGTGTTTTGAGTTGTTGCTAGGGTCTTGCTAGGGTATTTTGAGTTGTTGCCAGGGCGTTGCTATACAGTGTTTTGAGTTATTACCAGGGCGTTGCCAGGTCGTTTCGAGTTGTTGCCAGGGCGTTGCTAGGATGTTTTGAGTTGTTACTAAGGCATTGCTATACAGTGTTTTGAGTTGTGGCCAGGGCGTTGCTAGGGTGTTTTGAGTTGTTACTAAGGCATTGCTATACAGTGTTTTGAGTTGTGGCCAGGGCGTTGCTAGGGTGCGTTGAGTTGTTGCTAGGGTGTTTTGAGTTGTTGCCAGGGCGTTGCTATACAGTGTTTTGAGTTGTTGCTAGGGTGTTTTGAGTTGTTGCCAGGGTGTTTTGATTTCTTGATAAGGCATTGCCAGAGTGTTTTGAGTTGTTGCCAGGCAATATACAAATATATTGTGGAAACTTAATTTCCCGTAAAGCTGTCTTGCAACGATTGTATCGTAAAAATAAACTTGAATTGGTACCAGGATGTAGCTATGTTATTGCCAGCATATTGCTATATGGTTGCTAGGGTGTTTTATTGTTGCTAGGGTATCAAGAGTTACTTTTTAACACATTGCTATGCAGTTGCTAAGGTGTCTGTTTTTAGCATTTCTAAAACTTACCCGTGGGATTTCTTCACCCGTTTTATGGGTCCGCAGGTGAACACAGTGCATCTGATCAAGTGCTATCTTTCAGTACTAGTACTAGTGATGATTAACTAGTCTCACTAAAAACTGAAATGTTGAATGAATGAACTCGTTTCGCAATCACACGGAGCAACGGTTTACTGTAAAGCACAAGGAAGAAGCGACTACTGAGAAAGCTTGCGCAATGCTGAAGGCCATGTTTGTTCTCCTGTATAGTTGAGTAATGGCTTTCAGAGAAAAACCTTCAGTTAATTTGCTTAAAGAAACATTAATTATTCATAGTTCGCTCCCTGTTTAATTACACGTCTGGAACAAACGCAACAATGTTCTTGCTCATCAGGAACACAGTTCATCAATGAAGCCGACGGAAATAAAAGCACAAGCGTAAGCAAAATATTTCTTTAACTTTCAGAACCGTTTATGCCGTTTTCATATTTCTGCAATAGAAAAATACACAGAACAGACGAACAGAACGATGCTTCACGCCTGATAATCAGCTTACAAACACTTGACATTCATTCATTTCTCAAGAATTTAAAAAACAACAAACATACATATATATATATATAAAAGAGCGTCCAGGTCTGCAATAAGTCCTGATACAATGTCTCAGAAAGAACTGACAGGTAAAGTATTCAAAATAAATCTAAATAAACGTTGCTATTCTGTGACATCACTTCCTGTAACAGCTCATAGAAGTTGTGATATCCTGTCAATCAATGAAAATCAACAGGTCAGAAAGTTCATGTGTGCAAAACAGCCAGTTTCATCCTGGAACGCAATGACCAGTGACATAAAACTCTGTTTAGAAGGCCGTTGCTATAGGGGGTTTGAGTGGTTGCCAGGGCGTTGCTATAGGGTGTGGGGAGTTGTTGCTAGGGCGTTGCTATAGGGTTTCCAGGGTGTTGCTATAGGGTGTGGTGAGTTGTTGCCAGGACGTTGCTATAGGGTGTGGTGAGTTGTTGCCAGGACATTGCTATAGGGTGTGGTGAGTTGTTGCCAGGGTGTTGCTATAGGGTGTGGTGAGTTGTTGCCAGGGCGTTGCTATAGGGTGTGGTGAGTTGTTGCCAAGGTGTTGCTATAGGGTGTGGTGAGTTGTTGCCAAGGTGTTGCTATAGGGTGTGGTGAGTTGTTGCCAGGGTGTTGCTATAGGGTGTGGGGAGTTGTTGCCAGGACGTTGCTATAGGGTGTGGTGAGTTGTTGCTAGGGCGTTGCTATAGGGTGTGGTGAGTTGTTGCCAGGGTGTTGCTATAGGGTGTGGTGAGTTGTTGCCAAGGTGTTGCTATAGGGTGTGGTGAGTTGTTGCCAGGGTGTTGCTATAGGGTGTGGGGAGTTGTTGCCAGGACGTTGCTATAGGGTGTGGTGAGTTGTTGCTAGGGCGTTGCTATAGGGTGTGGGGAGTTGTTGCCAGGGTGTTGCTATAGGGTGTGGTGAGTTGTTGCCAGGGTGTTGCTATAGGGTGTGGTGAGTTGTTGCCAGGACGTTGCTATAGGGTGTGGTGAGTTGTTGCTAGGGCGTTTCTATAGAGTGTGGGGAGTTGTTGCCAGGACGTTGCTATAGGTTGTGGGGAGTTGTTGCTAGGGTGTTGCTATAGGTTGTGGGGAGTTGTTGCCAG
>CM049835.1:27202580-27205080 GCA_027422435.1 Schizopygopsis pylzovi | reverse complement strand
GTGTTTATCTGACCATAGTTTTTAAATCGAAGGTCTTTACTAAAACCTACCAAAAAACACATTATAACTTGACAGAAATATATTACTATTGCACAGAAGACTGTACTTCTCAAATAATAATAGTAATAAATATTATTACAAATTTGTCATTCATGTTTTGATTTTAAGAGTAAATCTCTATTGTGCAGCTCTTTAAAATAAAATAAATTGTTGAATTTTCATTTGATTATATGTTAAAATATTAAAGTTGTATGAATTAATTTGATTACTACCATTTATATTAATTAACAAAAATTAAAACAGAATTTCTGAAAAAATAAAACACTTCATATGGCCGTATTATTGTAAAAAGCCTAATCAGTTATAAAATGTTATTGATTTTACATGCTTTTTGATTGTAAAAATGTAATGAAATCATTCAAATGGATTCCAGAAAAAAAATATCTAATAATAAATAAAAAATTATTTGGGGAAAAAAATTAAACCGATTTCAGAGAGATTTTTC
This sequence comes from Schizopygopsis pylzovi, assembly GCA_027422435.1. Classification (NCBI taxonomy): domain Eukaryota; kingdom Metazoa; phylum Chordata; class Actinopteri; order Cypriniformes; family Cyprinidae; genus Schizopygopsis; species Schizopygopsis pylzovi. The sequence continues at coordinate 27,204,575 of CM049835.1, read as the reverse complement.
ACAGGGCTCTAAAATGTGATAAAATATTTCATATTTTCATTGCACTAGACATGCTTTTTAGATTAATAAAAAAATAATTTAATCTTTAAAACTGAATCCAGAAACATAAAAGTGGAAATAAAATGGATTTCATAACGCTCTAGAAATTTAATTATTGCTCAAATTTGACAAAGTTGTTAAACTGTGTATGTTTCATAATTGTTATTCAATACACATGCTTTTGATTACCAAATACATTTTTTTTAATTATTAATTATATTAACTAAAAATGTAGGGGGGGAGGCTGTACAGACTGTTGTACCCCTGAAGGTTAATTATTTGCAATTGTTTTCTGACAGTAATTGAACACTAATTTCCTCAAAACTCGTTAAATATGATGATCCATCAGCATCTGGCACACTTGTGTTAATCAGCCAATCCAAACGACCCCAGCAGCGTCAGCTGATTAATCGCTCTCTTACCATTCTCTTTATTATTGATTAGTAATATGCATCGCTAAGAACAACTTTAAAGATGATTTACTCAATATTAAGATGTTTTTGTACCCTCAGATTCCAGATTTTCAAATATTGTCCAAACTATACATCAATGGAAATATGATTTATTCAGCTTTCAGATGATGCATAAATCTCAATTTCAATAAAATCGACCCTTATGACTGGTTTTGTGCTCCAGGGTCACATATACTATATATATATATATATATATATATATACACTCTATAGCAGTGCGGCCCGGGGTAAAACAACTGACAATAACATCGTTATTTTCATCATAAACTAAATTTGCACCACAAAAACAGCTGTTATAATGCTGACAACCACGTTATTAGCTTGTCATTTGGTAGGAAAAAAAGTTTGCACACCAGCGTTCTCCAATAATAAGTTATAATAATAATATAACTCTGTGTGTGTGTGTGTGTGTGTGTGTGTGTGTGTGTGTGTGTGTGTATTAATGATTGTCCTCCGAGTATCAGCTCACTACAGTTACGAAAGACACAATTCTAGATGCATTTATTTAATCAATTAATTTCTTAAATTATCCTTTGAGTATGTTCTGGCTCGCCATCTAGTGGCGGGAATGTTTTTTTTGGCCCTATACTTGCTCTATGATTTTGTGGCTTGTGGTTTAGAAAATCTATTTTAGACAAAACACATATCTGATAGTCAAAATTGCATATTTGGTGATTGTTTTGTAATAGAAGTGATATAAAACTGCATTACAGAATTCAATAGAGTTTGGGTGTAACCCAACATTTTTGTGATGTCAACTTCAAATTTGGAACACAACTTTATAGCAATTTTAAAGTGAAGCATATTTTATAGAAAATAAAAGTGAGGTATCCTGGTGCATACAAACACTAAAATAAGTCAATTTTAGAACTGAAAATCATGCAATTGTATTATCTGAGTCCTAATAAGATGGAAAAGTGCAATGCATGTATTAAAGTGATGTCTCTATGGTTGGGGTTCTGCTGTGGTCACCTGGTCCGGATGCAGGAGGCCTCCACGGCGTTGATGAGGAGACTCCGGAAGCCTCCGCTCTCCAGAAAGTGCAGCGCGTGGATGGTGGCGCCCCCTGGTGAGCAGACGTTATCCTTCAGCTGTCCAGGGTGCTGCTCCGAGTCCAGAAGCATCTTAGCTGCTCCCTACGACCGAATAAAGACACGAGTTCATCACCACAAACACGCACAGTGCACAGAGAGACCATACAGTTCTGTCATACATAGGGATGTAACGATATCACGATACCATAACGTCGCGATATGAAGCACACGATGCGATGCGAAAGTCAAACTAATCATTTTGTACATTTTAAAGTTAAATTAGTCTATCTAATGCACTTCGAGAGATAAAGGGGTCATCGGACGCCCATTTTCCAAAAGTTGATATGATTCTTTAGGGTCTTAATGAACATTTATAACCTACTTTAGTTATAATTACTCCGTTCACAGCGAGCCATTCTAGTCCATGTTGCTTTAAATGCTAATGAGCT
>CM049835.1:27192580-27197580 GCA_027422435.1 Schizopygopsis pylzovi | reverse complement strand
AAACAAGACGTGGAATAAACACAACGATGACACATTAATTGTGTGGTGTGATATTTTTGGAGCTGGAGAGACGTGGACACTGAACGTGTTCCTGCATGAATCACAGAAATATGACGTACCCTGCTGGTCAAAAGATATGAGATATGATCGTCTGCTCACCAGGGCTGCGTTTATGTGATCACAAATACAGTCAAAAATATTAAACATTATAATTTAATACAGATGTGGATATGTGTTAAACTGTAATTTATTTCTGTATTTTCAGCATCATTACTCCAGTCTTCAGTGTCACATGATCTTCAGAAATCATCATAATATGAAACATTTCTGATTATTATCAATGCACAATATTTTTATGGAAACTGATACATTGTATTTTTCAGGATTCTCAGATGAACAGAGTTCAAAAGAACAGAATTTATTAGAAATAGAATCTTTTGTAACATTATAAATATCTTTACTGTCACTTTTGATCAATTTAATGCATCCTTAATAAATATATTTAAAAAAATTTGACAATATGGTTTCCACAAAAATATGAGAATAAAAATTATGATTTCTGAAGATCATGTGACACTGAAAATACAGAAATAAATTACAGCTTAACACACATTCACATAGAAAACTGCTGTTTTAGATTCTAATAATATTTCATAATTTTGACAGTATGAATTAAACACAGCCCTGGTGAGCAGAAGAGACTCTTTCCAGCGTTTGGCCAGCCGTGGATGCAAACACAATCCTGATGAGTCCAGAGAGTAAAGCTGGTTAGAGTACGGTCATCATGACCCGGTTCTGACCCGCCGCTGTGAAGCCCTTGACCAGGGCATGTGCCAGCTGACCCGCTCCGATGAAGCCCACACTCATCCTGATGATGACCACACACCTGACAAAACACAAGACCACACACTTCATCCAAAGCTACTTTCAATTGCATTAAAAAAAATACACTTATTAAGTTCATGCATGCATTGGAAATCACAACCAGTGGCATTAACAGTGCCCGGATGTCATTATAAACATGCCTGCAACATCAACTGCACTTAAATCAAGCATGTGTTACATTGTAGCAGCGATTACAATCATAGTATTTGCTACATTGCAACATTAAGATCATTTGAAAAATGCACATCAGCTACAGTAATATTGTGATCATGCACAACATAATGCACTCCAGATATGATGTTATTGTTCGTATAATCATCAGTGCATGAGAATAACCAGCCTGATACATCATTATCGTGATTGACTAAATATTTCATCATCTCAGGAAACAGAACATTTCCTCACCTCCGCCGAGACTCACTGTGAACGGAAGATTCGGTTCGGGTTCCTAGTTTATCAAGCTGATGTCAACGTGGCTTCTTCCCTGCATGTGCAACAGGACGGCGCTCTGACTGACGCGCGAACGGACCAATGAGAGACGAGATGCTGCGGCGTGGAACCAATGAGAGCAACGGATGCAGCGAGGGCGGGGTTTGTAACGGAGCGCTCTGATTGCATCAGTTCCTGTGTGTGTGTGTGTGTGTGTGTGTGTGTGTGCGTGCGTGCGTGCGTGTGTGTGTGTGTGAGATCCTTCACTCAGATGTGTGTGTGTGTGTGTGTGTGTGTGTGTGTGCGTGCGTGCGTGCGTGCGTGTGTGTGAGATCCTTCACTCAGATGTGTGTGTGTGTGTGTGTGCGTGCGTGCGTGCGTGCGTGTGTGTGCGTGCGTGCGTGTGTGTACACGTTGCATGCATGTAGAAGCTAACTTTTAAAAGAACAATAAAATATTCCTACAATATTTGTGAACAGTTTAACATTGTCACCTGAAAAAACGTTATTTAAAGTATTAATTTTAAATTCTAAATGCACTTCACAAAATCAAATGTTTTGTGTTATTTGAACAAAAACAACATAATTATTTATTTAATTAGAATATACTTTTTTAAATGTCATTTTTTGAGCAACTTGACAATATTGCAAAACACAATTTGGTTACATTATATCTTACTGGAACCAGGTTTATTTGCGTTAACTAAAATGAAAACTATTAAAATATTTTTGTTAATTGAAATGTAGTTAAAACATAAAATATAAATATTAGATTAAATTAAATAGTAATAGAACTAAACCGGGAATTAAAATAAATTAAACCTAAATATAAAAAAGACAAATATTCAAAACAAATTTCTAAAGAATGTAAATAAATTTAAAAAAATTAAAAGAGCAAAAAAACAAGATTCTATTAGAATTGGTACAAAATTATGATTGAAATTCAATTAGCATCCTTTCAGGATTTTGGACCGGCGCTGGACCCCAGATGATGCTCCAGGTCAGAGGTCAGAGGTCACGCATCCCTCAGCACAGATGGGGTCTATTGACCCCATAAAGACTTATGAAATAATATTTTTCTTTAAGACCTTTAGACAAGATACCATAAAAACTGTCTTTTTTTGAGAAGCAAATCATATTTGGCTTTTATGGCTCATAGTTTGATACAGTGAGAATATGGATGAAAAACAGCATAATCTGAGCAAAAATATGAATTTGCTGCAGATGCTGATATTTATATGATGTAATTGTGATGCTTTTGATGTAAATCAATGACAATCTTTATAACAGTAGAGCAGATACTGACATTAAATGATTTCAAAATCATTCATCGCTCTATATGCAGTTCTTGAAGCGTCTTCTTGTGGATTTAGTCTCAGTTTGTTCTGTTTGATCACATCTCAAAAATATGACTGGATTATTACAATATTTGGTCATGTAAACTGATATTTCCTACTGACACACTACAGCAAACGACTGACTTAAAACCATTTTTAGCTGCTGAAAATACTAATTAATAATTTTGGTCACCACTGTATATATTTTAAACATTGAATGTTCAGAGAACATTCAAAAATAACATTTTCATAACTTCATAACGCTCGCCTGGTCACTCGATCACGTGTTTTCGGTTCATGTTTTAATCATCATGTGCTTGTGTTTTAGTGAGCAGCTGATGGAGAATGTGTCTGAATAGCGTTCATGCCTTTGTGCTAAATATACAGACAGATCCACTCATCTGTCCGGCGTTCAATCCGCTATTTTTACCGTCTGTCTGCAATGGCGCGAGCCCTTTACCTCAGGGCGAAACGCGGGAAACCATTCCGCTCGCTGACAGAAAGTTCGGCGCCAAACTTCGCCTTTTTTAATAAGTTAATTAAAGTCCCGCGGCGTGGGGACAATATGCTTCTCTGTGCCCACCGGAGCGTACCGACACTCAATGGCTTTCTCCCTCAAATCCCCTCAGATTTATTAAAAACACCCAAATACATGAATCAGTTCTGTCTGAGAGGAATCCAGGCGAAGCGCGGACGACGATTTCTGTCACCGTGATTAGACGGAGAGGGATGCCAAATCCACAGATTGACGGTTTTTCTTAAGGGGCTCATTTGGGCGGAGGAGAGAGAGAGAGAGAGAGAGAGAGAGAGAGAGAGAGAGAGAGAGAGAGAGAGAGAGAGAGAGAGAAAGGCGCCAACACACAGCGTCCCGCGCTTTCTGTATTCCGCTCGTATCGCAAACGCTGAAATTACCGCCGGATTAACGGCTTTCACACTCCTGATAGCACGTGTTAGATGTCCATTTGTGACCCCGGAGCACAAAACCAGTCATAAGGGTCATTTTTTAAGATTTATACATCATCTCAAAGCTGAATAAACAATATTTTTTCATTGATGTATGGTTTGTTATGATAGGACAATATTTGACTGAGATAAACTATTTGAAAATCTGGAATCTGAGGGCGCAAAAAATCTAAATATTGAGAAAATCGCTGTAAGGTTCAAGAATTGGTCCAACGGAGGAATCCAATGGTGGATAAAGGTTTCCTGGTGCAAAGTTATTAAATTTAGGTTTAATTATAATCTGTCTCCATTTTATTATGACCTCATATTTAGGTTGAAGTTCCAATTGGTTGTTTTTTTATTTCTAATTATTACTATGATTCTGACATTTGATTATTCTATTTGGCTCATTAATGCTGTTGAATCTCATTAATCTTATTCCTATACCACTTTGAGTCTCGTACTGGCCGTTATACTGATCTCATATCACAAACTCGTCAGTCTTGGTCATTAGACAGAGGCGATTGACTGATATTCTGGACGGCTCGTGCAATACTCAGCTCATTCTAGAATATGTTTAAGTGATCTTTAACAGACATCTTGCAGACGTACGTGTGCTATTTGGGATACTATATATATATATATACACTATAACTATTATGTATTTGTATATAAATACGCAATATAGATATATAACCCAGATAGCAAACGTACGTCTGCAAGATGTCTGTTAAAGATCACTTGATCTGGAAAGCATCTATTGTCTAACGTCTGTAAGATGTCAGTTTTACATACATTATAAATCATAAACACATCTAATAGACATCTATTTGACATCTGATAGGATGTATTGTAGATGAGCAAACACGCAAAAAAACTTCTTCCAGATGTAAATGCAGACGTCAAATAGACATCTCCGTGATGTACGTGTGCTATCAAGGGAAGCTCTTGACATTCAGGGGTGAATACTAATGAACTCGACCGCATCATTGAAAAGCAGCCCGCGTTCAGGTGCGTTTGGATCAACAACGCCTCTAATTCATTAAAAGATGAGCGCTTAATGACTTTTTAATTAATACTGATTCATTCAACTTGATTGGCATGTCAAAAATATGCATGAAGGGGATCGTCACAATAAAGCACAGGAGGTGCTCTAAAAAATCGTCCTAATATTTCTACCGTATTTTTAACGTAAAAGCTACGCAGCGATTTTTTTATTTGAATGTGCGAGACTTTCGGTGTCATTCGATTATGGCGTAGAAGCCCATTTCTAACACTGAATAAACAAAAATGTAAAAGTAAATTGCATTTTTTTTATCTCACAATTCAGACTCCTGAGAGAAAAATTATTGGATACCTTTTTTATTTAAATTCCATGAGAATTGTGAAATACAAACTTCTAATATCT
>CM049835.1:27175080-27187580 GCA_027422435.1 Schizopygopsis pylzovi | reverse complement strand
CCAGAAAAATGCAAAATAAATGAACAAAAACAATTTTTAAAACTTGGGCTCCTAAATATCCGATCACTCACACCGAAAGCAGTTATTGTAAATGAAATAATCACAGATAATAGTTTTGATGTACTTTGTCTGACTGAAACCTGGCTTAAAACAAATGATTATTTTGGTCTAAATGAATCTACTCCACCAAGCTACTGTTATAAGCACGAGCCTCGTGAGACTGGTCGTGGCGGCGGTGTCGCAACAATATATAGTGATATTCTCAATGTTACTCAGAAAACAGGATACAGGTTTGACTCATTCGAAATACTTATGCTCAATGTTAAACTGTCAGATAAGCAAAATAAATCTGTCCTATCTCTTGCTCTGGCTACTGTGTATAGACCGCCAGGGCCATATACAGATTTTCTAACAGAATTTGCAGATTTCCTCTCAGACCTATTGGTTACTGTTGATAAAGCATTAATTGTTGGAGATTTTAACATTCACGTTGATAATACAAATGATGCGTTAGGACTTGCGTTTACTGACCTAATAAACTCTTTTGGTGTCAAGCAAAATGTCACCGGGCCCACGCATCGTTTTAATCATACGCTAGATTTAATAATATCGCACGGAATTGATCTAACTGATATAGATATCGTACCTCAAAGTGATGATGTTACTGACCATTTCCTTGTATCGTGCATGCTGCATATTACTGATATTAACTATATGGCTCCGCGTTATCGCCCAGGCAGAATTATTACTCCAGCCACTAAAGACAGATTCACAAATAACCTGCCTGATTTATCTCAACTGCTCTGTGTACCCATAAATACAGATGAACTAGACACAATTACTAGCAACATGGGAACTATCTTCTCTAATACGTTAGAAACTGTTGCACCCATCAAATTAAAAAAGGTTAGAGAAAAACGTGCTGCGCCATGGTACAACAGTTATACCCATTCTCTCAAGAAAGAAACTCGTATTCTTGAGCGCAAATGGAGAAAAACTAACTTGGAAGTCTTTAGAATTGCGTGGAAAAACAGTATGTCCAGCTATAGACAGGCTCTAAAAACTGCAAGAACCGAGTATATCCGCAAACTCATAGATAATCACCAAAACAATCCAAGGTTTTTATTTAGCACAGTGGCTAGATTAACAAATAAACAGATGTCACCCGATCTAAATATTCCCTCACAGTTTAATAGTAATGACTTTATGAATTTCTTTACTGATAAAATAGATAATATCAGAAATACAATAACAAATGTAGATTCTACAGCGTCTAGTACTTCAGCTTCATTCATCGCACCCAAAGAAAAACTGCATTGCTTTACAACTATAGGACAGGATGAGCTAAATAAACTTATCACTGCATCTAAACCAACAACATGTTTATTAGATCCTGTACCCACTAAACTATTGAAAGAGTTGTTACCTGTTGCAGAACAACCGCTTCTCAATAATATTAACTCCTCGTTATCTTTAGGTCACGTCCCAAAACCATTTAAGCTGGCAGTAATTAAGCCTCTTATTAAGAAACCAAAATTAGATCCTTGTGAACTGGCAAATTACAGACCCATTTCAAATCTTCCGTTTATGTCGAAAATATTAGAAAAAGTAGTGTCTGCTCAACTGTGCTCCTTTTTGCAAAAAAATGATATCTATGAAGAATTTCAGTCAGGTTTCAGGCCCCGCCATAGCACAGAAACTGCACTTGTTAAAATTACAAATGACTTGCTTCTTGCGTCAGACAAAGGCTGCATCTCGTTGCTAGTTTTACTTGATCTTAGTGCTGCGTTCGACACTATAGATCATGACATACTGATAGATCGATTACAAAACTATACAGGTGTTCAAGGGCAGGCTTTAAGATGGTTTAGATCCTACCTGTCCGATCGCTACCACTTTGTTTATTTAAACGGGGAGTCATCTCAATTATCACCAGTAAAGTATGGAGTACCACAAGGATCTGTCCTAGGTCCTCTATTATTTTCATTATATATGTTGCCCCTTGGTAATATTATTAGAAAATACGGGATTAGTTTCCATTGTTATGCTGATGACACTCAACTATATATCTCAACAAAACCAGATGAAACTTCTAAACTATCTAAGCTAACAGAGTGTGTTAAAAATATAAAAGATTGGATGACCAGTAATTTTCTCCTATTAAATTCAGATAAGACCGAGATATTACTTATTGGACCTAAAAACAGTACACAGAATCTCTTGGATTACAATCTGCAACTAGACGGATGTACTGTTACTTCCTCTACAGTTAAAAATCTGGGTGTTATATTAGACAGCAACCTATCTTTTGAAAATCATATTTCCAATGTTACAAAAACAGCATTCTTCCATCTTAGAAATATTGCCAAGCTACGGAACATGTTAAGTGTTTCTGATGCAGAAAAGTTAGTTCATGCATTCATGACCTCTAGACTGGACTATCACCCAAGAAAAACTCTTGCTTTCACATGGACAGATAGTAAATAAATTATTGCTTAACCAACAAATGTTTATAGATCCTTACCCACTAAATATTGAAAATTTTACTTTCAGACAACCGCTTCTAATATATTAACTCCTCTTTAGGTCAGCCCAAAACCTTTAGTGGCATAATTAAGCTCTATTAAAAACCAAAATTAGATCCTTGTGAATGGAAATACAACCCATTTCAAACTTCCTTTAGCGAAAAATAGAAAAAATGTTGTACTGCTCCTTTTTGAAAAAAAGAGACAGAGAGAGATTAGAGAGTTAGAGCGCAGAGCCGAGATAAGCAGAAAAATGTGATTATCTACATCACGCAGTCAGCAATCTCTGAGTGTGTTATCAGTAAGCACCTTTTGAAGAGGATGTTCTTCAGGACGACCACACACACACACACACACACATATATATATACACACACTCATGCACTCACCAACACACACACACACTCATGCACTCACACACTCACGTACACATATACATACACACACACACACTCACGCACGCACACACACGCACGCACGCACACACACTCACGCGCACACACTCTCTCTCTCTCACAACACACACACACACGCACGCGCACACACTCTCTCTCTCTCTCTCTCTCTCACACACACACACACACACACACACACACATATACTAGGGGGGGGGGGGCTCGAGCCCCTTTGAGGTCCGACGCTAAAGTGCCCTTGCGGCCCGGTCTGTGGATATGAACGATACTATATGCAGTGTATGCTGTTTGCGTAGGGCACCATCCCAGGTAGACTACATTCATAACCAAAGAAGTATATATAAGACAATATTTTTTGTGTGCTTATAAAAACAGACCAAAGCAACTGAGCTCCAGAAATACCGTTTAAGATGAGCATGAAGATCAGAACGCGACAGACACACGCTTCATTAGTGCTGGAATATAACACTGACTGCAAGAACAGCAAATACAACACGCTTAAAGAAGACCAACAACAAGCTCCTAATGAACCCTTCACGACTCTGTGTGTTATCTGATCACGAGCTGCTCTAATGCTGCATTCACGAGCGTTCACTCTGACGTCATTCAGCAAAACATACAGCGATTCGCGCTCCGCGGTCCCGAACTGACCCAAATGATTCGCGCTCCGCGGTCCCGAACTGACTCAAATGATTCGCGCTCCGCGGTCCCGAACTGACCCAAATGATTCGCGCTCCGCGGTCCCGAACTGACTCAAATGATTCGCGATTCGCGCTCCGCGGTCCCGAACTGACTCAAATGATTCGCGCTCCGCGGTCCCGAACTGACTCAAATGATTCGCGCTTCGCGGTCCCGATCTGACTCAAATGATTCGCGATTCGCGCTCCGCGGTCCTGAACTGACTCAAATGATTCGCGCTCCGCGGTCCCGAACTGACTCAAATGATTCGCGCTCCGCGGTCCTGAACTGACTCAAATGATTCGCGCTCCGCGGTCCCGAACTGACTCAAATGATTCGCGCTCCGCGGTCCCGAACTGACTCAAATGATTCGCGCTCCGCGGTCCCGAACTGACTCAAATGATTCGCGATTCGCGCTCCGCGGTCCCGAACTGACTCAAATGATTCGCGCTCAGCGGTCCCGAACTGACTCAAATGATTCGCGCTCCGTGGTCCCGATCTGACTCAAATGATTCGCGCTCAGCGGTCCCGAACTGACTCAAATGATTCGCGCTCCGTGGTCCCGAACTGACTCAAATGATTCGCGCTCCGCGGTCCCGAACTGTCTCAAATGATTCGCGGTCCCGAACTGGCTCAAATGATTCGCGCTCCGCGGTCCCGAACTGACTCAAATGAGTCGCGGTCCCGAACTGGCTCAAATGATTCGCGCTCCGCGGTCCCGAACTGACTCAAATGATTCGCGATTCGCGCTCCGCGGTCCCGAACTGACTCAAATGATTCGCGGTCCCGAACTGACTCAAATGATTCGCGATTCGCGGTCCCGAACTGACTCAAATGATTCGCGATTCGCGGTCCCGATCTGACTCAAATGATTCGCGCTCCGCGGTCCCGAACTGACTCAAATGATTCGCGCTCCGCGGTCCCGAACTGACTCAAATGATTCGCGGTCCCGAACTGACTCAAATGATTCGCGCTCCGCGGTCCCGAACTGACTCAAATGATTCGCGGTCCCGAACTGACTCAAATGATTCGCGCTCCGCGGTCCCGAACTGACTCAAATGATTCGCGATTCGCGGTCCCGAACTGACTCAAATGATTCGCGATTCGCGGTCCCGATCTGACTCAAATGATTCGCGCTCCGCGGTCCCGAACTGACTCAAATGATTCGCGGTCCCGAACTGGCTCAAATGATTCGCGCTCCGCGGTCCCGAACTGACTCAAATGATTCGCGGTCCCGAACTGACTCAAATGATTCGCGCTCCGCGGTCCCGAACTGACTCAAATGATTCGCGATTCGCGCTCCGCGGTCCCGAACTGACTCAAATGATTCGCGGTCCCGAACTGACTCAAATGATTCGCGATTCGCGGTCCCGATCTGACTCAAATGATTCGCGCTTCGCGCTTTAACGCGTGCACACACACACTCTCTCTCACACAATCACACACCCACACACACACACACACACACACACTCATGCATTTACACACACACACACACACACACACACACACTCACTCATGCACTTACACACTCACACACACACGCACGCACGCACACGCACACACATACACAAGCGCACACACACTCTCTCTCTCTCTCTCTCACACACACACACACACACACACACACACACACGTCTATGCTTTTACCAGGAGAAACAACATCATATCATGATTTTTATTGTTGTTCTTAAAGTTTATTTTATGTCAAGCAACAAACATTGTTTTAAGTTCCATTAAACTCCAAACACCCTGATGCACAATGACCCGTTCTCTTTCGTGAGAGACGAGTAAAACTCTCCAGGCTCGGTGCGATTCAGTGTTTGATCAGATTGTTCTCCGCTTCACAACAGCATTGATGCTCCTGCAGTTTCTCAGGAAAGACGGATGTTTCGAGCGAGTAACACACAGAAGATCTCCTGATGCATCGAGAGGAGAGGACGGATGAATAAAGACACAGGTGCTGAGTTTGCTCTTTTATCCTCACGTCCTGCAGGAGATGTGGATCTGCTGACGGCCACAAACCCACCCAGCTGCTGCAGGATCAGTCTGGACTACAGTTACTCAAAGAGCCTAATACCCCCCCCAAAACAAGTTTTGTGAATTTAGTATTTTTCATGTCATTACATTTTTTAGACCATTAGAAAAAATTAGAAAAATATATTTTTTTAACAAAATGTATTTACTCAAAGAGCCTAATATCCTCCTGAGACCCCCCCCCCCCAACAACAACAACAACAACAACAAAAAAGTTTAGTGAATTTAGTATTTTTTCATGTTAATACATTTTTTTGACCATTAGAAAAAATTAAAAAATTTATTTTTTGAAAAATTATGTTTTATTCATATTTTATTACTCAAAGAGCCTAATATCCTCCCGAGACCCCCCCCCCCCCAAAAAATAAAGTTTTGTGAATTTAGTATTCTTTCATGTCATTATATTTTTTAGACCATTAGAAAAAAAATGTAAAAATAACATTTTTGAAAAATTATATTTTATTCATATTTTATTACTCAATATTTTATTTACTCAAAGAGTCTAATATCCTCCCCCCACCCCCTACCCCAAAAAAGTTTTGTGAATTTAGTATTTTTTCAATGTCATTACATTTTTTTAGACCATTAGAAAAAAATAGATTTTTTTTATTTTTTTTTAAATTATATATTTTATTTAATTTTTTTCTATGTCCTCTGTAGAGGACAGAAATAGAATAGAAAAGGGTTCTGTCCAAACTGTTGCTATAAAATTAGATTCTCTAGAATATCATTATACGCTTAAACATTAAGATTTACACTCATGGAGATCACTAAAGTACTCAAACCTTTCATTAGAAGGGGTGCCAATACTTTTGGCAAAATAGTGTAAGTAACCCTAGTTTCCTGAAGGAGACGTTACGTCGATGACCGATGAATTGGGAGTCTCACTATCTACTTCCGAGTGTAAACTAAACGAGCCAATGCACATTGGCATGCGATGATTGCATCCAGCTGCCGCTGATCGCAGCGCGAGTATAAATACACAACAAGTGTAATGCATACTCAGGATTTCACTGAGGAGCCGAGCCGGTGGTACAGCAGCTGTGGCGACGGGGCGTGACATACATCAGTGGTTCCCAACCTTGCCCCCCCCCCCCCATGTACACATATGATAATCTGAGCCCCCACCCACCACCACCACCAATATTATATTTATAAGCGCTGCCCATATGCACAAATAATATAATTTTTATAAATATAATATAAGACATCGAGTTGACGGTAGTAGTTTGAGTTCGGTGTAAATGCAAATGTATGTTCATTATCAAAATCAGTAAAAAATTCTAACCACCTCCTTTTCTAAATGGTGAAATTAAAATTGAGTTTCATTAAAATGAACCATTGTTCTTTCATAGTAGCATACATTTACATCATGATACGAGTTAAAACCTCATATAGCACCTCAAAACTGTAACTACATGGTAACCTATTTGTATGAGTTTAAATACATTTAGTATATATGCACAAACGCTAGCCTATAGCTTAATCACAAATACTGCATTGCTTTCCATTACTCCGTTAATACACGTCTGCATTAATATAATACATTTGATATAATTACCCCACAATACCACGGTGCAGTTAATGTTACTTCAGTATAAATCCACGGTACACAATGGCGATTTGTAGACTGCATCGTTGCACACGGTGTTTTATCTGAACTAGTTTGTATAAGTTGACTGATACTAGTTTATATCAGTCATTTGTGTTCTTCGCTGAACTCAAGCGCGTCTCACAGTGCTGTTTAGTGTTATCGTTTATCACTCATCCCTACCTCCACGTATATCTGTTCCCGCGCCCCGCCGTGAACTCTGGCGCCCCCTAGGTAGGGAACCACTGACATACATCACCCAGAGGTTCCCTTTCAGGTCGACGCCCTTGTTAGGGTATATTCGCACTGTTGTCTCCTCTCTCAGTGAGATTGGATAACTCTGGGAAAACATACCTGCTCTACTTGGAACAGCAACGTTGCAGAAGCCCCAGGTTTGGGCACACAACCGTTTAGGTGCATAGGGAAGATTTAGAGGTGATTGTAACCCTCTTGAGGAACGACAGAGAAGTGTGTAGACTTCAAGCTATACTGTGGAGAATACACATACACTCAGGTCATTATGCATAGAGATCGACCGATATATCGGTTTACCGATATTTGTCCCGATATTTAAGCATTTTACCATAATCGGATATTGGTTTATTAAACAGCTTATAAACTAGTTTAAAATGAAGTTGACATGACTCCTGTCCTTTATTTTCTCCATTTGAAAACATTATTTTGCTTATTGTTAATATCAGTGTTGCTGATGATGCTTTTTATAAATAAAATGTTGTTATTGTTGTAATTTGAAGATTAAATTTTACATGAAAGAATGTTAATTTTCAACAGTTTTTGTTGTTGTTAAGACGACTGAAAGTGAAGAATGGACTTACTTCACTTACTTTATATCAGTAAATAAATATCGGTTCTGAATATCGGTTATCGGATACATAAACATGCAAATAATCGGTATCGGTTATAAAAACTCAATCTCGGTCGATCACTAATTATGCATGGCACAAAAATGCATATAAAAATTTTGCATTACAAAAATCTAAACTAAAAGATAATATTAGATCAAAAGTTGAAGCAAACAAATACTATATGAACATTAATATAAACTAAAACTCAAATAAAATAAACTTTTTTTTTATAAAAACGACAAAAGCACACACTTTAAAAAAATCTAAAATAAATATTATATGAAAAACAAATGAGAAATATTGCCTTGGCATCTAATTGAAATAAGTTTAAAACTACTAATAAAAAACGAAAATTGAAATCGAATAAACCTTAATATTAAAATAAATATTACAAAAAAATGTAACAAACAAAATCACTAACACTTAAGAGCGAAAATTAAACTAAAAATCAAACCAATTTAAAATATTAATATAAAAAAATCCATTGCACATCAGATTTTAGTGACAGTTGATGGTTATGATTTCGTTGCACAGGAATGTTGTACCAAGACTTTATGTTTAATGTTCATATCATGAATACAGTAATCCAGCAGCATCATAAGTGTGATGTTCAGACTCGAGTTCGGCTCCTGTGGGAACAGATGAGGTCTGCGATATAAAGCGCGAGGTTTACGAAGCTCATCACAGCGACGGCGAGCTTCACGTCCCATGAGCACTTGCCCCTCGGACAGCCCTGCGGCCGCAGCGGAGCGCCGTACTTTCTGTCGAAGCAGAAGACGGGCCAAAGCACGGCGGCGCTGACGTACAGCAGCACCGCGGCGAACGTGTGGATCACAGCGAGCCGCTCGAACGGCATCCGCGGAATCCATCGCATCTGCCGACCCGACACCACCAGCGCCACCAGCAGGACGGTCCCGGCCAAGCACACGCCGAACGCCGCCGCGCAGTACAGCGTCGCACCGTGCCGCGCGAAATCAGTCCCGTCGGCGAGCATCGTGAAAATCACGCATCCGACGAAGATCTGCGCCACCTTCAGGACGCCGGGCGGCGTCGCCATGTAGCTCACACTGCGTCCCGGTTTGGGCCGCGACAGGTACACCTCCGTCCCGTACGCGACGCACGCCGCCCATGAGCACACGCTGACCGCGATCCGGAAGTTTCTGACCTCGCAGTCGTTGTACGGACAGTCGTCGGCGCGCACGAAGAACACGGGATACGCGACAGACGCCGTGAGCGTGAGCAGCGTGGCGAGAGATGCAAACGTCACCGTTAGGTTTTCCCAGGACAGCGGGAGACTCGCCTGCAGACGGGTCACGTCCAGAACCAGCACGGCCACGCTGACGGCGAAGCAGCTCGTCCAGACCGCCATGCAGAAGGTCCCGTAGGTGGCGCTGTAACCGGCGCCGTGGATCACTAATGAGACGACGGCGCAGCCCAGCGTCAGCTGACACACACGGGCCGCGCCTACGGGAGAAAACACGGCCGAGATGTTCAGATGATGTCCAGCGGAGGCGCTCATGATGAGACGGGACACTAGCGGTCCAACGTCTGGGGTCAAAGGTCTCTTCTGCTCAGCAAGGCTGCATTTATTAGATCAAAAATACAGTGGGAATTATTACATTTTATTATTATTATTATTATTGTTTCGTATTATAAACAATGATGGAAACACTGCTTAATCTTTTCGTGGGAACAAAAGCAACCAGTAAAAATACATTAAATCATAAAATTGTAAAATTTAAATAGTTTAAAAATGAAATTTAATTAAAATAAAACACAAAAAATTATAATCAAATAACAGAAATGTAAAATTAAATAAATAATTAACAAAACAAATTCTAATAAAACACTGATTAGAAATGTATTAGTTAAAATTTTAAATAAAAAATTCAAAGAATAATCAAATCACAATTTTTTAAATATGTAAAAATAAATAATTACAAGGGAAAACAATATCAAACGGACTATAATTATGCATTATTTCATGAAAAGGCGATTTAATATAGCTCAAATTAATTTAAAATGAAACCAAATTTAAAAAACACTAACTAAAATGTTATTAAATTATAAAATATTTTAAATTAAAATCATTTCAAAATGAAAACAAATCTAAATAAATCACTCACTGATAGAAACGGTTAGAAATAATAAATAAATACAAATAGAAAATATAAAAAATGCTGACTATAAATTTTAATTTATAAAAATGTCAAACTAAAATTATTTAAAATAAAAAATCAAACACTTAATAAAAAGTAAATCAAATTTATTTTAAATTTTAATAATTTTAAAATGAAATGAAATCAAAATAAAACCTTTCCTAAAATTTATAAAATCATAACAACATCAAGTAAAAATTATTGTAATAATTGTAACATTAAAATAAGTAAAAATAAGACACTAAAAAAACATTAAAATGTCAAACTAAAATAAATACATAATAAAAAACAAAACTAAAATGTATTAAATCATTAAAAAAAATAAACAAATGATGTTAAAATCAAACACTGACATTTTTTCTGGATTCTTTGATGAATAGAAAGTAAAAAAAACTTGCATTTATTTGAAATAGAAATCTTTTGTGACATTATAAAAGTCTTCACTGTCCCTTCTGATCAATTGAATGCATCCTTGCTGAATAAAAGTACTGACCCAAACGCTCGTGTGTTTAATATCTTATTATGATGCAGTATTCGTGGATAAGTGGATCCGGCAGCGGGAGGGTGATGTCGAGCTCTGAAGCACTGAGTCCTGTTCCTCACACGCTCCTCCTCCGGCGTGCACAGAGTATTTCTGACTCACGATCTGTCAGAAAGCAAACACGTCAAACTCGCTCGATTCTCACAGAAAACCTGCTCAGAGTCGCAGCGACATCATTAACATCACATCAATTACCTTCCAGATCCAGACTCAGCGTTTCAGCCAGAAACCAGAATCGGTCCACAGAGAAGATCAGATCTGCGGTCTCAGTCGTGGAGGTCCGGTGGAGAGAGTTATGGGTGTGTGGGGGGGGATATGAAGCTGGAATGTGTGTCAGACGCCGCCTGTGAGAAGAAATCACAGTTATTCTATATATAAACACATGCTGAAGAATGAACTCTAAATATGTGAGACAACTACAGTCAATGCTCTTAAAGGAACAGTTCACGCAATGTGTCTCCGCATCAGTGTCTCAGCAATGGAAGTGAATGGGTGCCGTGTGTCAGACGCCACCTGTGAGAAGAAACCACAGTTATTATATATATAAACACACGCAGAAGGATGAACTCTAAATATGTGAAACAACTACAGTCGCTGCTCTTAAAGGAACAGTTCACGCAATGTGTCTCCGCATCAGTGTCTCAGCAATGGAAGTGAATGGGTACCGTGTGTCAGACGCCGCCTGTGAGAAGAAACCAGTTATTCTATATATAAACACATGCTGAAGAATGAACTCTAAATATGTGAGACAACTACAGTCGCTGCTCTTAAAGGAACAGTTCACGCAATGTGTCTCTGCAATGGAAGTGAATGGGTGCCGTGTGTCAGATGCTACCTGTGAGAAGAAACCACAGTTATTCTATATATAAACACATGCTGAAGAATGAACTCTAAATATGTGAGACAACTACAGTCAATGCTCTTAAAGGAACAGTTCACGCAATTTATCTCTGCATCAGTCTCTCAGCAATGGAAGTGAATGGGTGCCGTGTGTCAGACGCCACCTGTGAGAAGAAACCACCGTTATTATATATATAAACACACGCAGAAGGATGAACTCTTAATATGTGAGACAACTACAGTCAATGCTCTTAAAGGAACAGTTCACGCAATGTGTCTCCGCATCAGTGTCTCAGCAATGGAAGTGAATGGGTGCCGTCAGAATGAGAGTCTGATTAAAACATCACAGCACTCCAGTCCATCAGTTAACATCTGGAGAAGACAAAACTGAGACAAATCCAACATTAAGACATTTTTCCTGTCTAAAATATGAGTCCATAATTCATAACTCTTCCTCAGTGAAAAAAAGTTCTGGTCTGAATCAGGAGCGAAATCTGCACAGATGCCAAACAGCTCAAAACAAACATGTGACTGGATTTTCTTATGTGAGAGACAACATGAGATGCACTTTTTCACTGAAGGAAGAGTTATGCATTATAGACTCATATTTTAGACATTAAAAATGTTTCAATGCTGGATTTGTTTAATCTTTTGTCTTCTCCAGATGTTAACTGATGGACTGTAGTGCTGTGATGTTTTTATCAGCTCTCATTCTGACGGCACCCATTCACTTCAGAGCATCTATTTTTGGTGAACTGTTGCTTTAAAGCAATCTTTTAGGCTCAGTGAATGCTAAAGGGATCGGTCAGCCCAAAATGCTGTTCCAAATCTGAACCACTTTCTTTATTAT
>CM049835.1:27150080-27165080 GCA_027422435.1 Schizopygopsis pylzovi | reverse complement strand
GTTATTCATTTAAATGTATTCAATTATTTTATTTATTTTTTTTTAAAAACGTGTCTTGTTTTTAAAGCCACTTGGCAAACTTTCGTTAAAAAAAAATTAATAACTGAAAAATTATACTTTTCCATTAAAACACATCTTCAGTTGTTGTGCAAAACATGTTTCTCAAAGTATCTTTTTTATGTTCCATAGTTTATGTTGTAGCCTAAATGTTTTTGTGTGATATATTTTAAGATGAATCAAATAAAATATTTATTTCTAAAGCTACAATTGGTAATGTCTACTTGATACTTTCTCATTTTACAACAAAATGCTTTAAATAATATTTTTGTGGGTATTTTCAGTCAAATATATTTTTCGATTAATTAGATGAATTAATCAACACATCATGTATTTAATTAGAATCATGATTTAATTTCAGCTTTACTTCAGTTGATGAAAATTATTTTTAATCCTTTTCATTAACTGTGACCGCAGAAGTGAACTGTGATTGGTCACGTCACATGTCAATCAAACGTGTTGTACGTTCTCACCTCTCGCTCTTCAGCTGCGCGAATCTCTTCCGAATGTCGTCAACAGTGACTTCAAAAAACTCATCAGGAAGTTCTGCGTCATCATGGCGATGGGGTCCGGAGTCCAGATGGAAGACCAGCGGCTCCCTGTCGACCGGCTGCACAAACACACACGATTCACTGATTCACCTCGAGCCACTGATTCATCGCGATTCACCTCAAGCCACTGATTCACCGCGAGTCACTGATTCATCACGAGTCACTGATTCACCGCGAGTCACTGAGTCACTGATTCGCCGCGAGTCACTGATTCGCCGCGAGTCCACTGATTCGCCGCGAGCCACTGATTCGTCGCGAGCCACTGATTCGCCGCGAGCCACTGATTCGCCGCGAGCCACTGATTCGCCGCGAGCCACTGAATCGCCTCGAGCCACCGATTCGCCGCGAGACACCGATTCGCCTTGAGCCACCGATTCGCCGCGAGCCACCGATTCACCGCGAGCCACCGATTCACCGCGAGCCACCGATTCACCGCGAGACACCGATTCATCGCGAGTCACCGATTCACCGCGAGTCACCGATTCATCATGAGTGAGTCACCGATTCATCATGAGTGAGTCACCGATTCACCGCGAGTCACCGATTCACCTCGAGTCACCGATTCACCACGAGCCACCGATTCACCACGAGCCACCGATTCACCACGAGCCACCGATTCACCTCGAGTCACCGATTCACCGCGAGTCACCGATTCATCGCGAGTCACCGATTCACCGCGAGTCACCGATTCACCTCGAGTCACTGATTCACCACGAGCCACTGATTCACCTCAAGTCACTGATTCACCGTGAGTCACTGATTCACCTCGAGCCACTGATTCACCTTGAATCACTGATTCATCACGAGTCACCGATTCACCGCGAGTCACCGATTCACCGCGAGTCACCGATACACCACGAGTCTCGCATTAAGTAGTGCAATTTCTATTCACCAATTTGACAGACGATGCATTGTCATCATTAAAATTAAAATAATTGAACATTCATCTTTGGCACATATTTTCAGGTTTAAATTTTTTATCATTTAAATAACACAGCATTGTATATATAATAGAGGTGGGCATAGATTAATTTTTTT
The DNA here is from genome assembly GCA_027422435.1 of Schizopygopsis pylzovi. NCBI lineage: Eukaryota > Metazoa > Chordata > Actinopteri > Cypriniformes > Cyprinidae > Schizopygopsis > Schizopygopsis pylzovi. Next base: position 27,163,434 of record CM049835.1, on the reverse strand, counting down.
AATCTAGATTAATCTAGATTAATTTTGTAATTAATCTAGATTAATCTAGATTAAAATGGCTCATTTGAATTCTGCCGAAGGCATTCAGAATATGTGTGCTACCCAAATAATGACTAAAAGTAAGTAAGCCCAAAATGTAGTTTTTTTGTTATTATATTGAACTGAAAGCCATCTTATTATGCACAGTGTTGCACAGATTAAATTTCATGTAAATCATCCATGCTAACACACACGTCTTCTATTTTTATTTTTTAGAAATTTCACTCTCTATAGATATATTTTTCAAAGACGGAGTTTCAAAGTTTCTCGCTCAAGTTCACATGAGACCTAAAGCGCATCCTGTTTGCTTAAAAGCGCAACGTTTCGTTGTTATTCTGAGTGCACACAAATAAACGTAGTCTTTACAGATTCGAAAGATGTATTAGGCTACTTTTATCTGTATGACCAAGAATGACGGAGATTTTAAGAGCAAGTGAACGCACCGGAGCCTGTCCTGCAGCAAACGCACTTCCACACAAACACTTCAATAGCGCACGTTTCTCTAGGTTAACATCATATTGAGCGGCCATGTAAAGTTGCTACTACATACATCTTTCAGATGAAAAGCCATATTTGAGGTTGATGAATGATAGGTGAGCGTTTGGATGTCGTGCCCGATTGTATTACCACATAGACCAGCCGTTAACAATCTGTCCATCACGGACTGCGAGCCTCTAGTTCGAAGACTCGTTCTCGCCCCCTACAGTGCAATTCGGCTAGGTATACATCCGCGCTAAAATATCAGGGTGAAAGTCATCATAGCTTGCGTAGTATAGACCCAGCTCCCAACCCAACTTTGAGAATAGATTAACGGCGATATTTTTTTTATCGCCGATAAGAGTCTCACGTTAACGCAGCACGTTAACGCCGATAACGGCCCACCACTAATATATAATTTTTATGTTTATCTGCATTTTTGTGCACATTTTAATAACAAAGATAAAATAAAAAAGCAAAAAATATACCGTTTGCAACAAAGATGAATTATACTGTGATATATCTATATCATCATCATGAAATAAAATCACTCATATTTGGTCATATCGCCCAGCCTAAAATATGAATCAATACATAAATAGCTAACAAAAATGCAAGGATTTGACGTATTGATGAAACATCATAAGAAAGAGAAAGGCTTTCACTCTCAGAAATAAAGGTATAAAAGCTAATCACTGGGGCGGCACCTTTACAAAAGGTACACTTTTGTACCTATTAGGTTCAAATATGTACACTTTAAGTACTAATATGTAACCAAAATGGACCCTTTAGGTACAAACATGTACCTTTTGAAAAGCTTTTGTATCTTTATTTCTGAGATTGTGATGTCTGATCCTGTGAGGAACACAAGTGTGTTTTTACCTCCAGAAATTCCTCTGTTTCCTCTTCGTCCCGCGTCGCTTGTTTAGCACTGACTGACCGCTGAAACATACAAGAAACATCCACAAACACTTCAGTCTGAGCGACAGCAAACACCAGACGACTGGAAAACCTACCAGCTAGGAAGAAAAAAGCACGTGTTGGTGTTAGAGATCGACTGATATATCGGTTTACCGAGATTTAAGCATTTTACCATAATCGGATATCGGTTTTGTAAAAAAAAAAAAAAATTATGTTTTTCATTTTTTTTTTTATTTGTCACATACACAATTATACAGAGTATAACCAGCAGTGAAATGTGTTCTCTGTATTTAACCCATCCAAGTGCACACACACACACACACACACACACACTTGGAGCAGTGGACACACACACACACACACACACTTGGAGCAGTGGACACACACACACACACACACACACTTGGAGCAGTGGACACACACACACACACTTGGAGCAGTGGACACACACACACACAGTACTACACACACTTGGAGCAGTGAACACACACACTGAGGAGTGGACACACACACACACACACACTTGGAGCAGTGGACACACACACACACACACACACACACTTGGAGCAGTGGAACACACACACTTGGAAGAGTGGACACACACACACACACACACACTTGGAGCAGTGGACACACACACACACACACACACTTGGAGCAGTGGACACACACACACACACACACACACACACACACACACACACACACACACCTGGAGCAGTGGACACTGTTCACTCACACTGTTTGAGTATAGTTCTGTGTAAATAGATAAATCGCGCTGTCAGCAGTTTTTTCATAATTTAGAATGACAATTTTTTTTTTATAATTCTGATAAAACAGTTAAGAAATGCAATAAAACACAATGTTTTGTTTGTTATAGCTTATTTCAATATTCCAGAGAATATTATTCAGTGAATTATTCTTCACTCTTTAGTCTATTAAACATCTTAAACATCTAAACGACTATATGTTAAACGTGTAATTTATTTCTGTATTTTCAGCATCATTACTCCAGTCTTCAGTGTCACATGATCTTCAGAAATCATAATAATATGAAACATTTCTGATTATTATCAATGTTGAAAACAGTCGATGATGCTTAATATTTTTGTGGAAATCGTGATACCATTCAAACTAAAAAAAAAAAAAAAAAATCATCAAGAATGCTTTTGTTTGATGATTACATTAATTTATATAATTCAGCACTAATTGAAAAGTAATTTTCTCTCTAATTATGTTTAGATATTGCTTGCTTTTGGAGTTTTAATTTTCCTCCTGCCTTTTATTTTAGTTAAAATATTTTTCTAAAAAAAAAAAAAAAAAAACGTAAAAAGCACAATTTTTTTAAATGAAAACATAAAAGCTATTACAGAATAATAAATAAAATATATAATAGTATATAAATGTACTATTTTGCATACATATGCACTTTATATTATATATATATATATATATATATATCACACACATGATTGAGCATGATTTTTTTTAAATATATTTTTATTATTTTCATATTAGAATATTTTTTTTATTATCGAATTATTACTTTTATTCATCAAGGCTGCATTAAATTGATCAAAAGTGACAGTAAAGACATTTACAATGTTACAAAATAAATTCTGTAATTTTGAACTTTCTATTAATCTGTGAATCCTGAAAAATAAAATATATCAGTTTCCACAAAAATATTCGATAATAATCATAAATGTTTCATATTATGATGATTTCTGAAGATCATGTGACACTGAAGACTGGAGTAATGATGCTGAAAATACAGAAATAAATTACACTTTAACACATATTCACATATGTTAAAAATTATAAAAATACTTAATAATTTTACAGCTTTGATGTGCAGAAGAGACTTCTTTCAAAAACATCCCTTTTGTCCGCCTGTGTGTTTTAAAGCGTTATTTATTCCCTGTGACTGAAAAAGACATAAAAGAAAACCAAACACACCTTGATTTCTTGGCAGGGTTTGGGTTTCTTGGCTTTCGGCGGGCTGCCGGACGCACATGACGACCATGACGTGGACATCTTCAGTCCAGCTGTCCCAGTTCCTCCCAGACGCTGTCCGCTTCCCGAAAACGGCACAAAGTCAGTGGGCGTGGCTGAGGGGGCGGAGCCATGGCACTGTTGGGACGTCCCAGGTCGCTCGTCGTCGTCCTCCTGAGGAGGCCACACCCCCTGCTCTCGGCTCATGCTTGGCTCCTCCTCTTTCTGTTTGACAGGATGATGGTTAAGCGGGGCGGCGACCTCAGTGGGAGGAGCTGGGGTTTCAATGGGAACGGGGGCGGGCTCCTCGGGTGGTGATGCGGTTGTCTTGGCAACAGCATCCTTTGGCATAGCGGCCACATCCACGGATGCGGGTGGTGATGCGGTTGTCTTGGCAACAGCATCCATTGGCATAGGGACCACATCCACAGATGCAGCAGGACACGAGGAGTTGGAGCCTTTCAGCACATAACTAATGAACAGAAACGCCATCGTTATCATCATCATAATCACGTGACGTCACCGCTGAGTAGGGGTGTGTGATATCGCCAAAAAAATTATATCTCGATATTTTCTGGGATTATATCGATAGGGGATAATTAGATGTTATTGTACTGGTATCTAGACTCTGAAATGTATCCGATATTCTGTGTGGTGCTCCGTTTACACTGATAGAAATTAATATTTTCTAATAAGCTTGAACTGATTTTTACCTTATAATGGGCATTTTTACCTTTTCAAAGCATTTTTTCTAAAAGTGTGCTTTATGTTTTGAGTCAAATTCTTAGATTTAATCAGTGAATTAATATAATAAGACATTTGTGTTGTTACCAAGCAAATTAAATGTTTTGTTTAATCATTGTAAATGTATTTTAATAGACTGAATCATGAAAGAACGCACTCGCTCTAGTCAAGTCTTATATGCGTGCGCTCTGTAGGGGTGTTTTGAAAGGTTTTTGCAAAATACTCAACGTCAAATCGTGCATTAAAACAACAATCACGATGTTATCGCAGACGATAGCTCACCGTATGATGGCACTCCCTCCGATGAGACCCAGAGACTTCAGCGTCGTCTTCTTCAGTGCATCATTACCGCTGACCTACACAACAACAAGACATGATACTGCGATTTAAAGGGAACCTATTATGCAAAATTCACTTTTAAATGTTGTTTGAGTCATAAACCATCTCAGAACAAGCTGTTCCCAGAATCTGTACAATGGGAGGTCACATTTTACAAGCCCCGCCCACAACCGCTGACGGACACTGCTGTATTAGCAGAGGCCCCGCCCACAACCGCTGGCGGACACTGCTGTATTAGCAGAGGCCCCGCCCACAACCGCTGACGGACACTGCTGTATTAGCAGAGGCCCCGCCCACAACCGCTGGCGGACACTGCTGTATTAGCAGAGGCCCCGCCCACAACCGCTGACGGATACTGCTGTATTAGCAGAGGCCCCTCCCCAAACGCTGACGGACACTGCTGTATTAGCAGAGGCCCCGCCCACAACCGCTGACGGACACTGCTGTATTAGCAGAGGCCCCGCCCACAACCCTGACAAACACTGCTGCATTAGCAGAGGCCCCGCCCACAACCCCTGACAAACACTGCTGTATTAGCAGAGGCCCCGCCCACAACTGCTGACGGACACTGCTGCATTAGCAGAGGCCCCGCCCACAACCGCTGACGGACACTGCTGTATTAGCAGAGGCCCCGCCCACAACCGCTGACGGACACTGCTGTATTAGCAGAGGCCCCGCCCACAACCGCTGACGGACACTGCTGTATTAGCAGAGCCCCGCCCACAACGCTGACGGACATGCTGTATTAGCAGAGCCCCGCACAACGCTGACGGACACTGCATGTATTGCAGAGGCCCCCCCACAACCGCTGACGGACACTGCTGTATTAGCAGAGATTTGACATCAGTCAATATGTGTAAGAGACACTTGATGTTTCCAGTACTCACACCAGTACAACGCTCACGAAAACTCATGTATTCGGTCAGTTAGGCTTTCAGCAAACGCATGACTTTAGAGCGATAGACATGATAATCAAAACCAAACAGATGTTTTTTCTCCAAACAGAGCTGTAAAGGTAGAGCCCTGTTCTGGAAAAGGGGGCGGGGAGAAGCAGCAGCTCATTTGCATTTAAAGAGACATGCACAAAAACAGCCGGTGTCTGCTTCCACTCAAAACAGGCATTTTTTTAAGATATAATGAATGATCTGTGGGGTATTTTGAGCGGAAACTTCCCAGACATGTTCTGGGGACACCTGAGACTTATATTACATACTAAAAAGTGCATAATAGGTGCACTTTAATTCCACAACATAACAGATTTGAGAATAAATCAGTATATTAATGCGAAAACCATCCATGGGATGTTCCATTGTCCACAAAAAGATGAATTCACAAAACATTAATATCGTGTTCGTGTCGAGATTAAGACTTTCAGGCCTAATTTCTGGAAGAGTGAATTAGCGGACTTCTTCTATTAAGAGATGATCAGTAAATGAAGTCATTCTGAGGTAATGCTGACTTTAACAGCGACGTACAGAGATCAAGCGCTGGTCTCACCTCGTCTCTCATGTAAACACACACCGGCGTAGGTCCAGACGCGTCCAGATCAGACGTTCTGAGGAAGAAACACATCACAACATGTGTCAGGAGAGAACAAACAAACACAGATATACTGATAATACTCCTGGACTGTATAGTTATACTGTATAATTCCTGGACTGAGAACAGCAGGTTTTTTGATTCAATACGATTCACTGATTAATCGCGAGTCTCTGATTCACCGCGAGTCACTGATTCACCGCGATTCACCGCGAGTCACTGATTCATCGCGAGTCTCTGATTCATCGTTATTCACCGCGAGTCACTGATTCATCAGCATTCACTGATTCACCGCGAGCCACTGATTCATTGCGATTCATCGCGATTCACCGCGAGTCACCGATTCACAGCGAGTCACCGAGTCTCTGATTCATCGCGATTCACGCGATTCACCAGCATTCTCTGATTCACCGCGAGTCACCGATTCATCGCGAGTCACTGATTCACCACGAGTCACTGATTCATCGCGATTCACCGCGAGTCTCTGATTCATCGTTATTCACCGCGAGTCTCTGATTCATCGCGAGTCTCTGATTCATCGCGAGTCTCTGATTCATCGTTATTCACCGCGAGTCACTGATTCACCAGCATTCTCTGATTCACCTCGAGTCACTGATTCACCGCGAGTCACTGATTCACCGCGAGTCACTGATTCACCGCGAGTCTCTGATACACTGCGAGTCTCTGATTCATCAGCACTCACTGATTCACCACGAGTCACTGATTCATCGCGTATTCACCGCGAGTCACTGATTCATCAGCATTCACTGATTCACCGCGAGTCTCTGATTCATCGTTATTCACCGCGAGTCACTGATTCATCGCGAGCCACTGATTCACCGCGAGTCACTGATTCACCACGAGTCACTGATTCACCGCGAGTCACCGATTCATCGTTATTCACGCGAGTCACTGATTCATCGCGAGTCACTGATTCACCAGCATTCTCTGATTCACCTCGAGTCACCGATTCACCGCGAGCCACTGATTCACCGCGAGACACTGATTCATCGCGAGTCACTGATTCACCGCGAGTCACTGATTCATCGCGAGACACTGATTCACCGCGAGTCACTGATTCACCGCGAGTCACTGATTCACCACGAGCATTCACTGATTCACCGCGAGTCACTGATTCACAGCGAGTCACCGATTCACCGCGAGTCACTATATTATAAATAAATGCATAAATGGCTATATCTCTAAACAAATATAAATAAATAGTGTCTTAAAGCTTTTGCAAACTTTCGTTCGCTTACTAAAAACGATGCATTTTTTTAGAAATGTTTATTTATCTTCAGTCAAAACGGACCGGAGTGCATTATGAGTGTTAAAGCGTCAGAGTTGCATTTAACACCCACAGCTGGAGAGGAACATGTTTCACTTCAATCTATAGAGTCAGAAAAAACACACACTTCACATATAAACAACCTCCTCAGAAACGAACCAGCTGCAGCTTTCTCTCACAGAACAACACACACCTGGTTTGAGGAAAGTGGGTCAGTAGATCCCATAACGTCTGTCCACTCGAGAAAGAGCCTTGAAGACGAGAGCCGTCCTCCATCTGCAGCGCGATCCGCACCTGAACCAAAACACAAACATTAGCTAGCATTAAATGCTAGATATCAAGGAGAAGCTCATAAAGCATGATGGGTAAACCACCGTCCTGCCGCCGCTCACGCTTCAGGCATGTGGAGCTGGGAGTGTGTGTGTGGGTGTGTGAGCGTGTGTGTGAGAGCATGCATATGAGTGTGTGAGCATGCGTATGTGCGTAAGAGTGTGCTTGTGTCACTCCCTCACACTCACATTCCCTCAAACACCCTCCCTCCCTCCCTCCCCCCACACACACACACACACACACACACACAGTTCTAGTTGACTATAATCACCCTGTTTAAGAAGACTACATTTTTTTTATTTAAATTGTTTACTAAAGATTTCATTGTGGTTCCAGGAGTTTCAGAGCTCATTCTGTGTCAGTTCAGGATAAAGTAGCCAAACTAAATCAGTTCATTTGATGAAGTTTCATATAAACGTGCAGACACACACACAAACACACACCGCGCTCTCGACTCCCGTCTGCGGCCGCGAACACACCACCATCTCCAGCTTGGCATTATTCGGCAGACTGGCAAAACGCCACTGCAGAGATAGATCTAGAACAATCCTCTGAAACCTGCAGACAAAGAGAGAGACAATGAGCCACCACACACACATAGAGATGTACACACAACACACACACACACACAGAGATAGACACACACACACACAGAGATACACACACACACACACACAGAGAGAGAGATGTACACACACACACACACACACAGAGAGAGAGAGAGACACAAGAGAGAGATGTACACACACACAGAGAGGGATGCACACACACACACACACACACAGAGAGAGAGATGTACACACACACACACACACACAGAGAGAGAGAGATGCACACACACACACACACACACACACACACACACAAGAGAGAGAGATGTAAACACACACACACACACACACAGAGAGAGAGATGTCATACACACACACACACAGAGAGATGCAACAACACACACACACACACACACACACACACAGAGAGAGATGTACACACACACACACACACACACACAGAGAGAGAGCTACACACACACACACACACACACACACACAGAGAGCACACACACACACACACACACACACAGAGAGAGAGAGATGTACACACACACAGACACACACACAGAGAGAGAGATGTACACACACACAGAGAGAGAGATGTACACACACACACACACACACAGAGAGAGAGAGACACACACACACACACACGAGAGAGATGTACACACACACACACACACAGAGACGCAGAGAGATGCATACACACACACAGAGAGCACACACACACACACACACACACAGAGAGAGAGATGCATACACACACACACACACACACACACACAGAGAGATGCATACACACACACACACACACACACACACACACACACACAGAGAGAGTACACACACACAGAGAGAGAGAGATGTTACACACACACACACACACACACACACACAGACCACAGAGATGTACACACACACACACACACTCACTTGAGTCCATGTTCATCAGGATTAAAGCCTTGTTTTTTACACACATCCTCAAGAACCTGAAAGATTAAACATTTTAATACATTACTTGTATATATTAAACTCATAATTAAATGTTCAAATGAACCTGATAATTAAACAGCTAGCATCAGTAGGCTAACACACCTATGCTACCTTAATGTCTAGTGCACTAGGTAGTCAGCTCACAAGCCCAGCTGGATTAGAATTGACCAACATTGTTGAATATGACATCACTATTACTCACAAAGCCCAAAACAAACGCTTTCTAGTGCACTAGTTCGGCTGAGTCAGAGAACGCGATTCTCCGAGCAGCTGACTGTAAACACACACAGCCTTCGCGACGAGGTTCACAAACACACACACACGAGTGTGTGAACGAGCTCGTACCTGTAGCAAAGGTGTGTTTGGAGACACTTTGACCGTCTGTCTCCTTCCATTCGGAGTTAAAACAGACACGGCCGCGCAGCTCGCCGCCATGACACCGTGACGTCACGCGTGTTTGTTCGACAACTCGACATTCAGTGACTTCTTCACAAAGCGCCTAGCAATTAATAGAGCTGTTTTTAAATTAAATTACACACACCAAAAACAAACAAACATGGAAAGCAAAGGTAGTACACATCACTTGAACCTGTCAGTTTAAAAAATATTATATTATTTACAGACTTTTCTTAAAGTGTGGCATACTAACTACACTGCTTAAAAACACAGCTGTTCAGAATGTGTACTTTTAACTAGTTAATATGAAAACAGGCCTATATATATATATATATATTTACAAAAATGTGTAAATGTAATAATCCAATGTCGTTTTTAAAAATATTTTAGTTTTACTAGCTAAATTAATTTTTAAAGTCATATTCATAATCATATTTTGTGCTGAGATCTGATTGTATTTTCTATGTAGTTTTGTGTTTTGATCATCACAATTCAGTCCGCACTGACGACTTTACTGCTCGTGTCATCTAAACTCTAATGAAGCCACAGTTTATATTAGACTGGATTGTTTTGACCACATCATCATCATCATCATCATCATCATAAACTGACCCACAAACTGTTCCTCGATGAGTTTCTGCATGTGTTGTTTTGAAAGAGAGTTTTAACAATCAACTCAGTTTATGAGGATAGAGTTATAGAGAAAGTCCCATACAGCAAAAACACATTCTGACCTAAATATAGTTTAATATATGCTACATATATGCTGTAAACAGTAAAGATCAATTAAAATAAAAAAAACTATTATTATATGCATTTAAAAAGGTATTTGAGGGGCAATAAAATACATTTGAAATCTTACAATTGTCTATATTTAGACTACATGCAAATGTGGATGAAATAGCCTTTTAGATTTATACTAACTTAATCTTTAAAAAGAACAATATCTATCTATCTATCTAATCAATCTATCTCATTTCCGTTCCGTCCGTACTCTCTCTCTCTGTCCATCTATCCGATCTTCTCTCAGTCTGTCTGTCTCTCTGTTTCTCTGTCTGTCCGTCCATCTGTTTCTCAGTAACTGTCTGTCTTCTCGTCACTTTCTCTTCTGTCATGTTTTATATTGTCTGTCGTCCGTCTGTCTCTCTGTCTGTCTTCGTCATCTGTTTTCTTCTGATACTGTCCGTCCATCTGTCTTTCTGTTGTCTGTTCTAATACTGTCGTCTGTCTTTGTCATTGTATTTTTTTGTCTATCAACGTTCCATCTGTCTTCTCTGTCTGTCTGTCTTAAACAATGTTACCGTCTGTCTCTCTGTCTGTCTGTTTCTCTTTCTGTCACGTACCGTCTGTCTCTCTGTCTCTGTCAGTCTATCTTTCATAGTATTTTCTGTCCGTCCATCCGTCCGTCTCATCTGTCTTATTGTCTGTTACTCTTCCGTGTCTCTGTCTCTACTGTTCTTGTCTAAGTACTCTCCGTCCGTCTGTCTTCTCTGTTATCTTCTGTTATCACGTCCATCTGTCCTTCTGTCATCTTTACCGTCCGTCTGTCCTATCTGTTCATACGTCTTTATACTGTCTGTCCGTCCATCCAGATCTATCTTCTGTTTCTTCCGTTACCGTCTGTCTCTCTGTTTCTCTGTCTGTCACGTCTCGTTGTCTCTCTGTCTGTCTGTTTCTCTTCTGTCTGTCCGTCCGTCTGATCTCTCTGTTTCTCTGTCTGTCTGTCACGTCCGTTGTCTCTCTGTTTCTCTGTCTGTCTGTCCGTCCGTCTTCTTCTGTTTCTCTGTCTGTCTGTCTCGTCCGTCTGGACTCTCTGTATATCTCTGTCTGTCCGTCATCTGTCCGATCCGTCCAGTCAACTCGTCTGTCTCTCTGTCTGTCTGTCTGTCTCTCCGTCCGTCCGTCTGTCTCTCTGTCTGTCTGTCTGTCTCTCTGTCCGTCCGTCTGTCTGTCTCTCCATCCGTCTGTCTCTCTGTTTCTCTGTCTGTCCGTCCATCTGTCTGTCCGTCCATCTGTCCGTCCGTCTCTCTGTCTGTCTGTCCGTCCGTCCGTCCATCTCTCTGTCTGTCTCTCCGTCCGTCTGTTTCTCTGTCTGTCTGTCTGTCCGTCCGTCCGTCTCTCCGTCTGTCTCTCTCTCTGTCTGTCTGTCCGTCTCTCTGTCTGTCTGTTTCTCTGTCTGTCTCTCCGTCCGTCTGTCTCTCCGTCCATCTGTTTATCTGTCTGTCCGTCCGTCCGTCTGTCTCTCTGTTTCTCTGTATGTCTGTCTGTTTCTCTGTCTGTCTCTCTGTCTGTTTCTCTGTCTGTCCGTCCGTCCGTCCGTCCCTCTGTCTGTCTGTCTGTCTGTCTGTCTGTCTGTCTCTCCGTCCGTCTGTTTGTCTCTCTGTCTGTTTCTCTGTCTGTCTCTTTCTCTGTCTCTCTGTCTGTCTGTTTCTCTGTCTCTCTGTCTGTCTGTCTGTCTCTCTGTCTGTCTGTCTCTCTGTCTGTCTGTTTCTCTGTCTGTCTGTCTGTCTATTTCTCTGTCCGTCCGTCCATATTTCTCTCTGTCTGTCTCTCCGTCCGTCTGTCTGTCTGTTTCTCTGTCTGTCTCTCTGTCTGTTTCTCTGTCCGTCCGTCTGTTTCTCTGTCTGTCTCTCTGTCTGTTTCTCTGTTTCTCTGTCCGTCCGTCTGTCTCTCTGTCTGTCTCTCTGTCTGTTTCTCTGTTTCTCTGTCCGTCCGTCTGTCTCTCTGTCTGTCTGTCTGTCCGTCCATCCGTCCGTCCGTCCGTCCGTCTCTCTGTCTGTCTGTCTGTCCGTCCATCCGTCCGTCCGTCCGTCTGTCTCTCTGACAACTTGATTCATTGAATCACTGACTCAACTGATTCATTCAAAAAAAGCTGAATGCTTCAGGAACAAAACTCCACCGTGTTGAACAGAGATGCACTGGTTATGTTGCGATTCTAGCTTTGTTGATGGAATAGAGCAACTATATTGTGTGTCTCTTAACATTAATTTATACAGCACATTTAAAAAAATATTTATTAATAATTTATCATTGTATACCAATGGACATGCATTTACAAACTAGACTGACTGACTTTAAACCCAACATATAGCCACCCAATGAAGAGCCAAGGTCTCCATTTGGGACGGAGCCCGTGTGTGAACGCACCGGTACCATATTCTCCAGATTCAGGTTAACGTCAGCGCCCTCTACTGGACACTCGATGACCACGTGTGTCTTTCTCTGTGGATGAAGCACGGGTCAAACTCTTTTCACTCCAGCCCATAATAATGAAGCACTTCCACAACAACCTCTCAAACAGATACCTGAGATCCAGACACCACTATCATCAGAGACACAAACAGCTCATGCACACGTTTATATGAACACCTGGAGATATTATCACAGAATCTGACCAAACCTGCCAAGAACAAGTACAACATTATCATTATATATCAGAAATTAATCATGTAAACACTATAATACTGACATACATGTATACTAAAATAAATACATATTTATCAACATTTATTTTATTAAAAATAAAATTATATATATAAAATAAATTATATATATATATGCGTGTATAAAATATATATCATTTTTTTTTATATATTATAATTTTAATAAAATAAATGTTAATATATATACAACTTATTTATTTTATTAAGTATAAAATTATATATATAATAAATTATATATATATGCGTGTATAAAATATATAACTTATTTTATATATTATAATTTTATTTTTAATAAA
>CM049835.1:27030080-27142580 GCA_027422435.1 Schizopygopsis pylzovi | reverse complement strand
TGAATAACAAATTTAATAAACTCTTCATGGCAAGTATGCCGTTAATGACAACAATGAGCTCCTGCGAATCGTCACGTTTGCGCGTCCACTGCTCCAGGTGTGTGTGTGTGTGTGTATGTGTGTGCGTGAGTGTGTGTGTGTCTGTGTCTGTGTGTGTGTGTGTGAGTGTGTGTGTGTCTGTGTCTGTATGTGTGTGTGTGTGTGTCTCTGTGTGTGTGTGAGTGTGTGTGTGGTGAGAGAGTGTGTGTGAGTGTGTGTGTGTATGTGAGTGTGTGTGTGTCTGTGTCTGTGTGTGTGTGGTGTGGTGATGTGTGTGTGTGTTGTGTCTGTATGTGTGGTGTGTGTGTGTCTCTGTGTGGTGTGTGAGTGTGTGTGTGTGGAGAGTGTGTGTGTGTGTGTGTGTGAGAGAGAGAGTGTGTGTGTGTGTGTGTGTGTGTTGTGTGTGTGTGTGGAGAGAGTGTGTGTGTGTGTGTGTGTGTGTAGAGAGAGTGTGTGTGTGTGTGTGTGAGTAGGTGTGTGCGTGAGTGTGTGTGTGTGTGTGTGCGTGAGTGTGCGTGTGTTGTGTGTGTGTGTGTGTGTGTGTGTCTGTGTCTGTGTGTGAGAGAGAGTGTGTGTGTCTGTGTGTGAGAGAGAGTGTGTGTCTGTGTGTGCGTGAGTGTGTGTGTGTGTGGTGTGTGTGGTGCGTGAGTGTGTGTGTGTCTGTGTCTGTGTCTGTGTGTGTGTGTGAGAGAGAGAGTGTGTGTGTGTGTGTGTGTGTGTGTGGAGAGAGTGTGTGTGTGTGTGAGAGAGTGTGTGTGCGTGAGTGTGTGTGTGTGTGTGGTGTGTGTGCGTGTGTCTGTGTCTGTGTGTGTGTGTGAGAGATGAGAGAGTGTGTGTGTGTGTGTGTGTGTGTGAGAGAGAGTGTGTGCGTGTTGTGAGAGAGTGTGTGTGTGTGCGTGAGTGTGTGTGTGTGTGTGCGTGTGTGTGCGTGTGTCTGTGTCTGTGTGTCTGTGTCTGTGTGTGTGTGTGTGTGTGTGTGTGTCACCTCCACAGAAACTCTCCGAAGAAGGTGTCCAGCAGCATGAAGATGAAGTCCATCAGGATGAAACGGTACAGCTCCTGCCCGACGAAACTCTCCCAGCACTGAGCACAGAAACACAAGCATCAGAGACGCCGAGATACAGACGCACACAAACACACGTGCTGAGACTCACCTCTAAACCCAGACTGAGAGGATCCGACGCCACACGGCCCAGCCAATGATAGCACAGCACTACCAACACGCTCACCTTCAGCAGCAGGTTCCTGTGGAGCAGGCCAGAATAAATCAAGCATTCATTATCTCCATAGAGAGACTGTTAGGTTTTTAAATAGCCTTTACAGCATCACAGCGCAAAAGCATGCTTGACTTTCAATGCAAGAGATGAAGACATCGTTTACAAACAAATGAAATATATACATAAAAATAAAAATAAAAATCCTTCTTTAATCAATTAATTAAAAAGGTAAAGAAAATAAAAAAATAATAAACTATATTAACTAAAATAAATATTTGAAATAAAAAAGCATGTAAAAAATTAAACATTGATTTTATAAAATAAAAATTTAATAAATGTTAAAATGTCACTTTTTACATCTCAATGCAAGAGATGAAGACAACGTTAAAAAATAAATGACATGCATAATTTCTTTTTAATGTAAATAATCCTTCTTTAATCAATTAATTAAAAATGTTAAAAAAAAAATATATAAACTGAAAATTTGAAACAAAAAAGATGTAAAAAATATAAAATATGATTTTATAAAATAAAAATTTATAAATGTTAAAATGTCACTCCCCCACACACAGTTTTTAAATGGCCAACAAAGAATGTAAAACACAAGACAATAAAAAAAAATAGATTTGAAATTAAATTTAGAATAATCTTTTTTTTTTTTATTAATTAAATTGTAATTTAAAATATTAATATTTGTATTTGTTTAATAGATGTAAAAACAAAAACAAAAAACATACACAAATAAAAAATGAGTGCTGTCGAATGATTAATCGCATCCAAAATAAAATGTATTGTTTACATAATATTTGTATGTTTACTGTATATATAAATACACACACATGCATGTATATATTCCAGAAAAAAATTTGTTTATATAAAAAATATATTTATTTATAATACAAATTATATGAATAAAAACATAGACATGTAAATATTTCTAAAATATACATGCATTTATTAATCATTTGGCAGCAATATATATTTTTAAAAAAAATATTCAAAAATATATTTTTATTTAAAACGAAAAACAACAAATATATTTTAATAACTTAAAATGTAAAAAATAAATACAATAATAAATTAAAAATATAAAAATAAAATAAAAACTATAAATAACATTCCCATTCCCTTCGTGAGCCTTTGATGCTCGGTTCACGGATCAGAACTTTATTCTGATGATGATGTAATTCCTGTGGAGAGAATGAAAGATGGAGAAATACCTGCTGATGGAGACGTAATTGAGCACACTGGGAGAATCGTACTCCTCCATCCAGGCCACGGCGTTGAAGAGTCCCGGCAGGAGCAGGTTAAAGCTGGACACCACGACAGGAACGGCCAACAGACTGACCTCCTTCAGCAGCGGATCAGACGAGCCGGCGCGAGCACGCTCACGCAGATCCTGAGAGAGAGAGACGGTAGAAAGAGCCGAATCAACAAACACAGACATTAAACCAGACTGACGGCGGAGTACATGATGTTTATAGACCAGAGGTTCTCAAATCCAGTCCTCGCGCCCCCCCGCTCTGCATATTTTGCATGTCTCTCTTTGTTAACACACCTGATTCAGATAATCAGCTTGTTAGAAGTGCGCTCTGTGCATGAACTGTGTTCCGATGGACATGCTCCCTACACAGGGTCCATTGCTCCCTACACAGGGTCCATTGCTCCCTACACTGTGTCCATTGCTCCCTACACAGGGTCCATTGCTCCCTACACAGTGTCCATTGCTCCCTACACAGTGTCCATTGCTCCCTACACAGGGTCCATTGCTCCCTACACATGTGTCCATTGCTCCCTACACAGTGTCCATTGCTCCCTACACAGTGTCCATTGCTCCCAACACAGGGTCCATTGCTCCCTGCACAGGGTCCATTGCTCCCCGCACAGTGTCCATTGCTCCCCGCACAGTGTCCATTGCTCCCCGCACAGTGTCCATTGCTCCCCGCACAGGGTCCATTGCTCCCCACACAGGGTCCATTGCTCCCCACACAGGGTCCATTGCTCCCCACACAGGGTCCATTGCTCCCCACACAGGGTCCATTGCTCCCCACACAGGGTCCATTGCTCCCCACACAGGGTCCATTGCTCCCCACACAGGGTCCATTGCTCCCCACACAGGGTCCATTGCTCCCCACACAGGGTCCATTGCTCCCCACACAGGGTCCATTGCTCCCCACACAGGGTCCATTGCTCCCCACACAGGGTCCATTGCTCCCCACACAGGGTCCATTGCTCCCCACACAGGGTCCATTGCTCCCCACACAGGGTCCATTGCTCCCCACACAGGGTCCATTGCTCCCCACACAGGGTCCATTGCTCCCCACACAGGGTCCATTGCTCCCCACACAGGGTCCATTGCTCCCCACACAGGGTCCATTGCTCCCACACAGGGTCCATTGCTCCCCACACAGGGTCCATTGCTCCCTACACAGGGCCATTGCTCCCTACACAGGGTCCATTGCTCCCTACACAGGGTCCATTGCTCCCTACACAGGGTCCATTGCTCCCCACACAGGGTCCATTGCTCCCTACACAGGGTCCATTGCTCCCCACACAGGGTCCATTGCTCCCCACACAGGGTCCATTGCTCCCTACACGGGGTCCATTGCTCCCTACACGGGGTCCATTGCTCCCTACTCCCTGAGCAGGGAAATCCGCTGAAGTTTACTTTATTTCGGAACATTCATTCATGGATTTGCGCTGCGCAACGTCTTCACGCACGGACGAGTGTGACATCATATACCTCTGTAAATATATACAATTTTAATTCACGTCTTGCACACTTCAATGCACTTTGAATGGAATATATACGTTCGCTTCGAACTGGAATCATGGAGGAATATCCTGTGATGTCCACTTCGCAGGGCTCTTGCGTTCGAATAGAACAAACATCTGAAGCGATAAGAGTAACATACGAAATATGCAGAGCGGGGGGGCGCGAGGACTGGAATTGAGAACCGCTGTTATAGAGCAAACACTCTGATTATCACTGATATACTCTTTGATTTTAATTTCATTTATTTTTATGCTGATTTAATCTTCATTTAAATTTAGTCATTAAATTATTTTAAAGTCAACGTATATCAGGGTTATTACAGTTACCTTAAACTAAAACCATAAAAAAATTGTTACTTAACCTACACTTATTAAAATGTATATAAAATATTTCAGCTAGCTGTCAATCTTAAATCAGACAACATACAGCTTACATTTTCTCAGTAAATATTTCTAAAAATATATTTCTATTTTATTACACATAACTTAATTTTTGAAATTATTTGTATGTATGGATTATTTGGGTTGTTACTGACATCTGGTGAAAATGTCATGTCGACAGCACTTTTAGAAATATATTTACTGAGAAAAACGGTGACGATACAGTTTTATCTGCTGTATATTACTTGAAACCTCCTAAATTAACTCCAGACTACTTATATAGACTAACACATATACAGCAACATTATATTGACTTCTAAGTTCCCTCGTTCTGGCCAAATCTGAGGCAGCTTTCCTGTGTGTGTAAATAACAGCCAAATGCTAAATGTGAGCTGGTCTTTCCAGACTTTCGACTCAATGGATGAAAAGGTGCATGTCGTACCTGGTGCATGTGTTCAGAGAAGTAATACACAGCGACCACACATAATAACGTGCTTCCCAAACATATGATCCACGCCAGCGAGTGTCGGAAGAGTCGGACGAGCCGCTGGAGAACAGAGAACTTCAGCTTCTGACGGTTCACCTCCGCCACCAGCTCCTGCAGACACAGAGAACAGCTGACGCGTGTGCCGTGCGTGTGTGTGTGTGTGTGTCAGACATAATAATAATAATTGGTTACATTTATATAGCGCTTTTCTAGACACTCAAAGCGCTTTACATAGTAAGGGGGCTATCTCCTCGTCCACCACCAACATGTGTGTGTGTGTGTGTGTATGTTGTGTGTGTGTTGTTTTGTGTGTGTGTGTGTGTGTGTGTGTGTGTGTATGTTTCATACATGTGTGTGTGTGTGTGTGTGTGTGTGTGTATGTTTCATACATGTGTGTGTGTGTGTGTGTGTGGTATGTTTCATACATGTGTGTGTGTGTGCCGTGCGTGTGTGTGTGTGTCAGACATGTGTGTATGTTTCATACATGTGTGTGTGTGTGTGTGTGTGTGTGTGTGTGTGTGTGTGTGTTTCATACATGTGTGTGTGTGGTCAGACATGGATCATACGTGTGTGTGTGTGTGTGTGTGTGTGTGTCAGACATGGAATCATACGTGTGCGTGTGTGTGTCAGACATGGATCATACATGTGCATGTGTGTGTGTGTGTGTCAGACATGGATCATACGTGTGCATGTGTGTCAGACATGGATCATACGTGTGCGTGTGTCAGACATGGATCATACATGTGTGTGTGTGTGTGTGTGTGTCAGACATGGATCATACATGTGCGTGTGTGTGTGTGTGTGTGTGTGTGTGTCAGACATGGATCATACGTGTGCATGTGTGTCAGACATGGATCATACGTGTGCGTGTGTGTGTGTCAGACATGGATCATACATGTGCGTGTGTGTGTCACACATGGATCATGTGTGTGTGTGTGTGTCAGACATGGATCATACGTGTGCGTGTGTCAGACATGGATCATACATGTGCGTGTGTGTGTCACACATGGATCATATGTGTGTGTGTGTGTGTGTCAGACATGGATCATACATGTGCGTGTGTGTGTGTGTGTATGTGTCAGACATGGATCATACGTGTGCGTTTGTGTCAGACATGGATCATAAGTGTGAACATGTGTGTGTGTGTCAGACATGGATCATACGTGTCCGCATGTGTGTGTGTGTGTGTGTGTCAGACAATGATCATACGTGTGCATGTGTGTCAGACATGGATCATACGTGTGCGTGTGTGTGTGTCAGACATGGATCATACATGTGCGTGTGTGTGTCACACATGGATCATGTGTGTGTGTGTGTGTCAGTCATGGATCATACGTGTGCGTGTGTGTGTGTCAGACATGGATCATACGTGTCCGCATGTGTGTGTGTGTGTGTGTATGTGTGTGTCAGACATGGATCATACGTGTGCGTGTGTGTGTGTGTCATACATGGATCATAAGTGTGTGTATGTGTCATACATGAATCATGTGTGTGTGTGTGTGTGTGTGTCATACATGGATCATACATGTGAGTGTCACTGTGCGTTCACACCGCCGCCGGCGAGAGCGTCAAAAGTCGCCCTGGCCGCCCTGCCAGCAACGCTGTAGAAAGATTCGAGGACGCTCTGACGCTGATGCAGATCGAATGCTTGTCATGTATTTAAAGGAGCCGCAAAGCAAACCCGCTCGTTGATCTTGTGCAGACTGACCACAAATAGAGTATAGGTTAACCTCATGAAATATTTAAAATGTGAAAGTAAGAAATTGATTGATGGAAACTTAACAATTATAGTTGCATGTTTGCTAACGAAATAAAGCCATTTGTGTGGTGTGGCTTTTGTGTTCATGGTTAAATTTCAGCATGCAGTTTACTAGCTTTGGTCTTTAATTAAAATTAACGTTAATTTGTGCACAGCCTACATTACAAACTGTAATGTAATTGGTCAAATCTATGTTGTTTTGAGGAAATGAATAGCATTCCCGCTGAATAACAAAGCGTTCCTCTAGCGCTAA
This sequence comes from Schizopygopsis pylzovi, assembly GCA_027422435.1. Classification (NCBI taxonomy): domain Eukaryota; kingdom Metazoa; phylum Chordata; class Actinopteri; order Cypriniformes; family Cyprinidae; genus Schizopygopsis; species Schizopygopsis pylzovi. Next base: position 27,135,669 of record CM049835.1, on the reverse strand, counting down.
AATGCTTGGGAACTAATGTGATCGGAACCAATGTTTACAGGGCTGCATTCTCTGGATCCTCTCGAGCGGAGGACTTCTACATTCTAATTGGTCGCCGCGTCATAGCTCATTACCATAACGTTAACCTGATTTAAACTCTCCTCGACGCTCTCATCGTCCAAAACGCGCCGCTCTCGCTGGAGCTCGCCGCCGGCTCACATTGAAAATGAATGACTTCCGGCCACTTTGACGCTCTCGCCGCTTGCGGTGTGAACACACAGTCAGACATGGATCATGCGTGTGTGTGTGTGTGTGTGTGTGTGTGTGTGTGTGTCATACACGGATCATACGTGTCCTGACCTTCAGCTGTGTGCCGATGTTTGCCCGCTGCAGTCTCACTGAGCTTTTCTTGATGACTTTAAAGTCCCACGAGCTGAAGACCTTTATGGCCAACAGGCCTTTAGATTTATCGATGCGGAAACTCTGACCGAACGACTTCGACATGCTGCACAAACAGAAACACAGAGGATCAGCGCCGCTCACCTGGACGCATTACCAGGGTTATTATACCTAACTAAAACTGAAATTAAACTATTAAAAAAAAAAAAAAACTTTTTTTAAATCAACATTTATTTGAACTGAAAAAGAATATGTAAAAAAAAAAATATTTAGCAAGTTGCCAAGGAAACTCGTCATTTACTTTAGCTTGATGTATTAAAATTACTAAAAAAATAGGATATACTAAAAAAGACAACAAATTTATAAAAAAAAAAAATTACAATTAAAACTTCAAATGTAATAATAATAAAAATAAGGGTAAATATTAAAATTAAATGGAATATTTTTTTTAATCTGAAACCAGAATATATAAAAATTAAAAAACAATTAAAACAATTAATAAAACCTACAATATTATCTCAATTAGGGGTGTGCGGTATGACCAAAATTCATTTTCACGGTAAGACTTATTATATTTAATGGTAACAATATATTTCATGATATAGTTATTTATATATGTAGTTATTCTAAACCTCGAGAAAAAGGGCTTTATATGATAAATAAACTCAAATACTTTATGAATGAAAAGTACTTGTTTAATTTTTTTAAATGTATTAAATTATTTAGTAAAAACACTCAACTTATAGATTAACTGCGATATTAAATGCAACTTTTGGGTGCAATTAAACTTTAAATAAAGTGTTTCAGAATATTTTACTTCAATCAGTTTATAATATCTAAATATTTTATATTGAAATATTCTACTCATAATAAATAACATTTACTTTCTTTTAATTGTGTATAATACTATTAATACTAGTTATGTAGCTTGAATATATAGCTTATTATAGCATACTGTGTTTTGTGATAACTGGCAACCCTTCACATGGAGAACTGATCATCAGAAGTATAAACTATAACAAAAATTTAAATAAAATTAAAAATATGATATTTCACGATAACGATAAATACCGTCATATCGCCCAATCTCAATGACAATAAAATTACACTGAAGATTACTATAAGTACATCTTTAAAGCACAATCTGCTTTTATTATCAATCAGAATTATTACATTTATATTAATGCATCTGGCATATGCTTTTATTCACTTGTATTGCACTTTATTTACTTCATGCATTTCCTGAGAATCAAACTATAAACCTAAAAAACAAGATAGGTTTAAGTCAAGACTGTTCAACTGTGTTTATATTAAAATATGTGTGCAACACAAATCATAAGCAATGCGTAAACAACGCTTTCAGAAGAGCCTCACCTGTAGACGAGGATGATGCAGGTGATGAAGAAGGCGGCGCCGATGGTGAAGAAGTACACGAGAGGCATGTTATAGTACAGTCCAGAACTCCAGCTGTGGCCCGTCTGTAGCATTTTATTACTATAGTATCCGTAATACAGCACAGAGTGTGCGAGATAACCCTGAGAGGAGAGAGAGAGGGAGGGAGGAGAGGGGGGGGGAGGGGAGAGGGAGAGAGAGGGGAGAGGGAGGGAGAGGAGAGGGGGGGGAGAGAGAGAGAGAGAGGGGGGGAGGAGAGAGAGGGGGGGAGGAGAGAGAGAGGGGGGGGGGGGGAGAGAGGAGAGAGGGGGGAGGGGGGGAGGAGAGAGGGGGGAGGGGGGGGGGGGGAGAGGGGGGAGAGAGGAGAGAGGGGGGGGGAGGGAGAGGGGGAGAGAGAGAGAGGGGGGGGAGGAGAGAGAGAGAGAGAGGACAGGAGATTGGGGGCATGTTTTAAGAGAAGAGAAAATGAGAAAAGGGGGGGGGTCAGAGTAGAGGAAGAGAAGAGAATGAGAGAGATGAGAGAGTTTACTCAATAAAAATGACTCTCTGCGCTCTTATTCTTTATAATACAATTTATATAAAGAAAACCTAGTACCTAGCAACTAGAAATAGAATAGAGCACTGCATTAAGCTACTTTTTATTGTTGCTTTGTTGCTTAATTCTCATTTACTTTATACACAACTACTAAATATGTAATAGTGTGTTTATTAATGCACTTACGGCACCCGTGAGCACCTCCAGGCCCCATGTGCTCCTGACGGTGATGTTCTGGTCCTGGTCCGGATGCGCGATGGCCTGAGGAACCACTAACAGCAAACCCGTGACCAGGAACAGGAAGACGTTGAAGAAGAGGAGCGTTCTGAGGAAGACGAAATACGAGAGGACGCCCTGTCCCGAAGCGGCCGCCGACACACTTCAGAGCCGTTTGCCACAACTGCAGCGAGGACAGAAACGACAGCCAACCGTACCAGCCGTGCCTCAGCGCCTGAGAGACAACACACCACAGCATCATTAACCTGATCACCAACCACTGAGAGACTACAAACACACCACAGCATCATTAACCTGATCACCAACCACTGAGAGACTACAAACACACCACAGCATCATTAACCTGATCACCAACCACTGAGAGACTACTAACACACCACAGCATCATTAACCTGATCACCAACCACTGAGAGACTACAAACACACCACAGCATCATTAACCTGATCACCAACCACTGAGAGACTACTAACACACCACAGCATCATTACCCTGATCACCAACCACTGAGAGACTACAAACACACCACAGCATCATTAACCTGATCACCAACCACTGAGAGACTACAAACACACCACAGCATCATTAACCTGATCACCAACCACTGAGAGACTACAAACACACCACAGCATCATTAACCTGATCACCAACCACTGAGAGACTACTAACACACCACAGCATCATTAACCTGATCACCAACCACTGAGAGACTACAAACACACCACAGCATCATTAACCTGATCACTAACCACTGAGAGACTACTAACACACCACAACATCATTAACCTGATCACCAACCACTGAGAGACCACAAACACACCACAGCATCATTAACCTGATCACCAACCACTGAGAGACTACAAACACACCACAGCATCATTAACCTGATCACTAACCACTGAGAGACTACAAACACACCACAGCATCATTAACCTGATCACTAACCACTGAGAGACTACTAACACACCACAGCATCATTAACCTGATCACTAACCACTGAGAGACTACTAACACACCACAGCATCATTAACCTGATCACCAACCACTGAGAGACCACTAACACACCACAGCATCATTAACCTGATCACCAACCACTGAGAGACTACTAACACACCACAGCATCATTAACCTGATCACTAACCACTGAGAGACTACTAAACACACCACAGCATCATTAACCTGATCACCAACCACTGAGAGACTACAAACACACCACAACATCATTAACCTGATCACTAACCACTGAGAGACTACAAACACACCACAGCATCATTAACCTGATCACCAACCACTGAGAGACTACAAACACACCACAGCATCATTAACCTGATCACCAACCACTGAGAGACTACTAAACACACCACAGCATCATTAACCTGATCACCAACCACTGAGAGACTACTAACACACCACAGCATCATTAACCTGATCACCAACCACTGAGAGACTACAAACACACCACAGCATCATTAACCTGATCACCAACCACTGAGAGACTACTAACACACCACAGCATCATTAACCTGATCACCAACCACTGAGAGACTACAAACACACCACAGCATCATTAACCTGATCACCAACCACTGAGAGACTACAAACACACCACAGCATCATTAACCTGATCACCAACCACTGAGAGACTACTAAACACACCACAGCATCATTAACCTGATCACCAACCACTGAGAGACTACAAACACACCACAGCATCATTAACCTGATCACCAACCACTGAGAGACTACAAACACACCACAGCATCATTAACCTGATCACCAACCACTGAGAGACTACAAACACACCACAGCATCATTAACCTGATCACCAACCACTGAGAGACTACAAACACACCACAGCATCATTAACCTGATCACTAACCACTGAGAGACTACAAACACACCACAGCATCATTAACCTGATCACTAACCACTGAGAGACTACAAACACACCACAGCATCATTAACCTGATCACCAACCACTGAGAGACTACTAACACACCACAGCATCATTAACCTGATCACCAACCACTGAGAGACTACAAACACACCACAACATCATTAACCTGATCACCAACCACTGAGAGACTACAAACACACCACAGCATCATTAACCTGATCACCAACCACTGAGAGACTACTAACACACCACAGCATCATTAACCTGATCACTAACCACTGAGAGACTACTAACACACCACAGCATCATTAACCTGATCACCAACCACTGAGAGACTACTAACACACCACAGCATCATTAACCTGATCACCAACCACTGAGAGACTACTAACACACCACAGCATCATTAACCTGATCACCAACCACTGAGAGACTACAAACACACCACAGCATCATTAACCTGATCACCAACCACTGAGAGACTACAAACACACCACAGCATCATTAACCTGATCACTAACCACTGAGAGACTACTAACACACCACAGCATCATTAACCTGATCACCAACCACTGAGAGACTACAAACACACCACAGCATCATTAACCTGATCACCAACCACTGAGAGACTACAAACACACCACAGCATCATTAACCTGATCACCAACCACTGAGAGACTACAAACACACCACAGCATCATTAACCTGATCACCAACCACTGAGAGACTACAAACACACCACAGCATCATTAACCTGATCACTAACCACTGAGAGACTACTAACACACCACAGCATCATTAACCTGATCACCAACCACTGAGAGACCACAAACACACCACAGCATCATTAACCTGATCACTAACCACAATCTCAACACAGCCACAATTATTTAGCATATTCAGGGGAAATATTTATAGTTAGTTTATACTTCTTAATGATTTGTTTAATCACAGTCAGGGTTTTTATAGTTAACTAAACCTAACACCTTGAAAAAAAAAACAGGTTTCGTTACTTGAAATAATATTAAAAATGAAATATTTAAAAAAAATTCTCAACACTTTTTTTTTTTTTTTTTAAGTTGACAAAAACTAAAACTAAAATTAACACATACTATATGTGTCCCTGGAGCACGAGCACATGTGTATTTGTAGCAATAGCCAACAATACATTGTATGGGTCAAAATTATACATTTTTATTTTATGCCAGAAATCATTAGGATATTAAGATCATGTCGCATGAAGATATTTCCTACCATAAATATATCAAAACTTAATTTTTGATTAGTAATATGCATTGCTAAGAACTTAATTTGAACAACTTTAAAGGCGATTTTCTCAATATTTTATTACACCGAGTATTTTTTTGAATGTTTAATACTAGTTCATCATTATCCATTTTTACTGTGACATTTTGCAGCAGGTCTCACTTTAATGCAAATGTTCAGCCGATGCCGGTAAAGCCACACTGAAACTAGACTGAATGTCAGAGAGCTTGCATATCATCTTCAATACTGAAGTACATCTGACACAGTGTAAATATAAACTCTTCAAAACAAACAGCATGCATGATTAACCTCTGACACACTCCACTACACGCCTGTGTAACAACACCATAAAACTACCGTTAATACCCTGAACTCACACACACACTAAAACACACACACACACACACACACACTAAAACACACACACACACACACAACATCACACACACTAAAACACACACAACACACACACACACACACACAAAAATTCACACACACACACACACTAAAACACACACAACACACACACACACTAAAACACACACACACACACACACACACACACTAAAACACACACACACACACACACACACACACTACACAACACACACACACACTACACACACACACACACACACCACACACCACACACACACACACACACACAACACTTACACACACTACTCACACACTTACAGCACGCACTGCACACACACACACACACAACACACACACACTACACTATACTCACACACACATTTCATGCACACATCTATAACACACTAACAGTTTCACACACTACACTAAGCACACACACACTCAACACACACTATAAGTACACACACACACACACACACACCACACACACATCACACCACACACACATACTCTCCACACACACGCACTTTCACACACTTACACGCAAGCATGCACACTCTCACCCCCACAGACACACACTCACTCACATACACACACACACACACACACTCACTCACATACACATACACACACACACACTCACACACTTACACGCACGCATGTACACACTCTCACACACTTACACGCATGCATGCACACACACACTCTCACACACACACACACACACACACACTTACTTGAACACATTTGCATGCACATCCTTGCACTCAGTTGCACACACTCACTAGGCACAGACACGCTCAAACACTCATGCGCATGCACTCTCACACACAACTGCACACACACAAACACACACTCAACAAAAACATCAATCACTGCTGAAAGCTGAATCTCAAAAGACAAAGAAAAAACAGCCGCACACTTTATAGGCTGTATACAGAATTACAAACTACTGTACAAAACTAGCAACTTTGCTGTCATTGTGAAATCAAAATAAATAAAGGTATTTATTTCAGCTAGCTGCCAGGGCAACATTTCTTATTTGAATTGAGTTCAAGCTGAAGTAAGCATGTTTTAGACTCACGATGATGATGTAATACTTGAGCTGACTGCAGCAGGGGATCTGATTCTGAGACACCGAGTGTTCGGCTTTATTCAACACCAGCATCCTGAAAAACACCACATCAGAAGAAATCAGGAACGCAGAACAATGCTTCCAGCTCTATTTATTACAACAAAACTCTTTTATGCATGACTTCAAACCAGCCAGTAAGTGATTCAATAGTCATTTTAACAATTGATTAAAAAAAGAATCAACTCACAGCAGTTGAACCGCACCACTCATGTCTATTTATTTAGTCTTTTGTACATTACAAATACAATTGAGTTTCTTTAAGATAAACCGTGTGTTTAGCTGTATATTCATCAGCGCTGCAGGACATGCTGAATACACACAATAACAGGTGTGGCCGTGTTTATTACCTGAGCTCTTTCTTCTCTGAGAGACTCAGCGGCATCGCTCTCAACATACGCACGCGATCAGTGGCTGACAGATTCTGCAGATTATTGACCAAACGCTCCCTTTTACTCTCTACAAACACAGTCATCACATCAGATCAGCACGGCATAGCTTAAGACGTTACAGTCATCACATCAGATCAGCACGGCATAGCTTAAGCAGTCATAAGCAGCACAGGGATATTTGTAGCAATAACCAACAATACATTGTATGGCTCAAAATTATACATTTTTATTTTATGCCAAAAATCATTAGATATTAGGATCATGTTTCCCAGTGTCGGGGGGGTAACGCATTACAGGTAACACGAGTTACGTAATAATATTACTGTTTTCAAGTAACTAGTAAAGTAACGCATTACTTTTTAATTTACTAGAAAATATCTGAGTTACTTTTCTCCATTTATTGACTGAGTGCGCCGTGTGAACATGATCTTACTGTAGATCTAATCTAGACTAAATATGAACGTGTATTAATTCATCACACTCACAAAAAACAGATTCAGTATTCATCAAAATGAATTAAAACAGTGAAATACAAACTCAGAATATGACACAAACCTGCAATAATTAAATATGTTAAACAACACAAATATATCTAATCTCATTTTATTAACCGATGTGTTTGCTGCTGACCTTTGATGATCAGTTCAATCATATTAATAAGTAAAAATTACTTTAGATAAACGAACAGCTTTTATTGCTGAAGAGTGTTGAACTTCTCCTGTGTTCTTCTGTACAGACGTGATTTACTCGTCCTTCAGTCTGAGGTTTATTCATTACACTTTTTGGTGTGAAAGCTTTTATATTTGCTATAAATATAACTTATTGTATTAAAAACAAACAATCAAGCCCTGCTCATATTTAAAAAGTAACGAGAAAGTAACGTAACGCATTACTTTCCATAAAAAGCAACTAAGTAACGTAATTAGTTACTTTTTTAGAGAGTAACGCAATATTGTAACGCATTACTTTTAAAAGTAACTTTCCCCAACACTGTCCATGAAGATATTTTGTACAGTAAATATATCAAAACTTAATTTTTGATTAGTAATATGCATTGCTGAGAACTTCATTTGAACAACTTTAAAGATGATTTTCTCAATATTTAGATTTTTTTGCACGCTCAGATTCCAGATTTTGTCCAAACCGTACATCAATGGAAAGGTTATTTGTTATATATAAATCTCATTTTGTGCTCCAGGGTCTCATATGTGACTTCAGTGCCTTCACCTTCTTCCTCAAAGCCGTCTCCGTCCGTCTCCACGCGGTACCCGCGGATGCTGGGCCGAGCGGATCGAGGGAAGTGCTGGATGGAGGGTCTGCTCTGTCTGCGTCTGCGCAGCTGCATGGTGCGGTTACAGTACTGAGAGATGATCGCGCCACGACTGCGACCTGATCAAAGAGAGTAAACTGAGATCATCTGGAGACATCGAGACACAAGCTGAACAGCAAACACGGTTTTAATCATAACAAACAACATCTGAGGTTTCTCGCCAGATATGAAGATGACAGACAGAGTCAAGAAATGGCCACACAGCTAAAATATCTCATTTAAAAATGCATTGGGAAATTATATCCTCATATATTACACATTTAAAAACCAAGAAACGTTTCAGTGAATGTGTAAAATATTTTATATATTTTTATGCATTCATTGAATTTTTTATTTTTATTTAAGTTTTAGCAATTTTGATGTGTTTTTGTCGTTTTGGTGTTTTTTATTTATTTATTATTTACTATGCATTTATATGTATTAGTGCTGTTAAATTATTAATCGCATCCAAAATAACAGTTTTTGTTTACATAATATATGTGTGTGTATTTATTATGTATATACAAATACACACACACACACACACACACACAATATATTTTGAAAATATTTACATGTATATATTTCATATAATTAATATATTTAATATATAACCATAACATATTTTCTAAAATATATACATGCATGTGTTTGTATTTATCTATACATAATAATATACACGGCACACACACAGATATATTATGTAAACAAAAACATTTATTTTGGATGCGATTAATCGTTTAACTGCACTAATTAACTTGCCTGGTTAAATAAAAGTCATATTTATAATATTTACAACCATAATTTATATTTATTTTGATTTCAGGTTTAGATTGGGTTATTTTAGTGCATTAAGTTAATAAAAAAAATAGAATTTTTTTTCTAAGTAATTTTTTTTTTGTTGCATTTTGTATTTATTATTAATTTCAAATGATGCATTTTTTATGGTTTTAATTTTAGTTTGTAACTTTTTTGGTTAAAAATGATCCGAAATCAATATTTGAGCAAGTACATAACCAGCCAGTGTTTACAAAATGCAGCTTTAAATATTATAACGTTGGTCTGGGACCCACTGACTTACAACAAGACAAAACAAGCATTAAAACTACTAAAAATAAAGTTATTTCATTTTTTATTACTATTTTCCAGAGCATACGAGTGCATCATAGAGCTGTCAAATTGACTTAAAAACTCAATTCGAATTTTGTGCTAAAATATTATCAAAATTCAAATTATATTCGAATTCAAAATTCATAAATTCAGTTAGGTAAAAAAAAGCGTTTGTCTTCTCTCCGAGGCCACAAGAGGGCGCATCGAGCTAAATATTACCAAATGCACATTTCTTCAAAGTAGGGCTGGGAGATATGAGCAAAAATTAATATCTCGGTATTTTTTGTGGCTGATTTGCGGTATATGGTACATATCTCAGTATTTAGGTATTTTGATTAAACAAATAAATAAAGTGAATGTAACCATGTAGGCATATATAATGTGCAAAAAAGGTTAACATAACATTTTAACATTGCGATCTAAAACCAAATATAATGCTTTTAAAGCACAGTAAAATTTACTAAACTAAAAATGAAAGAAATAAAAAAGCACATTCTAGGCTAATTGAGTACAAAGGCTATTTTGATTATTTTGTGTGTGTGTGTGTGTGTGTGTGTGTGTGTCTGTGTGTGTGCACGTGTGTGTGTGTGTGTGCACGTGTGTGTGAGAGTGTGTGTGAGTGTGTGTGAGTGTGTGAGAGTGTGTGTGTGAGAGAGAGTGAGTGAGTGAGTGAGTGAGTGAGTGAGTGAGTGAGTGAGTGTGTGTGTGAGTGTGTGAGAGTGTGTGTGTGAGAGAGAGTGAGTGAGTGAGTGAGTGAGTGAGTGAGTGAGTGAGTGAGTGAGTGAGTGAGAGAGTGAGTGAGTGAGTGTGTGTGTGAGTGTGTGTGTGTGTGTGTGTGTGTGAGCAAGGTTCATGTTTACGCTGTTAATATGCACGTTCACTAGAAATCTAATTTCTTAATCTAGCAATCACATGTTTTTTTTTAAAGTTGAACTTGCATGAATTGTACATGAATGTCTTTGTGCTCTCTTGTGTGAGACGCGAGTGCAACACTGACAGAAAACACAATAAATATGTGTTCTGTGTGAACGGCTTGGTTTCAGTTTAGAGGTAAACAACATCTTCTCCACATTGATGTTCTCTCTTTACGCAATATTGTGAATGTGCAGCACCGCATCGAGTGGGTTCAACTGGACAGCCTTAAAAAAAAAAAACGACACCTCGTCACCTTCTATCGTGTGCCAAGCTGCCTGACGGACGCCTAAAACACGAACGCAGCATTTTGCATGCAAATGTGGATTTTTATTTTATATTCGACAGCCCTAGTGCATCATGGGATCTTAAACGGTGTATTTTTGTTGCTCAGATGCTTCGAAAGCTTCATTTTGCATTAGGCAAACTAATAAAACAACTCCAGCCATTGATGACAGACGGATGAAGAGCGACTGAACGTGACTCAAACACACACTGACCGATGGTGCGGCTGGGCATGGAGGACAGCACTTCGAGCGTGTCAGATGACCAGCGTTCTCCAATCAGATGATCCGTCTGCTGCGGCGCATCGCTGTCTGACCGCTGGTACACCGGATACTCGACATCCTCTGAAACACAAACAGCTCGTTCAGCTTCCTGTCTGATGTCACTTCCTGTCTTGACCAGTGTGATCTGACCTCTGCTCTCCTCCTCCTCCAGGTCAAGCGGGGTCATCTCTATGACATCATGAAGGCCGTGACACTGTTCCTGGATCAGCTGACTGAATGAATCATGAACCCCATCCTCATCTGCTGGACTCCTGAGGCACAAAAACACAGCGTTTGCTGCATTTATTTGATCAAAAATACGGTAAAATTATGAAATATTATTAGAATGTAAAACAGCTGTGTTCTATGTGAATATCTGTAATTTATTTCTGTATTTTCAGCATCAGTCTTCAGTGTCACATGATCTTCAGAAATCATAATAATATGCTGCTCAAGAAACATTTATGATTATTATCAATGTTGAAAAATGTTGTATAATGCATTATAAAGCTATTCATAACACACATTGTAACGCATTTTCAAAATTGTAACCAAATTTAAAACACATTATAATATTGTTGACTGCCATGTGTTTTAATTTTAACTAAATTTTAACATTTATTCATTTAGCAGACGCGTTTATCCAAAGTTTTGATGCTTTATACATTTAAAAAGTGTAACAATGAATAGATAAGTATTATAATGTATTATTACAGCGGTTATGATTACTCATAAGATTGAGTTATTAATTGCATTATGCAATATTTTTATAACGCATTATATATAAAGGCTTTAGAAATCTTTTAAATGTCTTTAATGCCAAGTTAATGTGTCCTTGATTAATAAAAGCATTAATTTCAGAAGAAGAAAAACACTTTCTGATCACAAACATTTGAATAGTGGTGTATATTAATTTTTAATCAGCTAAAACATGATTATTATGTAAATGACTCAGTGATGACATGAACGGTATTACACACACACACACACACACAAACAAAGTGAACACACACACACACACGGAGAGACACACCCACACACACAAAGACACATACACAAACAGAGCGAACACACACACACACACAGAGTGAACACACATACACACACGGAGAGACACACCCACACACACAAAGAGACACACACACACACACAAACAGAGCGAACACACACACACACACACACACGGAGAGACACACCCACACACACAAAGACATACACATACACAAACAGAGCGAACACACACACACACGAGGACACACCCACACACACACACGGAGAGACACACCCACACACACACAACGAGAGACACACCCACACACACAAAGAGACACACATACACACGGAGAGACACACCCACACACACAAAGAGACACACATACACAAACAGAGCGAACACACACACACACACACACCACCTCTCACACTCACTCACACAACTAACACACACACACACACACACACACACATACACCACCACCACACACACACAAGCGATACACTCACTACTCACATCACACACACACACACACACACATCCGCACATACACACACACACACACACACACACTCTCTCTCCTCACTCACACAGAGCGAACACTACACACGCACAGCACACACACACCTCTACATTCACCACACACACAGAGCGAACACACACACACACACACACACTCTCTCACTCACACAGAGCGAACACAGAGCGAACATGCACGCACACACACACACACACACACTCACTCACTCACACAGAGCGAACACAACACACACACACACACTCACTTACTGACCACACACACACACACACACACACACACATACACACGCACAGCAGGAAGAGCAGATGAAGGAATAAAAACAGTAAAAAGTCACTTACTCGAAATCAGTGACCAGATCAGAGTCAAAACTGACCCTGCCGGCCATGATGTGGTGCTGCGCTCACGGACGCTCGCGAGGAAGCTCCGGCCCGATCCTCATCATCCTGCGGCTAAACTCCACAGACAGAAGGAATGTCAGCGATGTGTTCAAACCTGTGTGAAATCACAGACACGCACGCTTTACTCAGATCTGAAGGCGTGTCCGAGTCACAAGAGGAAGAAACAACTCATTATCAGCCCTGATAACACAACCAGAGATCCCTGTATTCAAACTTTAACAAAAACACAAAGCCCAGACAACCCAAAACCAACAAACACACACACACACAGAGACACACACACACACACACACACACTCTGACACACACACAATACAATACAATAACAAAGAGGCTTTATCAAACGACACCAATCACACTCATGAGAACAGGCAGAGAATGATTGAAAATGCTTTATTTCTCAATAAAAACACTTGTGTAATTAACAAACCGAAAACGGGAAGCAGTGTGTGTGTGTGTGTGTGTGTGTGTGTGTGTGTGTGTACAGTGGGTAGAGGTGTGTTTTCCTGGCACTGACAACACTGTGGTCTGAAGACATTTCAAAAGCTTTCCATTAAACATCTTAAAGAGACAGTACACCCAAGAATGAAAGTTCTGTGTATGTGTGTTGTGTGTGTTTGTTCTGAACACAAAGGAAGATATACTGAGCAGTATTGTTTTTTCCTACTATTGAAGTCAATGGTGGCCCAAAACCGCCTGATTACAAGCATTCTTCAGAATATCTTCCTTTGTGTTCAGAACAAACACGTTCATGCAGGTTTGGATCTACTTGAGGATGAGTAAATGATGACAGGATTTTCATTTTTGGGTGCACTGTCTCTTTAAACCATCACACACACACACACACACACACACACACACACACACACACACACTTCATCTCAATCATCCGTTTAAACCCTTTATCAACCACAAACTTAGTTCAGTTTCATTATTGATGAACTTTGTGATGCAGACACTGTTCATCAGTGCCATTGCCGGCTGAATTTCCCTGAATTGTAATTCAGTTAACTCTATTTCATAGTGCAGCATTAAACACACACACACACACATCTCAGTGTCATGTTTAAAGCTCATCTGTACGCTCGTGTCCTCCAGATAGTTCACCAAAACACACTTTTCAATAGTTTACACTCTTTACCTTCTAGAAAAACTGACTATAATGACCTCATCATCATCATCATCATCATCATCATCATCATCATCAACTCCTTTCACAGACTGTGATGATGATGATGATTGCATTATTAACATAATTAATAGAGTAAGGGTTTTATATTTACATTTTTGAAAGTACACATTACATTATTTATTTGAATTAAAATTGTTGTCATTTTGTATATTATGTCTATATAGGTTAATTTATTTGTATTTTTTTTATTTATAGTAATTTTCACCTAATATTCATATTTTATTTTAGCTTTATTTCGAGTAACAATTTTTTGTTAATACTTTTAGTTTTGGTTAACAATAATAACTAAAACGATAAAATAAAAAATGTGTGTGTGTGTATGTGTGTGTGTGTGTGGTGGTGTGGTGTGTGGTGTGTGTGTGTTGGTGTGTGAGTGTGCGTGGGTGAGTGGTGTGGTGTGTGTGTGTGTGGTGGTGTTGTTGTGTGTGTGTGTGTGTGTGTCTGTGTGTGGTTGTGTGTGTGGTGTGTGTGTGTGTGTGTGTGTGTGTGGTGTGTGTGTTTGTGCTGTGTGTCTGTGTGACTGTTTGTGTGTGTGTGTGTGTGTGTGTGTGTTGTGTGTGCGTGACATCTGATTATGAGTGTGGGAGTGTTGTGAAGGGTACGACCCTCTAGGGGACTAAACTTGATTTGAAAAGTCCAGGGAGGGTGTTTAGTATACGACCCTCGGTCACTGTGTCTTGTTTGAATCCTGTGTCGTGTGTGTGTGTGTTTGCACGCGCGTGGGTCTGTGTGTCTGTGTGTGGGGTGTGTGTGTGTGTGTTGTGTGTGTGTGTGTGTGTGTGTGTGTGGTCCTGTTTGGTGTGGGGTGTTGTGAGGATGTCTGTGTGTGTACGTGTGCGTGTTTAGTCGAGGGGGGGTTTGTAGTTGTGGTCTTGTGTGTGACGCAACAATGTGCTGACTGAAACTGTGTGTGTGCGTGTCTGTGGACATCCTGATTATGAGTGTGGGAGTGTTGTGAAGGAATACGACCCTCTAGGGAACTAAACCTTGATTTGAAACACGTCCAAGGGAGGGATTATATACGATGCGGTCACTGTGTGAAATTCCGTTGTTGTGGTGTGATGGGCTGGTTCTGTGTCTGTGAGCATCGTGAAGTGTGTAGTGTGTGAGATTTTGTGAGTGTGTCCCTTGTGATGCATTCTTAATTCGTTCTGTTAAGTCTGTCGTGTGTGAGTGTGTGTGTGTGTTGTGTGCGTTGTGTGCGGGCTGCTATTAAGCATGTGTGTGTAACGGGTGTAGTGTGTGCTGTGATTTGTGGAACATCCTGATTATGAGTGTGGGAGTGTTGTGAAGGAATACGACCCTCTAGGAACTAAACCTTGATTTGAAACACGTCCAAGGGAGGGGGTTTATATACGATGCGGTCACTGTGTGTGTGTGTGTGCGGGCGTGTGTCTGTGAGCATCTGTGTGTGTGTGTGTGTGCGTGTCTGTGGACATCCTGATTATGAGTGTGGGAGTGTTGTGAAGGAATACGACCCTCTAGGGAACTAAACCTTGATTTGAAACACATCCAAGGGAGGGGGTTTATATAAGATGCGGTCATTGTGTGAGAACAGCAAACAAAAGTGCTGAACTAGAAACCGAGCTCAGATTACACCGGCACATCTGGAACTAGAGCAAAAGTGAAGAACCGACCGATCATAGCCATCTGGAAAACATAGCGGGTGAAAGAGCAGAACCGAACATCTCCGAAAATACTCTGAGAAACAATTCCCCTTCATTCAGAGAGTCAGAGACACAATGGGCTGGTTCTGTTTCGTGTCCCAGCGCATGACAAATGACATAATATCTGACAGAATTCACTCAAGATACAACACAATCGCACCCTTTCACATTTCAGATGAATAGCATTCTCATAAATATCAGATTCTCATTCAAAGTCATGACAGATACAACTAAACGGCTGTTTCTGAGCTCCCTACCTAGACAGCATCATACATTCCTCTATGATAAGTCTGGTACACAAACACCAGGTTTAGAGACACAGCCAAATGAATTGAAAGTACCATGGTTTTACCACGTTTTGGTCATGTGCATGTTTTTTCATATCAGATTCTCATTCAAATCCATTACGAATCTGTGACAAATACTATTTCAAAACCTAGTGTGCTCTCTACATCACGTCTGTGCA
The DNA here is from genome assembly GCA_027422435.1 of Schizopygopsis pylzovi. Lineage (NCBI taxonomy): Eukaryota > Metazoa > Chordata > Actinopteri > Cypriniformes > Cyprinidae > Schizopygopsis > Schizopygopsis pylzovi. Next base: position 27,118,927 of record CM049835.1, on the reverse strand, counting down.
TCATAAAGTACCTCAGATACGGATAGAGTCTGAGGTTTTGAAACACAGCCGATAAATCAATCAGTTCGGGTTGAAGACACTAAACAAAACAGAAGAAAAAAGTACCATGTTTTGTACAAGTACCATTGGAAATATCATGTTTTTGTAAAGTTACCACGGTAAATCGTCATTCAAATGCACTACAAATCTTATTTCAAAACCTAGTATGCTCCCTACATAGGCAATATGTCTGTGCATCATAGAAATGCAAAAGAGTAGCAAATAAAATCTGAAATAAATTGAACTGAAAGCAAACTTCATGGTTGTTTCAGACCTAGTGAGCTCCCTACCTAGCTTCCAAACACTAGGTTTTAAGACACAGCCAATGATTCAATCGGTTTGGGTTGAAGACAGGGACAAAATAAAATGTTTTGGACCAGTACAATGGAAATATCATGTTTGTACAAAATGACAACAGCGTGGTATTTTTACGTAAGTTACGTCGTGTCATTAATAACGTTACGTTAGCGTAATGCTCTTTCGGTATGTATACACATATAAGTACTATATTATACTAGTTTCGTATTTGTTGTGCAGGTTTCACATGGCTAGTGTTTGATTATTCAGTTCCCTGTAAACACTAAACATGTGACAAACATGATTTTGACGCTAAACTGAGGAGATTTTATTGTTTTTACACCTGCCGAAGTTCGCACGGAACTGTTCAAACGCGCCTGTTTGAGTCGCTCATCAATTTTGCACGATAGTTTCTCTTTATTAAATCTCTGGTTGTCAAAAATAAACCAAGTAAATAAGCTGTAACTCACCGCTGAGCTCGGTGGATACTCCTCCGACAAACTTTTAACGACACCGTCTCTGACTGACACAACGACATCCGAGTCAGTTCAGAGAATCGGTTCGTTCACGAATCGGTTCAGATGAATCATCAAAGAGAACAAGTTCAAATCGTTTGGAACGTTAAACAGGACCGAGTCACTTTAGTTTCCGCGGGGGGGATACATGATTTATCACCTCATAACACACGCTAAATACTTTCTATGATATTTATTATGTTCACATAAAGTGATAAATCAGTATTATGTCAGCAGGGGATAATATTAGCGTGACTAAATTAACGTACACACAAAAGTACCACAGTCATTAAAATGGGATGAACCGATTCATTGAACCGTTGGCTTCAGTCAAATAAACACATCAAAACAAACACTTAAAAGTGTTCCCACACAAATCAAAACTGATTGTGACTCCGAGCACAAAACTAGTCATAAGGGTCAATTTTTAGAAATTGAGATGTATGCATCATGTGAAAGATGAATAAATAATATTTCCATTGATGTATGGTTTTGACATTATTTGTAAATCTGGAATCTGAGGGTGCAAAAAAAATCTAAATATTGAGAAAATCATCTTTAAAGTTGTTCAAATGAAGTTCTTAGCTAATTTTTGATGTATTTACTAAATATCTTCATGGAACATGATCTTAGTGATTTCTGGCATTAAATAAAAATCAATAATTTTGACCCAAACACTATATTGTTGGCTATTGCTACACATATACCTGTGTTTGTGCTCCAGTGACACACATGTGTTCACATAACCAAGACATTTTAAGCTATAACTCTCCTCATTCAACTAAAGTTATTCAATCTGACTAGATATAAAACAGAGCAGCAGTTCATAACAGTCTGTGGTTATGAGTTATGAGTTATTACTCATCTGAGTCTGAGTTTATTGTTCATTGATGCTGATGGAGGAAGACGTGCGTCAAACAGCTCTTCTGCAGAATGTGGTTCAGTTTATGGCTTGCGTGACGTCAGATTCTTTAGTAATGGCATTGCAGCTTTTCCATAAATGTGCAAACAATAACCACAAATCACCATAATCATAATAGCACTTAATAGCTCACGACGGAAGCAATAATGCATGTTTATTAGTTTAAGAGATTGGAAGAATCCATGATGTAGAATTGCGTCTTGTTTTCAAGTACAGTAAAAATTAAGATATATGATAAGTGCATTTATAATATTTGATCAATAATTAAGTCATGGATTCGGTTATCAGGGAATGAACTGATCAAATGTTGACTTTACTGTTATTTGCTTTGGATAAAAGCATGAAATGTTCAACTAAATATACATTTTATTGCTTTTTGCCGTCATAATCACTATAAAATATAATTTTTTTAATGCTTATAATCATGGATGAGTGAAAAGGTATTTTAAATGTGTTGGTTCGTATATATTAAAACTCAGTTTGAACATCATAACGCTAAAAATAAATATATAATGACATTAATAAACGAACACTGAATATATAATCTGTCATTGAAATATTTTAGTTGATTATACCATTATTATTTTTATTTGTGTTAATTGCCAGTAAAACTATTAGAAATGAAACTAAATGTAACTTGAGGCTAAATAAAAATGCAAAAATCAATCGATCGATGAAACTGGATTCTTATTTTGTTAATTTTTGGAGTGGGTTTAAATTGTGAAAATCTATTTTTAGATATTTATTAATTATTGTCTTGATAAATTCCAATAAAAATATTAGATGTAAAATACAATAACATTTAACTCAGCCTAAATTTAAATAATAATAATAATAAAAAAAATAAATAAAAACAAAAAAATATATATTTTTTTTTTTTAATGCAATTTCTTAGCAATTTTTTTAATTGAAAATACTATTATTTATTGTCTTAAAAGATAAAAAGACCAATAAAAAGATTAGAAGTAAAATACAATAAAATGTAAATCAGACTAAATTGAAATAATGATAATAAATAATAAATAAAATAAATAAATAAATAAAAAACATAACTTTTTTGTTTTGTTTTGTATTTATTTATTTTTAATGCAATTTTTGATAATTTTTGTAATTGAAATACTATTATTTATTGTCTTGTTAAATACCAATAAAAAGATTAGAAGTAAAATACAATAAAATGTAACTTAGACTAAATTGAAATAGTGATAATAAATAAATAAATAAATTAAATTAAAACAATAACTTTTTTTGTTTAGTTTTTTGTTTATCTTTTTTTATGCAATTTTTAAGCAATTTATGTAATAGAAAATACTATTATTTATTGTCATGTTAAATACCAATACAAATATTAGAAATACAATAAAATTTTACTCAGACTAAATTGAAATAATAATAATAATAATACATAAATAAAATAAATAAAAACAATATATATATATTCTATTTTTTAAATGCAATTTTTGAGCAATTATTTTCATTGAAAATACTATTATTTATTGTCATGTTAAATACCAATAACAAGATTAGAAGTAAAATAAAATCAACTGCAACTCAAACCTGTAATAAAATGCAGAAATAAAAAATAAGAAAGAAAGAAAGTCAGGAATATCTGAGTGAGATAATCAGTTAAATGCACCTATTTGTATTGTCTTGTTAATAAAAATAAAAGACAGGGAGTGAACTCTATATGGTCATGAATGAGTGTGTAAATGAGTGTGAACAGCAGATATGGTTCTGAGCGCTGGAGCAGTTTCTAGCTGAAGCGACTCCCACACGTTCATCACATGACTTCCTGACAGACTCACACACAGAAGTGCTCAAGACGAGAAGACCTCGACTCACGGACGCATGATGGAGAAACAAGACGTGCACAGACTGACCTCAGGTAAAGAAACACCTGTGTGTATGAGTTATCATCAGCATTGATCAGCTGAACTCTTATATGACACTGAATCATGATGATTTAGAGACGACAAACTGTGCTTTGTTTGTAGAAATGCATCACAACTCTATGCTTCTGCTCGCTTTAACGGTCAAACACCAAAAACTTACAATACATTAACACTTTTTGGTTTCTTATTGTGTCTGAGAGCATCTAGACTCGTCACAATGCTTCACATCGACGGCCATCAAGAACCTGAAACAGCCATGGGGGGGTGGGGGGGGGGGGCGTCTAAATCTTCTTTTAATAAGAAGGGCCAAAAATATAACTTGATGGAGGTCTATGGGCTAAAAGTACACTGTAAAAAAAATATATATATTTTTTAAAAGTTGTTTCAACTTAAAATAATTAGCTACCCCGCTAACTTAATTTTTTAGTTTAGTGAACTTTACATTTTAAGTTACTTAATGTTAATTTAAAGCAAAACTTGGATATTTAAATTGAATAAATACAACTTTTTAAGTTAGCAAATAGTTTTTTAAGTTGAAACTACTATTTTTGTTACTTTGTACATACTGCTTTAAATCCAGCTATGTTATTATTTATTATTATTTTTAAATTTGACTGAAAAAAACAACAGGTTAAAATTAATAGATTTTTATACTGCTTTTTATACTACATCGGCACATTTGTGTCTGTGTCTGTGTGTGTGTGTGTGTGTGTGTGTCTGTGTGTGTGTATGTGAGTGTGTGTGTGTGTGTCTCTGTGTGTGTGTGTGTCTGTGAGTTGTGTGTGTGTGTGTGTGTGTGTCTGTGAGTGTGTGTGTGTGTGTATGTGTGTGTGTGTGTCTGTGTGTTGTGTGTGTGTGTGTGTGTGTGTCTGTGAGTGTGTGTGTGTATGTGTGTGTGTGTATGTCTGTGTGTGTGTCTGTGAACTTTACATTTTAAGTTACTTAATGTTAATTTAAGGCACAACTGGGATATTTAAGTTGAATAAATAAAACTTTTTAAGTCAGCAAATTGTTTTTTAAGTTGAAACAACTATTTTTGTTACTTTGTAAATGTTGCATTAAATCCAGCTATGCTATTTTTTATTAATGTTTTACATTTGACTGAAAAAAACAACAGGATAAAATTAATAGATTGTTATACTGCTTTTTACACTACTACAAAAAATAGTTAAATGCAAAAAAAAAGAAATGATGCTAGAGCGGCACATTTGTCCTGTTTTCTCGCTGCTCTGGGCCGATGCAGAGGTCATCGGAGGTCAGCTTTGGGCCTGCTTTGAGCATCTCTGTTCTGATGCATCGCAGTATTTAACAGTGTTTGAATGAACGCTGATGTTTGTTCATGCAGCTGAGAGCTGGGGCTCGGATCTGTCCAGTGACTCGTGTGAATACTATCAGACGGAGATATTCGGCCTGTTGCCGAGCTCGCAGGCGCATCGGCGGCTTCACGCAGAAACCATCGCAGATGATCAGAGTCTGCTGGACAGAGTCTCCTGGAACCCCAGCGTCCCGCTCCGAGACCTGCCCGTGTGTCTGCAGGACAAGAGAGACATCCGGTGAGACATGTTCAGACACACACTCACACACGCAAGCACACACACTCACACGCACGCACACACACACACACACACACACACACACACAGACACTCACTCACACACACACACACACACACACACACACACACACACACACACACACACACACACACACACACACACACACACACACACACACACACACACACCACACACACACACACAACACACACACACACACACACACACACACACACACACACACTCACACACACACACACACACACACATTTTCTTCTTTTATTTGGATCCACAAGGCAAGCAACAAAAACAGAATCCAAATACTTAGGGAAGTAATGTTTGCAGAATGACAGGTACTTACATGGCTAACATACATTCACATTAGTGCCTTAGAAATGAACGACAATTCAACACTCAATGGATAGACAAAACATCTCCGTTTCCATAATTTGCATACTCCCAATAAATGGCTGAAACTGAACGAAAATTTAGCAAGTTTAATTTTGCTTGCTTTTTTTGCAATCCACCCAACTGCAGTCCTTTAATCACATTACTAAATGTGCACATGACCTAAACTTCCAAACACTAGAGTTATTAACTTGCACTGATAGTCAAGTTAGATGGATGGCTTCAACCAATGGTTGATATTTCAGCAATTTGGAATAGATAGCAGGTATCTCATAATAAAACAGATCAAAAGAACAGCTTCAACCTCAATAACAAATACAGTCTGTCAAAGCCGTGTTCACAATCACAATGTCAGGAGTGTTTGGGATGTTTTTAAAATAGTCTCGGTTATATGTGTTGTGACATAACCATTCTCAATTCAACAGAAAAATAGATGTGCAGGTAAATCTGACTGTCTTTATGTATTGTTTTCCAAGTCCTTTACAATCAAATGCAACCAGAGCGATCGTGTCTGGACACGATACTGGCCTTTGTAGCAACAAGCATCCGTTTAAGAATGTGGGAGCAACTGTTTCATTGTCCTGTTGATTTTCATGTCAACAGACAAGTAGGAGTTGTATTTGTGACGGGTACCATATTGACAGATTATACATAGTTGGAAGACACTGTAGCCGTGCTTTAATCATAAAAATGAGAATATCCTCTGAGATTGAACAGTTCATCAAAACAGAATGGGATACTGAATGATCCGCTGATTGGAGAAGTGCTAATTTCCCCTGTAGTTTCAAGCCCGTCCAATGCTGAGCACTTTGGGTTTTTCTGAGATGAAGAAGTGAGACTCTTACATTATTGATCGATAATTGACGAGGTAGGCCTATATCTTCTGTGTGGAGTACCGCTAGAGTAGAGATATGCGGGTCTGTTATTATATTCTCATTAAGGACCACTAACGCTCCGTGGGGTCCTTGCCAGGAGAGCTGCAGTCCTGTACGCTGGCAAAGATCATTTAAATCCAGCCAATCAGAGCGTAATCCAAATCCACAAACACACACACACACACACACACACACACACACACACACACAGACACTCACTCACACACACACACACACAACACACACACACACTCACACACACACACACACACACACACACACCACACACACACACACACACACACACACAAACACTCACACACACACACACACACACAAACACACACACACACACTCACGCACACGCACGCACACGCACACTCATACTCACTCACTCACACACACTCACACACACACACTCACTCACTCACTCACTCACTCACTCACTCTCACACACTCACACACTCACACACTCACTCACACACACACACACTCACTCACTCACTCACTCACTCACTCACTCACTCACTCACACACACACACACACACACACACACACACACACACACACACACACACACACACACACACACACACACACACACACACACACACACACACACACACACACACACACACACACACACACACACACACACACACACTCACATATCATTATGCATTGTCTTGGTAAATAAAAATTATAAAAACTTTAATTCAATATACCATTATTTATTGCCTTGTTAAATACCAATAAAAAAGATTAGAAATAAAATATATTAAAAATAAATAAAATGCTGGAATATTTGAGTATAAATATTTACTTCTAAAAATGTAAATAAAATCTTACTAGAATCTAAATTAAAGTGCTAAATATTAAATGCTGAAAAAATAAATAAAACTTAAGATGCAAACTGAAATCATATTTACTCAATCATAGTTGGTTACTGTAATACTTCTATTAATAAAAACATTTCAAAACAAGCAGCTTTGTCATAATTACAGCAGAAAATATATTGGTCAATACTGGGGAGATAAAAAAAGTAGCAATTTAATTTTTTTCTTTTTATTTTCATAAAAATATTTTTTTATTCCATAGCAGAAAAAAAAGAATTGTGAAGGTTTAACGAGTTTCAGCATTTCAGAGTTTTGACCCGCAGTTTGTGCCAATCAGAGATCGGCAGCACCTGCAGAGACGCGGCATTGGCTACTGGGACTCGCGGAGGCGGAGCCAGCAGAAAACAAGGCAGCGCTTAAAGGAACATGTAGGCGGGGCCATATCAGGACTCTTGCCGTGGAGACACACGCTCCATAAGATCGAAGGTGACTGTGATGAGTGTGTTGTATGGTGAGTAGATGACGATCAGAGCGATTAATCGTATGCGATCTGCTGCACAGGTCAGTTTGGGGTCGGCGTGAAGGCCTACTTCGTGTTCCTGCGTTACCTGCTGTGTCTGAACCTGCTGTACTGCGTCATCATCGCCGGATCGGTGCTGACGCCAGCCCTGGTGTTCACAGAGAACTCGAGTACTCACGGTGAGAGCGGCCGAAGATCTTAAACATGATGCACTGATACTCATCTGATCTCCAGTAAAAACATCACTCCATTCTTTCAGGATCTCTGGGATGGCACAACTTCTCATTCAAAGACTTTTTTGACGGATCGGTAAGAGATTTTATGGTCCACACTTGTTCATCTGAACATCATTTTCAGATTTCAGTATTTAATAAACTAATTTAATATAATTGAAAAGTCACTCGTTATGACCAAAGAGCAACAAAAACAAAAAAAACACATGTGCCTTGTTATGCTACATTTGATTTTGTCTTTATATTGATTCATATAGAAGCTTTTTTCTGACATTGAATGAAATACAAATTTTTATAAAAAATTGTAATCCTCCAATTCTGACTTTTTTATTGCATTTGTAAGATATGAACTCAGAATTGTGATAAAAGTTGCAATTACCTTTAAAAAAAAGTTTTATTCCATTGCAACAAAAAAAAAACAGAATTTGTGAGAAGTCAGAAATCAGAGAAAAAATTTCAAAATTGTGAGATAAAAATGTGCAATTACTTTAGTTTTTAATTCAAGGTTCAAGGTTCTTTATTATTTGTCACATACACAATCATACAGGGTATAATCAGTAGTGAAATGTTAGTCAGGACAGGTCTGCTCAATGGAAAGTGCAAAAAAATAAAAAATAAAAATTATAATAAAATAAAAATAACATAAAAGCAATAAAAACTATGAAACAAAACACGAGAGAGTATATATATATATAAATATGGTGAGAATGAAATAAGAAACAAATAATGAAATAAAATAAGGAGTAAGATGTGCAAAGAGATAAAGTGTGCAGTGCAAGAGAATGTGCAAATAGGTTGTACCGGGAATGTACACATAGCAGCAGTGTGGATGATGGGGAATAATGGATGTGTTACAGTTTATTAAGTTGAGTCCTGTGGATGTTATGATGTTATGAGACTGAGTTTAGGAGCCTGATGGCCTGAGGGAAGAAGCTCCTCCTCAGTCTCTCAGTTTTTGCCATCAAGCTCCTGTAGCGCTTGCCAGATGGCAGTAAACGGAAAAGATGGTTACCGGGGTGATTCGAGTCCTTGATGATTTTTGCAGTTCTGCTTTTGCAGCGTTTGAGGTAGATGTCCTGCAGAGAGGGGAGAGAGCAGACCCTGAGATGCGCTCAGCTAAGCGCACGACTCTCTGCAGAGCTTTGCAGTCCTGGTTTGTGGCATTATTATACCACACTGAGATGCACTGAGTCAGAACACTTTCTATGGCCCCTGAATGAATTCCATGGTAGATTAAAAAAATATTTAGAAAAAGTCAAAATTGTGAGATAAAAAGTCACAATTCATTTAAAAAATATATATTCCATGGCAGAAAATAAAATAAAAACTGAAAAAATGAATTGTGCGATTCAAGAAAAAAGGTCAAAAAGTTGAAACTATTTTTTTTATTCCATAGCAGAGTGAGAGAGAAAAAAACCTGCAATATGTAAAAAACTAAAATGCATATTTTTGGAGATAAAAAGTTGCCTTTACCTTTTAATTTTTTTTATTCCATGGCAGAAAAAAACTTAATTGCAACACGTAAGCTCAGAAATCCCCAAAAAATTAAAATAAATTGTGAGATAAAGTAATATATATTTTTTTTTAATTCCATGGCAGAAAAAAAAAAAGAAATTAACCCTGAGATGTAAAGTTGTAAAATAAAAAAGGTCAAAATTGTGAGCATTTATTTATATTTTTTATTTCTTGGCAGAAATCTGAGAAAAAAAGTAAAAATTGCAAGAATCACAGCAACAACATATTTTTTTATTCCATGCCAGAAAAAAAGAAACAAACTTCCAAATTTATTTTAATGTTAGTCAAAAGTTTTCATTCTATTCCTTGACTTAACATCTGCCTGTTATTTTTGTTTGGACATGCATGCACAGATATTAATTAATTTACATGGGGATTTAATATAACCATATTATCTGCATTATTCACATTTATACATGTACTTGATCCACGGCATGTAAACAAGATCTCTATCTTATCTTTCCCAAATTAATATTATCTGTCTGTCTTTCACATTATTCATGCTCGTTCTCTCTCTTGTGTTCTGGGTCTCTTCTGTGTGTTTTCAGGGTGTTCTTGAATCTTCTCCAGTGTTTCATAGTTTCTACACTCGTGGGTCTCTTGATTTTGATTGTCTGAATACTCCGATCCTCTTTCTCCTTGGCATGTTCTCTGTCCTCTTCCTCAGCATCATCATGGTGGTCCGCAGGTCAGATCATTCACCTATGTGCTATTATATGAATTGTGATTTTGCAGCTTCTGAGGACACCTGCATTTGCAGCTCTTGACCACTAAGTCGTGCTACACTCTATCAGCAGCATAATATCTAATGCTAAAATATAATTTCAACTCATCTCAGTTTGCAAATGCTGTCCATAGAGTTTTAACAGCTATAGAACTGGGAACTAGTGGTAATTTCGTTAGCTATTGCAATTTTAGTCTTAGTCTTAATGCCGTGGTAAAATCTCCTTGTTAGTTTTTATTATAATTAGTCAAGCTTAACCTATTTGGTTTTAGTCAGGTTTTAGTCCAAGTATTGTAGTCTAGTTTTAGTCAATGAAAACTTGAGATTTTAGCTGATAAAAATTATTTTGCTCAAAATTATAATCGTAATGATTGATGTCTTTTGAGAAATTTACTTCTGCATTTCAGGTATTTTATGAGAAAACTTTACGCACTCTGAGAAATTACGCATTTGTTTGAAATCTATTTGTGTTCGCTGAGAAACATTGTATTTGCTTGTTAAACTTTAAAAATAACTTTGTAATTTTTTTGAGAAATGTTGCATTTGCTGGCAAAACTTTTGCATTCCCAGAGAAACTTTACACTCTCTACTAAAACGTTTGCATTCTTTACACTCTCTACTAAAACGTTTGCATTCTTTACACTCTCTACTAAAACGTTTGCATTCTTTACACTCTCTACTAAAACGTCTGCATTCTTTACACTCTCTACTAAAACTTTTGCATTCTTTACACTCTCTACTAAAACGTTTGCATTCTTTACACTCTCTACTAAAACGTTTGCATTCTTTACACTCTCTACTAAAACGTTTGCATTCTTTACACTCTCTACTAAAACGTTTGCATTCTTTACACTCTCTACTAAAACTTTTTGCATTCCCAGAGAAACTTTACACTCTCTACTAAAACTTTTGCATTCTTTACACTCTCTACTAAAACGTTTGCATTATTTACACTCTCTACTAAAACTTTTGCATTCTTTACACTCTCTACTAAAACTTTTGCATTCTTTACACTCTCTACTAAAACTTTTTGCGTTCCCAGAGAAACTTTACACTCTCTACTAAAACTTTTGCATTCTTTACACTCTCTACTAAAACTTTTGCATTATTTACACTCTCTACTAAAACTTTTGCATTCTTTACACTCTCTACTAAAACGTTTGCATTCTTTACACTCTCTACTAAAACTTTTTGCGTTCCCAGAGAAACTTTACACTCTATACTAAAACCTTTGCATTCTTTACACTCTACTAAAACTTTTGCATTCTTTACACTCTCTACAAAAACTTTTTGCGTTCCCAGAGAAACTTTACACTCTATACTAAAACCTTTGCATTCTTTACACTCTCTACTAAAACTTTTGCATTCTTTACACTCTCTACTAAAACTTTTGCATTCTTTACACTCTCTACTAAAACTTTTGCATTATTTACACTCTCTACTAAAACTTTTGCATTCTTTACACTCTCTACTAAAACGTTTGCATTCTTTACACTCTCTACTAAAACGTTTGCATTCTTTACACTCTCTACTAAAACGTTTGCATTCTTTACACTCTCTACTAAAACTTTTTGCATTCCCAGAGAAACTTTACACTCTCTACTAAAACTTTTGCATTCTTTACACTCTCTACTAAAACGTTTGCATTATTTACACTCTCTACTAAAACTTTTGCATTCTTTACACTCTCTACTAAAACTTTTTGCGTTCCCAGAGAAACTTTACACTCTCTACTAAAACTTTTGCATTCTTTACACTCTCTACTAAAACTTTTGCATTATTTACACTCTCTACTAAAACTTTTGCATTCTTTACACTCTCTACTAAAACGTTTGCATTCTTTACACTCTCTACTAAAACTTTTTGCGTTCCCAGAGAAACTTTACACTCTATACTAAAACCTTTGCATTCTTTACACTCTACTAAAACTTTTGCATTCTTTACACTCTCTACAAAAACTTTTTGCGTTCCCAGAGAAACTTTACACTCTATACTAAAACCTTTGCATTCTTTACACTCTCTACTAAAACTTTTGCATTCTTTACACTCTCTACTAAAACGTTTTGCATTCCCAGAGAAACTTTACACTCTCTACTAAAACTTTTGCATTCTTTACACTCTCTACTAAAACTTTTTGCGTTCCCAGAGAAACTTTACACTCTATACTAAAACCTTTGCATTCTTTACACTCTCTACTAAAACTTTTGCATTCTTTACACTCTCTACTAAAACGTTTTGCGTTCCCAGAGAAACTTTACACTCTATACTAAAACCTTTGCATTCTTTACACTCTCTACTAAAACTTTTGCATTCTTTACACTCTCTACTAAAACTTTTGCATTCTTTACACTCTCTACTAAAACTTTTGCATTATTTACACTCTCTACTAAAACTTTTGCATTATTTACACTCTCTACTAAAACTTTTGCATTATTTACACTCTCTACTAAAACTTTTGCATTATTTACACTCTCTACTAAAACTTTTGCATTCTTTACACTCTCTACTAAAACGTTTGCATTCTTTACACTCTCTACTAAAACTTTTTGCGTTCCCAGAGAAACTTTACACTCTATACTAAAACCTTTGCATTCTTTACACTCTACTAAAACTTTTGCATTCTTTACACTCTCTACAAAAACTTTTTGCGTTCCCAGAGAAACTTTACACTCTATACTAAAACCTTTGCATTCTTTACACTCTCTACTAAAACTTTTGCATTCTTTACACTCTCTACTAAAACTTTTTGCGTTCCCAGAGAAACTTTACACTCTCTACTAAAACTTTTGCATTCCCAGAGAAACTTTACACTCTCTACTAAAACCTTTGTGTTGTAAGTAAAAATGTTACAGTATTGCAACATTACAGTATTGCAAACATTTTTTTGCATTCACAGAGAAACGTCTTAATCGCTCACAAAAAAACATTTACGTTCCTTTGAGAAACTTTGCATTCATTTACAAAATGTTTCTGTTCCCAGAGAAACTTTACATTTGCTCATATAAACGTTTACACTTCCTGAGAAATGTTGTGTTCACTTGGAAAAACTTTAGAATATACTAAGAAAGTTTACGTTATGCATAAGTATTGCAAGAAAATTCAAAGTTTCTTATAGAAATGCAAAGGTTTTACAAGTGAATGCAAAGTTTCTCTTAAACATTTTATAAGTGAGCATAAAGTTTCTCAGGGAAAGCACAAGTTTGATGAGCGAACAGCAGGTTTCTTGGGGGAAAGCAGAAGTATTGCAAGCAAATGCTAAATTTCTCAGAAAACAAACGCAAATGAACACAAAAGCATTAAAATATTACTTTTATGATATATTTGTCTCATATTCAGGACAGTGGTCGGCTACAAGCACTCGTGGCTCACCGGAAATCGCTTCAGCTCCAACTTAAGCTACAAGGTTTTCTGTGGCTGGGATTTCTGCATCCAGAACCCTCAAGCAGCGTCACTGAAACAAAACTTCATCCGAAACGAACTCAGGGTAAGACGTCATGTCAGTCTCACAGACAGAGAGAGAGAGAGTTTATAGATGGGTTAGGATGCAGGAACATGCATGACCTCTGACCCCTGCTCCAGATGGATCTAGAAGAGCAGACGTTTCGGCAGAGAGTCCAGCAGCGATCTCTCAGACACTGGGTTGAGCTCATCTTCCTGCGGATCCTTCTGAACTTCCTGGTGCTGGTTTTTCTGGGCAGCTCATTCGTCCTGATATATTTTGCCATCAAATGGTCACAAATGAAGGTACCAGTATGAAGTGAAATAATTGCAACACTATGCAACGTTTGTCCCTCTAAGCATTAAAAGTGCAAGTTACTTTGTGTTTAATTTTCCATATATACTATGTATGTTTCATTTTTTTTACAGTTTTTTTTCAACTGCTGACACACAAAATGTTTACTTGTCACACAATTTCTCAAACCTGACACTCAAACACCCCTTACCGAAAAGTAGTATACTTCAAGTTTATTTGATTAAGTATACTTAAGTAAAGTTCAAGTATATTTTTAGTATACTTCATGTAGTAAGTATACAAATATCAATGTACTTGTAAGTTTACTATTTCAATACTCCTTGGGACTAAATTGGCCCACTTTCTAGTATATAAAAGTATACTTTTAAGTATACTTAAGTAAAGTTCAAGTATATTTTTAAGTATAGTTCATGTAGTAAGCATACAAATATCAATGTACTAGTAGTATACTCATAAGTGCACTATTTCAATACCCATTGGGACTAAATTGGCCCACTTTCTAGTATATAAAAGTATACTTTTAAGTATAATTAAGTAAAGTTCAAGTATATTTTTAAGTATACTTCATGTAGTAAGAATACAAATATCAGTGTACTAGTAGTATACTTGTTAGTGTACTATTTCAGTACTCATTGGGACTAAATTGTTCCACTTTCTGGTATATAAAAGTATACTTTTAAGTATACTTAAATAAAGTTCAAGTATATTTTAAGTATACTTAATGTAGTAAGCATACAAATATCAATGTACTAGTAGTATACTCATAAGTGTACTATTTCAATACCCATTGGGACTAAATTGGCCCACTTTCTAGTATATAAAAGTATACTTTTAAGTATACTTAAGTAAAGTTCAAGTATATTTTTAAGTATACTTCATGTAGTAAGAATACAAATATCAGTATACTAGTAGTATACTTGTAATTGTACTATTTCAATACTCATTGGGACCAAATTGACCCACTTTCTAGTAGGGCTGGGCGATATGGCTGAAAACTGTATCACGATATCAGTGTTTCATATCGGTCGATATCGATAATTATTGATATTTTTTATGACCCATTTAAAATAAGGACCAGGAGAAAAATATATTACATTTAAACATTTTTATTTTAAACGTAACCTTCCTCTGATCATAATCCCCTCAGTTATTAAGACAGAAATGTCAACAACCATGGAAAACTCAAATAATTAAAATGTAAACATAAGTCTAAAGTCACAATGAACACTTAACAATTATCTCTTAACATTTGTTGTTGGTTGAATACGGCTGTGCTCCAAAGGGTGAGCGCGGCTAAGGTGGTACATCAAGTTCGTGGTATTACCAGTCTTGGCGGGGACGACGGTCTTGCATAATTTGCAGACGACATTGGTCTGATTACTGTCAGACTTATAATATCCAAAAAAACTGCCATACTGGCGAGCTGACTTTTCCTCTTTTATTTACAATTTCCTCGCTCGCTGCGGCACTCGTTTTCTGCTTATGAAAAGGAATCCAGCAGACCAGCACGAGACAATGATATGGCGCAACCAAACATGATACGGTTACATGATTGGCTGTTAGCGTGTCACTCCCTACGTTGCTAGGTTACCAGAGAGCGAGTGCCTTTGTTAATGCAACCAAACTTGCTTCGCAACCGCTGTTTTCTTCCGACGAAGAATAAAAAATATCGAACGTTTTATCGAACACATTTTTTATTGATATCGATCACGTGTCTATCGCGATACATATCGTTATCGTTTTATCGCCCAGCCCTACTTTCTAGTATATAAAAGTATACTTTTAATTATACTTTAAGTAGTAAACTTTGAGTACACAACTAGTTTACATCAATGTTTTTAGCTTGTACTAAAATTATACTAAAAGTGGACTTAAACACTGTAAACAAAAGTTGAGAAACATAACAATTTAAGGCAACCAGCTGATTTTTGAATTCTCTCAACTTTTACATTTTATAAACTTAAAACAACAAGTTGAAAACTCAAAAATCTTCTAAAGCTGGTTGCCTTAAATTGTCCTGAATATGAGACAAATATATCATAAAAAGTCATTTTAAAATCCTTTTGTGTTCATTTGCACTTTGCATCCCCTTGCCAAAAAGCAGTTTATTTTATTAAGTATACTTAAGTTCAAGAATATTTTTAAGTATACTTCATGTAGTAAGTATACAAATATCAGTGTACTAGTAGTATACTTGTAAGTGTACTATTTCAATACTCCTACTTTCTAGTATATAAAGGTAAACTTTTAAGTATACTTTAAGTAGTAAACTTTGAATACACAACTAGTTTACATCAATGTTTCTAGCTTGTTCTACAATTATACTAAAAGTTAACTTTACTGATAGTTTACTAATTAAATACTTGTAAGAGCATTTTTACTTAAATTTTTACTACTTGTAGGATGCAAGTGCTTCATTTTGCAAGAGATGTGAGGCATTTTGCGTGCAATTTTTAGATTTGTGTGCCAAAAAGGCAATGTTTTAGTTTTGAAAATGTGTGTAAGCTGTTGAAAAAAACTGTAATAGATTATGTCCAGGCATCATTCTCTCACTCTCTCACTTTCTCAATCTCTCTCTCTCTCTCTTTCTCTCGCTCTCTCTCCTCCCTCTCTCTCTCTTTCTCTCGCTCTCTCTCCTCCCTCTCTCTCTCTCTCTCCTCCCTCTCTCTCCTCCCTCTCTCTCTCTCTCTCTCTTCATTATTTAGTGTGAGAATCATTGGACTGTGTGTCTGATGTTAGAGTATCTTCCTCCGATCACAATGACGACAGTAAACTACATACTTCCACACATCTTCTGTAAGATCTCCGAGTTTGAAGATTACTCGCTCACCATCCAGCTGAACCTCACACTAATCAGGTCAGACAGCTCATGCACTTTGACCTCTGATGTATAAAACAAATGGTGTTAAACTAATACATGTATTAACTTCACGTGCAGGAGTATTTTCCTAAAGCTGGCATCTTTGAGCATCTATCTGTTCTTCTTCATTAACGCTCAAGCATCTACGGATAAAAAAACACACACGGTTTGTTCAGAAAGGGAAAAAGTTGTATGCAAATATGCAAAGACACCAAGGTCTGTAATTAAAAGTTACAGGAACTCATACATTTCTTATTAAATGATCGGAGCTGCTCCACATTCATTATATAGCTCTATAGTCTTCCCGATTTGTGACTGTTTGTCTTTCTCCTGATGTATTTGAGGAGAAACATAACAATGTTCATACTGAAATGAAACAAATAAGATGTTTTTTAACATGTTAAACAGTGCAGAGAGAATGCGTTTGGGAAGGAGATGTACAAACTCACCATCTTTAACCTCCTGGAGTGCTTCTTCAATGCCTTTTGTGTGGCCTACCCAAGAATGTGAGTTACTTATACTTTATTAAACTATTTAATATTTTATTGAACACTTTAGACTTTAAATACATAGCCTATCTGAGACTGCATATTTTAAAGCGGTCCTATTATGCTCTTTTACAAAGTCTTGATGCTGTTTCGGGGTGTACTAAAACATGCTCTTATGCTTGTTTGTTCGAAAATCGCATTATTTTTCACATTATTTACATTATTATAATACCTTTCTCCCCAGCCTGACACAAACAAACCGATTATTTCCGGGTTTGATGAAGGCCCCGCCTTATGAAAAACTAAATGTGTTGTGATTGGTTAGCTGTCCCCGTGCATTGTGATTGGTGAACAGCTTAGACGGCGTTACAAAGCCTTTCCAAAGCAGCACATTTGTCAATATTGCCATATCAAATCAAACTCCAAGAATATTGTACAAGAGGATCGCGTATGCACGGATATTGCAAGACATATTAAAGTGGTAATATTATTGTTGTTGTTTTTTTGTGGCTAAATAACGTAATAGATCAGATGTCAACAACAACATCTATACAATACAATAACTGCATTGACTATGTACAGATAAGTGCAACGGTATTATGGTTATTGTACTTTAA
This sequence comes from Schizopygopsis pylzovi, assembly GCA_027422435.1. Lineage (NCBI taxonomy): Eukaryota > Metazoa > Chordata > Actinopteri > Cypriniformes > Cyprinidae > Schizopygopsis > Schizopygopsis pylzovi. Next base: position 27,100,875 of record CM049835.1, on the reverse strand, counting down.
TCCTAACATTATAACGCGATTTGTGGTGAAGCGTTCTCACCACCCCCCAACCAATCGAATTTCAGTAGGCGGGATTATATTTGTGACATCACAAATACAGGAAAACAACTTTGTAGTCCAAATAAGCCGTTCGTTGTAGTTCTTGAAAAGGGATTTTTTTTTAAACGAATTATCTCCTTTTGGAGTGGACTTAGAGATTTGTAACTTTGATTTGTAACTTTGTCATACACATGACACACTGAGTCAAATTTAAAAAAAGAGAAAAAGCATAATAAGACCCCTTTTAATAATTTAACACCACATTTGCATGTAATGTTCATGATTTTGAGTATTTTTTTGTGCTTTGTTTTTGAAACACAAAAGGTTTTCAAACAAACACAAATGTTTCTTTCCAGAATACAAACGTTTTGTGAACAAACGCAATGTTTTACAGTTGAATGCAAAGTCTTTTGCCGCAACGCAAAAGTTTTATAAGCTAATGCAAAGTTTCTCAGGGATCTTTTGTGAGCGAACACAAAGTTTTTCGGTGGCACACAAACATTTTATAAGCGAATGCTAAGTTTCAGGGGCAAACGCAACAATTATTTCGCAAGCATTTCTCTTAATGGAAGACATTTCTCTTTTGTTAGAGAACACAAATTTATGCAAACAAATGCAAAAGTTTTACGAGCAAATGCAAAGTTTCTCTTGGAACACAAAAGTTTTACGAGTAAATGCAAAGTTTCTCGTGGAACACAAAAGTTTTACGAGTAAATGCAAAGTTTCTCGTGGAACACAAAAGTTTTACGAGCAAATGCAAAGTTTCTCGTGGAACACAAACGTTTTACGAGTAAATGCAAAGTTTCTCGTGGAACACAAAAGTTTTACGAGTAAATGCAAAGTTTCTCGTGGAACACAAAAGTTTTACGAGCAAATGCAAAGTTTCTCGTGGAACACAAAAGTTTTACGAGCAAATGCAAAGTTTCTCGTGGAACAAAAGTTTTACGAGCAAATACAAAGTTTCTCGTGGAACACAAAAGTTTTACGAGCAAATACAACGTTTCTCGTGGAACACAAAAGTTTTACGAGCAAATGCAAAGTTTCTCGTGGAACACAAAAGTTTTACGAGCAAATGCAAAGTTTCTCGTGGAACACAAAAGTTTTACGAGCAAATGCAAAGTTTCTCGTGGAACACAAAAGTTTTACGAGCAAATGCAAAGTTTCTCGTGAAAGTTTTACGAGCAAATGCAATGTTTCTCGTGGAACAAAAGTTTTACGAGCAAATGCAAAGTTTGTCTTGAAACAAAAGTTTTACGAGCAAATGCAAAGTTTCTCGTGGAACACAAAAGTTTTACGAGCAAATGCAAAGTTTCTCGTGGAACAAAAAAGTTTTACGAGCAAATGCAAAGTTTCTCGTGGAACACAAAAGTTTTACGAGCAAATGCAAAGTTTCTCGTGGAACAAAAAAGTTTTACGAGCAAATACAAAGTTTCTCGTGGAACACAAAGGTTTACGAGCAAATGCAAAGTTTCTCGTGGAACACAAAAGTTTTACGAGCAAATGCAAAGTTTCTCGTGGAACACAAAAGTTTTACGAGCAAATGCAAAGTTTCTCGTGGAACACAAAAGTTTTACGAGCAAATGCAAAGTTTCTCGTGGAACACAAAAGTTTTACGAGCAAATGCAAAGTTTCTCGTGGAACACAAAAGTTTTGCGAGCAAATGCAAAGTTTTACGAGCAAATGCAAAGTTTCTCGTGGAACACAAAAGTTTTGCGAGCAAATGCAAAGTTTTACGAGCAAATGCAAAGTTTCTCGTGGAACACAAAAGTTTTACGAGCAAATGCAAAGTTTCTCGTGGAACACAAAAGTTTTGCGAGCAAATGCAAAATTTCTCGTAGAACACTAAAGTTTTACGAGCAAATACAAAGTTTCTCGTAGAACACTAAAGTTTTACGAGCAAATACAAAGTTTATCGTGGAACACAAAAGTTTTACGAGCAAATACAAAGTTTATCGTGGAACACAAAAGTTTTTAGAGCTAATACAAAAATACAAAGTTTCTCAGGGAGCGAAAAAGTTTTGTGAATAAATGCAAAGTTTTTTGAGGAGAGCAAAGGTTTTGCGAGATAACTCAACGTTTATAGGAGAAGACAATGGTTTTGCTGGTGAACACAAAGTTTCTCGGGGAACCCAAAGGTTTTGTTGGAGAACGCCAAGTTTTTTTGCTTGAACGCAAGTTTTGTGAGCAAACTCAAAGTTTCTTGGGGAACACGACTTTTATCTTATGCGTTCACTGGAAAATGCAAAAGCAAATGCAAAAGCATTGAAATATAATTGTCCTGGGATCTAATTAATTTTCATTGACATGTCCCTTTTTATTAAGTACACTGATGCTCATTGCGAATCCCGTTTATGTATTTGCATTTTACATTTTAATTATCTGCTTTTCATCAACTCTCCAAGTTAGGAGTCTCCGCTTTAGCTAATGACCGCATCTCGTCGTAGGTTATTGGTGGAGAGGTTTCCATCCTCAAAGCTGATGCAGTTTTTAGGCAAGAAGCAGTTTGAGATCACCTTCAATGTTCTGGATCTGGTCAACAGTCAGACGGTCACGTGGGTCGGCGTCTTTTACTGTCCTCTACTGCCGGCCATCAACACCATCAGGCTGCTGTTCTTCTTCTACGTCAAGAAGGTTTGATATTTGATTCACTTTTTATAACAGAACAGTCAAAACGGACCTAAATGTTTTAGGGTATTTTTTTAGAAACAGCTAATTTAGTTATTTAGCAGACGCTTTTATCCAAATGAGGATAATGGAAGCAATCAAAATCAACAAAATAGCAATATATGCGAGTTATGACAAGTCTCAGTTAGCTTAACCCAGTACATGTAGCAAGTTTTATTCTATTATATAATAAATAAAAAGAAACAAATAGATTAGAAAAAGATTAGAGCAAGCTAGTGTTAGAGGCCTTTCTTTTGCTTTTGTTAATTGTATAATAAATAAAAACAATACAAAAAGAATAGAGAAGCTAGTGTTATTTTTTTAAAGAAAACAAGCATGAATAGAATCCAAGTCTAAAATGGGCAAGTTTTAGTTTTTAAAGAATAGAATTAGAATAGAGAGTGCTAGAGTTAGAGGGTCGAATAAAGATGGAAGAGACGTGTGCTGTTAATCGCGATTAATAGTATGCAAAATAAAAGATTTGTTTACATTATGATGTATGTGTACTGTGTATATTTATTATGTATATATAAATACACACACTGCAGTATATATTTTGAAAATATTTACATGTTTTTGCATTTAGATATTCAGATTATTATATTTTATATTATATATCCTCCTGAGACAGCCCCCCCCCCCCAAAAAAAGCTTTCTGAACTTAGTATTTTTTTATGTCATTACATTGTTTAGAGCATAAGAAAAAAATTGAAAAATAACATTTTATTAACTTTTTCTAAAAATATAATGGCACGACTAGACATCAAAAAAGCTAATCTAAATAATCTAATTGCATATTAATGTTAGTAATGTTGAAAAAATAATTATCATAATGGGAGTACTAAATGGCCAGATTTTCATAATAATATATTAATATTTCATAACAAAATTGATATATAATTAATTTTCCTATTCAATTGTAATATCTCCCAAAATGCACAATAAACATGCTTTTAGTCCTGATGTCCTCTACAGTGGATATATTGTGAATTTGAAAACCCATAATATTTTCCTGAAATGTTGCTTTATGACAAACAATTAAAAAATATTCAGATTCAAAAGACAATTACAAAATATAATCATATTTCCATAAGGATGTAACAATTTCACTAAATCAAATGTAGCCATTTTTAAAGACCTATGAGAGGGTGTGTTCACAGTGAAACATCCAATAATTTATTATCTCTATAAAGTGCTGAATGTGCTCTGTACAGGGCTGTGACATATATAGTCACTACAATATAATATCCACTACAGAGGCAAAAACTCCATACCTGGGTCTCAGGAGAATATAAATATATTTAATATATAAACAAAAAATTTCTTAAATATATACATGCATGTGTTGATAATAAATAAACACAGTATGCACATATATATAATATAAACAAAAACTTATTTTGGATGCTATTAATCGTTTGACAGCACTAGTTTTTAGGCATTGAGTTGGGCAGGTCATTCCACCAGGAGGGAACATTTACAGTAAAAGTCTGTGAAAGTGATCATAATGTAATACTATAGTTTCTCTGTCTGTCAGTTTACAGTGGTGCGGTGTTGTGTTCCGGCTCAGAGAATGTTCCGGACCGCCAGTTCATCTGTTCTCTTCCATTTCATGCTGTTGTTGGGTCTCTTCATGGCTGTGGTCACATTAGTTGTCAATATCAACAGGTACTAATGCTGATGAATATCTATAATTTAGTACAGTTCTACATGCAAAACCAGTGTTTTTTCATGCACTGGTCAATTTAGACATTTTGGGCTATTTTGCTTTCATAACTTGTCTTATTTCAGATATCCAAAATACTAATTTAAGTGTACTTAATCTATTTGCGTCTATAGATTTATATTACAATGCATTCATTTTTTCTCCACTTCAGCAGAAGTTACATACACCAAAATGTACAGGTTTATTCATATCTATATTCTGAAGGATTTTACCGTGGGGTTTGTTCAGATATCATTCACACTGATTTATACAACATTTAATTTCTTTGCAATATGATTAATTACAATTTTTCTGGCTGTTTAATTTTTTTTAAATGATGTATAATTATATTTTGCTTCCATAACTTGTCTTCTTACAGATTAATGTGAATAAAATATCCAAAATACACATTTAATTGTTTAATGTATTACACTTTATCTATTTGCGTCTGATTTCGGTTGTAATAGTCGCTTAAAGGTGTTTTCACAAAATATGTTTTTTTCTCCACTTCAGCAGCACTTACAAAATATTATAAAATAATATTATAAAATATTATAATATTATATTACTTATAAAATATACACATTTAACCGTTTAATTTATTACACTTTATCTATTTGCATCTGATTTCAGTTACAATAGTTGCTTAAATGTGTTTTTACAAAACAAGTTTTTTTCTCCACTTCAGCAGAAGTTACATACACCAAAATTTACAGGTTTATTCATATCTATATTCTGAAGGTTTTTTACCATGGAGTTTGTTCAGATATCATTCACACTGATTTATACAATATTTAATTTCTTCGCAATATGATAAAAAAAAAATTCTGGCTGTTGACATTTTTTAAAATTATGGATAATGATATTTTGCTTCCATAACTTGTCTTCTTACAGATTAGTGGGAATAAAATATCCAAAATACACATTTAACCGTTTAATTTATTACACTTTATCTATTTGCATCTGATTTCGGTTATAATAGTCGCTTAAAAGTGTTTTCACAAAATAATTTTTTTCTCCACTTCAGCAGAAGTTACATACACCAGATTTTAGAGTTTTATTCATATCTATATTCTGAAGGATTTTGCTGTGGGGTTTGTTCGTATATCATTCACTTGAGTTTTTATTCCTAAAAACGTGATTAAAACGTATATTTTATGTGTTTTCATAGTAGTTTTTTATTCATGCAGTGATAAAAAGATAAATCCAAAATCCCTTCAGTAAATAACTTTAACTCTAATATGTCAAAAAACTCAAACAAGAATTTTGAACCAGGCTTTATCCAATGTTCAGAATTATTTTCTGGAAATGTATGCAGATTAATGCATATTTAATTAGACAATGCCAGAAACATCTGTCTTAATGTGTTGTCATTAATCAACTGGGGAAACTATTAGTTAAGCCTTTATCCTATTTACCTGTGCTGCCTTAATAACAGAAAACAAGACAAACATATTTTCTCCAAATATTTACTCAGCAGTTACTTGTAATATGTGGCCTTATGCTAGCGTTATGTTTCTCACACATTCATAAATCCTATCACATTCTCCTCTAAGGGATGATCAGGGTGACTGTGGCCCGTTTAAAGGCAACAGGACCGTGTTAAATGTGACCAGGGTGTGTATTCAGACGCTTCCCGATCCGGTCCAGACCACCATCAAATACATCTCATCTGAGGCCTTCGCCTTCGCTCTCATACTGACTGAAGTGTGAGTGTGTGTTAATGTACTTCTAATGCCGAATCCTAACCAGGTGTGATGGAATCAGGGTTATTATTGTGAATTAAAAATAAAACCATAAAAAACACTTAAACATTATTTTAAACAAAAATATATATGTACACACGATTTTTAAGAAGTTTTTTCTGCTCATTAAGGCTGTATCTATTTGATCAAAAATACAGAAAAAAAATATTTTGTGAAATATTATTGCAATTTAAAATAACAGTTTTCTGTTTTAATATACTTTAAAATGTAATTTATTTATGTGATGCAGTGCTGTATTTCAGCATCATTACTCCAGTCTTCAGTGTCACATGATCTTCAGAAATCATAATAATAATGCTAATTTATTATCAATGTTTGAAACCGTTGTGCTGCTTTTGGGACCTGTGATATTTTTTTAAGGATTCTCTAAAAAGAACAGCATTTATTTAAAAAAAGAAATGTCTTGTTACAATATACAATGCTATTGAAAAGTTTGGGGGTCTGTCATTTTTATTTAAAAAAAAATAAATTAATATTTTATTCAGGAGGGATGTGTTAAATTAATAAATTAAAGTCATAGTAAAGACTTATATTGTTAGAAAATATTTTTATTTTTAACAAATGCTGTTCTTTTTAACTGTGTATTCATCAAAGAATCAAATAAAAAGTAAAAAAAAAAAAACAATATAAAACAGTTTCAACACTCATAATTAATCAGCATATTATTATGATTTCTGAAGATCATGTGATACTAAAGACTGGAGTAATGATGCTGAAAATACAGCTTTGATCACAGAAATTATTTTATATTATATAAAATTATATTTTATATAATTTTAGAGTATATTAAAATAGGAAACCAATATTATAAATTGCAATAAGATTTCACAATATTACCGTTTTTTCTGTATTTGTGATTTAATAAATACAGCCTCGATGAGCAAAAGAAACATAAAAAAATCTTACTGATCACAAACTTTTGAGCGGCTGTGTATATAAAACACTTTTTAGCTAGTTGCAAAGACAACATTTCTCTTTTGTTGTTTTAGTTTATGTTGAAGTTTTAAAATAATTAAACTGTAAAAAATATGTTGTTTCAACTTAAAAAGTAAGTGTTAAAATTTTAGGTTTAGTATTTTAAGTTAGTAGAGCTTAATATTTCAAGTTGACTAAACTTAAAATTTTAAGTCAGCACAACACTTTAAGTTATTTTTTTTAAACAAAATGACTAAAATGTAAAATTTAGTAAAATTTCACAAATCAAATTCTAAAATTTAAAATGTAGTATAATTACAAAAAATACTAAAATTACTAAAATGTAAAATTTTGAACAATTACTAACATTTTACAAAAAAATACAAAAATACTAAAATTTTACAAAGAAATTACATTTTAGTAAAACGTGTACATTTTTGTAAAATTTTGTACAATTTTAAATACACAATTTTACTAAAATGTAAAATTAAAATAAAACAAAAAAGAAATAGACAAATAAAATAAAATATTAAATATTAACTTAAATTAAAATGAGAAAATAGAAGAGAAAATATAAAAATACAACCTAATGCAAAATATTAACCACATCGATGATACTAAAATAAAACTGGATGAAGTTGATGCAGTTTTTTTGTAAGTATTTTTTTGTAAATGTACTGATGTTCATTTATGACCCGCTCATCTGTTTCAGTGTCATACTGACGTCGTACGTGTCTCGTGGACGAGCGAATCGTAAAGCCATCGAGAGACTGAAGGACATGTTGGTGATGGTGAGTGTGACGTGAACAGAACTGAGTAGAAGTCAAAGACATACGGTTTCATTAATTTCAGATTAATTTATGCAAAATAACATACGAATAAAGAAAAACCCGAACACAATGTTCAGTGTTTGCCAACATGATGCTCATGCAAGTAATGCGATTTCAGATCAGTCCTATATTTATATGACTTAACTAAACATAAAAATGTATAAACCCCAAAAATACAGATATTAATAATGTATATCCTTCTGTGACATTCATACTGTATTGTCTCTACAGTGCAGCTCTGATAAACGCTTTCTGGTGAAGCAACACTCGACGATCATGAGACGACAGCACAGAACACGCTAACATCACGTGATAAAAATACAATAAAACGGTAACTCAAAAACATACTTGTTCAAGAAATTAATCTGCAATCTTGATCTGAAGCTACACAGCAAAAATGCTCGGTGTGTTTATAAGTGTCATGAAAAACTAAATCACACCAGCTTTTGGCTGTAATATAAATAAACATCAGAGGCGAAATCAAATAAATTCAGACTTTAGTCTTTTAAAGTTGAGGAAGAGGCAAGATTTGCACTGATTTAATCTCATTCAGAGCTTTATTATCTGTACTCATGACGTCTGGGTTTATTATATCAGGTCAAAGTTCACCTATATGTCAGTTTAATGTGTAAAGGCCTGTAGCAATAACTATATTTGCATCCTCACCAATGCATAATAAAGCTCTGTTTATTAGTTTTGTTGCCTGTCACTTTAAATGCTTTTAAAGACTGATGGATTTTGATTGGCTGTCAATGTTTTTATTGTTCATCAGATGGAAAATAATTGTTATCTTTATACTGTAGTTGTGTTGTGGAAATGTTATAGTTATATTCACTGTCCTCGGTGTGAAAGGGCCTTTAATATCAGCATACTGTATCAGTACTGTAAATATGCTTGTGTTCTGTGATGTTTATGGAAACATTATTTTTGCAATTCGTGTGGTACTTTTAGTGTTTTGACATTTTAAACCTCTTGGTCAGTATTATTCATACTATAATATAATAATTTTGTTATGCTTTAGTTCCTTCATTTCAATTGTTTTTGTATTTTCATAATAAAGTGTTATATTAGTATCACTGATGTACTATTTTAGTTTTTGTTAATATTTAGATTTTAGTTTTTCAGTTTTCATTTTAAATGTTAAAGTTTCAGTAATTTTGTTGTGTGTTTTTGTCAGTTTAATTATAATTTTTTTAATATGTCTAGTTTTTAAGTTTTCATTTTTTTTATGTTAGTACTTCAAGTTGAACTAAAATGAAAATGAGAAATGTTGTCTTGGCTGAAATAAAATAATTTTACAATAAAAAAAAAATTATTTCAATATTTTCAAGTAATCAAACTATTTTTGTATGGTTTTAGTTTTAGTTAATTATAATAACCCTTGTGTTTGATAGTGTAAAAGCGTATTTTGATGCTTCAGTGACAGAGATTAAGCTCATTAGCTCTGACAAACACATGATAAGAACGCCCTGCATCACGCTGATATCACACACACACACACACACACGTCGACCGAACGCCTGTATGATGGCAGGAAGCCTCCGTTTCCTCCTCCTGTCACTCTGTGGTGAGTTACTGATATATTTACAAATATATTTATCAATGAAATACTTAATTTACTCATAAAGTTCACAGTAAACATCACTTATTGTATACTTGCTGGATTCTCCTTCTGTGTTTCAGTTTTGTCGGAGCCTGTGACAGAAATCGGTACTTCTATTTATTATTTCTTTCACTCATTCTGTTTTTAAGCATGTGTTTTTTGGTATGAAGCCCTATATTTAAGATTCATTTTAACCCCTTAACTGTCACCCCCCCCCCTTTTGAAAAACTTGAAAGTGCACTATTTAAAGATAAATTGTTATAATTCATGAATGCTTTTGAATACAGACCTAAGGTTGGTCTCTTTTTAAAGAAGACAATCAGCAAATTATTGCAGAAGTGAAATCATTTCAAAAAATGAAAGTAAAAAAAAGTTATACAAGTTTAAATTTACTGTAAATATAATGTAATGTACAATTATTATTGTATATTATATAAAATATTGTACAAAATATGTTTTAATCCAAATTTGGCATAAAATTAAAGCCATATGTCTAAATAAGTTGTGTTTCAAATTTGAAGTTGATATATAAAAAGTTGAGGTTACTATGCAATTTTGTTTAGGCGTTATACCACAAACAGCCACCGGGTGCCATTCAAACCCCATTGAATTTTTGTTATGCACTTTTCTGTCACAAATGTATCAATTTCTCTCCCACTATTACTCGTATCACAAAATGACCACCACATATGGAATCTTGAGACTCAGACCTTTCCAATGATATGTATTTTGTCAAGATTATAAGAAGTTGTGATTCTATAAGACCGTAATACATTTGGAATATGACACCTCCCACTAAAGGGGAGGTGCCCGCTAAAAGATTTTAAAGTACCATTTCTATGGTAACGCAATGTCCGATTTCAAAACGGTTTTCACAGGATGAATTTTGAGATTATAAGCTTTCAAATGATATATAATATATGATGATTACTAAAACATGTGATAGGAAAAAAAGGAAACGAATAGAATTTTTGTGTCAAAGATCAGAGCTCCTGTTATGGTGTATATGTTTTGAGGTGCGCTCTTGTCATAAATGAATCTATTACTGCTCCTACATAATTCTTTAGAACAAACAGTGGTACAATATCTATTTAGGAGTCTTGGACCTTTCCAACAATATATAGTTTGTCATGATTCGATTAAGATTTAATGGTAATATATTGAAGTAAAGTTAGGCGTCCCGTATACGGGACGGCGACAGTTAAGGAGTTAATATCAAATTGGCATATAAAATGTCCACCCATTTGAATTACAGAATGTTACCATAACTAAACTTAATGTCATATGTAAATTAATCAAGAATGAGTTTCATGTAATAGTACTAATAGACTGAATGTGTTTTAAATACACAATAATCAAGTTTGTATATTTTCAAACTTGTCCAATCTACAGTATCGCACAGAAGTGAGTACACCCCTCACATTTTTGTAAATATTTTATTATATCTTTTCATGTGACAACACTGAAGAAAGGACACTTTCCTACAATGTAAAGTAGTGAGTGTACAGCTTGTATAACAGTGTCAATTTGCTGTCCACACAAAATAACTCAACACACAGCCATTAATGTCTAAACCGCTGGCCACAAAAGTACACCCCTAAGTGAAAATATCCAAATTAGGCCCAAAGTGTCAATATTTTGTGTGGCCACCATTATTTTCCAGCACTGCCTTAACCCTCTTGTTCATGGAGTTCACCAGAGCTTCACAGGTTGCCACTGAAGTCCTCTTCTACTCCTCCATGACCACATCACAGAGCTGGTGGATGTTAGAGACCTTGCGCTCCTCCACCTTCTGTTTGAGGATGTGCCACAGATGCTCAATAGGGTTTAGGTCTGGAGACATGCTTGGCCAGTCCATCACCTTTACCCTTAACTTCTTAGCAAGGCAGTGCTCGTTATCATGTTGGAATACTGCCCTGCGGCCCAGTCTGTGAAGGGAGGGGATCCTGCTCCGCTTCAGTATGTACACAGTACATGTTAGCACTCATGGTTCCCTCAATAAACTGTAGCTCCCCAGTGCTGGCACCCCCAGACCATGACACCCCCCACCACCATGCTTGACTGTAGGCAAGACACACTTGTCTTTGTACTCCTCACCTGGTTACCGCCACACACGCTTGACATCATCTGAACCAAATAAGTTTATCTTGTTCTCATCAGACCACAGGACATGGTTCCAGTAATCCGTGTCCTTAGTCTGCTTGTCTTCAGCAAAACTGTTTGCAGGCTTTCTTGTGCATCATCTTTAGAAGAGGCTTCCTTCTGGGACGACCAATTTGATGCAGTGTGCGGCGTATGGTCTGAGCACTGACAGGCTGACCCCCCCACCCCACCCCTTCAACCTCTGTATTAATGCTAATTGGGCCCAATTTGGACATTTTCACTTAGGGGTGTACTCACTATTGCGTCCAGCGGTTTAGACATTAATGGCTGTGTGTTGAGTTATTTTGAGGGGACAGCAAATGTACACTGTTATACAAGCTGTACACTCACTACTTTACATTGTAGCAAAGTGCCATTTCTTCAGTGTTGTCACATGAAAAGATATAATAAAATATTTACAAAAATGTGAGGGGTGTACTCACTTCTGTGAGATACTGCATGTTCAAAAGTTTTGATTAAATCTATTTTTCTTTCACAATTAACATGTATGCTGTTTCTAAGTAACTAAAATCAATGCATTATGAAAATTACTATTCATACTTTTTAATTTATAAATCTTAATTTCTTTCACAATTTATATATTTATGCTGCTTCTAAGCAATCAAAGTAAATGCATTAAGAAAATAAGACTATGTTCATACTTTTAACTGATATTTTTTTCACAATTAACACATCTATGCTGATTCTAAGCAACCGAAAAAAAATAGTAATTTTTGTTGTACTATTACTATTGCAACCAAATAGATGCACATGCTTGACAATAAATTAAGCTATGATTAATTCTTGGGAAATTTTACGCAAGTTTGGTTGATCTCTTTGCAGGTGGATTGCTTCTGAAACCGGTTCTGTCTGGACCCAGTGAGGCCTATGTGAGATCTCGAGTCCAGTTTGACTGTGCGGTTCCAGGATGGTCTTCACCTCTGACCTATGAACTCTGGAAGGACGCAGGGGATCTTATTGCAGCAGAAAACAACGTCAAGGTCACCTTCACCCTACAGGTCACGAGGGGTCAGAGGGCAAGTACTACTGCAGACTGACCGCTGGAGGTCAAACCAGCAACTCCATCCACTTCCATGCAGTGAGTGAGTAAAATGTGCTGAATTAATGTGTGAATTATTATAATTAAAGGGATCATTAACTGCCTATTTTGTACTGTTCTCTGAGGTCCACTTATGTTATCAAGATTTTTACATCAATAAACATCATAATTTAGACATAATAGGCTAATTTTCTGTCCTGTTTTTAACCCCTTCATCAGAACGCTATTCAGATTTCATAAACATTTGTAGTAATTTAGTTATGTGCTTTTGTAATTTTTATTAGTTTTTCTTTTAAATATTATTATTTGGGTTTAATTTAAGATAAGATTTTACTGCTTCAACCTAAATTTATTTAGTATTCAGGATAATTTTATTTTTTTATATTTTAGTTTTAGATCAGTTTTATTTTGTATTTATTTCCACTCAGTAATTTTAGTTAGTAATTTAAACTTAATTCAGTTAGTTGCCAAGGCAACATCTCAAATTTTTATTACGTTTATTTTTTGTATGTTTATGTGCTTTTGTCATTTTTGTTACTTTTTAAAACATTACTATTTAGGTTTAATTTATTTTTTATTTCAGTTTTAGTTTTTATTTATTTATAGTTAGTCATTTAAGCGTTTAAAAAAAATAAAAAATTCAGTTAGTTGCCAAAGCAATATTGATTTTTTTTTTATTAAAATTGTTCATGTCGTATTTATATTTTTTTGTAATTTTGTTAAATGCTTTTCTCATTTTTACCTACTTATTTATATACTTTTTAATATATTCCTAGATTAGGTTTAATTTATTTTACTTTTAGTTTTAATTTATTTCCAGTTAGTATTTTTATTGCTTTAACCTAAACTTAACTAGTTACCAAGGAGAATCATTTTAGATTATTTTCATCCAATATTTAGATTTAAATTTTTCATATTTTATTTTAGATTTATTTTAATTCAACATTTTTTTTAAAGATAAGTTCGAGTTAAAGGGTTAATTCACCCACCCCCCCCCCCCCCCCCATGCCCATGTTTTACTCCCCCTAAAAGCATCCTATAAGTATGTGACTTTCTTCTTTCAGACGAATACAGTCAGAGTTATATTAAAAATTGTCTTGGCTAAGCGTTAGGATGGCAGTAGGTGGGTGTTTTTATTCAATAGTACAAAAGTAGTCAAATAAAGTGCGTGCATCCTTAATAAAACATGTCTCACACAACTCCGGGGGTTAATAAAGAGCGAATCCAAGCACTTTTAAAGGAAAATATCCATATTTAAAATGTTACGTGCATTAAAATACGCACGCTTTATTTGACGTCTTTTGGACTATTGAACAAAAACACCCACCTACTCCCATTCTTAAGGTGCGTTCACACCAGACGCGAATGAAGCGAATAAATCGCGCTATTCGCGTGTAGTTGGACGCTTGAACATTTTGAGTTTACTCGCTTCATTCGCGCGTGAAATTCGCTTCATTCGCGCGTGAAATACGCTTCATTCGCGCGTGAAATACGCTTCATTCACGCATGAAATACGCTTCATTCACGCATGAAATACTCTTCATTCCCTCGTAAAATACGCTTCATTCGCGCGTGAAATATGTTTCGTTCGCGCATGAAATACGCTTCATTCGCTTGTGAAATACTCTTCATTCGCGAGTGAAATACTCTTCATTCACGCATGAAATACGCTTAATTCACGCATGAAATACTCTTCATTCCCTCGTAAAATACGCTTCATTCGCGCGTGAAATAGGCTTCATTCACGCATGAAATACGCTTAATTCACGCATGAAATACGCTTAATTCACGCATGAAAGACTCTTCATTCCCTCGTAAAATACGCTTCATTCGCGCGTGAAATAGGCTTCATTCGCGCATGAAATACGCTTCATTCGCGCGTGAAATACGCTTCATTCGCGCGTGAAATACGTTTCATTCGCTTGTGAAATACTCTTCATTCGCTCGTGAAATACACTTCATTCGCGCGTGAAATACGCTTCACGTCACTGCTAGAGCAAGCTCCTGATTGGTCAACGCAGCGCAAATATCCGCCAAAGTTCAGATTTTTCAAATGCCCCAAATGCTCAATTCACGCCACCTCATTCACGCGAATAGCGCCGCAGGATTGTCTATCGTGTGTTTGCATTGACTTAACATGTAAATCATTCGCGCGTAATGCTTCATTCGCGTCTGGTGTGAACGCACCTTTAGCCAGGACAAGTTTTAATATACCTCTGATTAGATTCGTCTGAAAGGAGAAAGTCATTCACACCTAGGATGCTTCGAGGGCGAGTAAAACATGGACTAACCCTTTAAGATAATAACCCTGGTCGTGTCCCTTCGTGCTTCATTGACTGATATTGTCGATGTCAGTTCCTGTCGTAGGAGCCCGTTTGAGCTCAGATCCCGATCCAGCGGTCGTCTACGAAGGACAGAAGCTCGTCCTGCGCTGTCTCGTCAGGAAGGGGACGCATCTGTCCTTCACATGGTACCACGACACACAGTTAGTGAACTCCTCGGCAGTTCAGCTCTCTGGAGACGCTCTCACGGTGGACGGGGCGACTGAAATGCATGCTGGGATATACTCATGCACAGCTCAAAACCAGATGACCGTCAACACCAGATTCTCCAGCAGCCCAAACCTCCACGTCATGGTCAAAAGTAACAAACTTAACTCACTTCTGCATTTGAAAACATCACTTTCCTTTCTCAGTCCATCTAATGTTTCAGTCATCTTCATAGATCCAATCAAGTCTTGAGCATTTGCTTTTGATGAATATCCTGCAGTGTATGAATAACCTAGAGTAATTTTGTAATGTGCTTTTGTCATTTTTACTAGATTTGTTTTATTATTTCTATTAAGGTTTTAGTTTTTATTAGCAATTTTAGTACTTCAACCTAAACTTATTTCAGTTTGTTGAGGACGCAACATTTCTAATTTTTGTTTTTCATCTAATATTTAAATTTAAATTTTTTGATTTTTTTTTTGTTATTTGCTTTTGTCATTTTTTTTAGGTTTAAGTTTATTTCACTTTTAATTTATATTTATTTCCAGTAATTATTTTTTGTGCTTCAGCTCAAACTTATTTCCATTTTCGTTTAAGCTTTTCATATAACATTTATATATTTTTTTTTTAATTTAAATTGTATGTGCTTTTGTCATTTTTATTTATTGATTTTTTTAATATTGCAATTTCGGTTTAATTTTATTTAGTTATTTAGATTCAACCTAAAGTTAAACAGCTAGTTGCCACGGCAACATTTCTTATTTTTATTTCGTTTAAGTTTTTAATGTGATATATTTTATTTTATAGTTTAATTCATAGTCATTTTTTTATATGTGTTTTTTTTTATATTTAGGTTTATTTCATCTGTTTTAGTTCAGTTTTCGTGTATTATTTATATATACTTTTTTTGTATTTCAGATTAATTTCGATTAACACTTTCATCATCCAATTAAGCATTTATTTTAGTTGAATATTCTGCAGCGTATGAATAATCTCGTCTAATAATCTCAACATTTAAAATTTAGGTTTTTAATCTAATGTTTATATTTACATTTTTAGCTTTTGTTTTAGTAATTTTATTACGTGCTTTTCTCATTTTTTAAGTTTAAAAAAAAACTTAAAAGTTAAGGTTTAAGTTTATTTTACTTTTAATTTTTACTTATTTCCAGTTAACAATTTTTATTGCTTAAAATTATTTCCATTTTCTTATTTCTAATTGTCTTCAGTTTAAGCTTTTTCATCTAATATTTATATTTTATTGTATTTTTATTCTAATTTTATGTGCTTTGGTCATTTTTTTATATAGCAATTAAGGTTTAATATATTTTTATTAGTGCTGTTTTTATTTACATAATAAGTGCTGTGTATATTTATTATATATATATATACATTTTGAAAATATTCACATGTATATCATTTATATTATATATAAATATATTTAATATATAAACATAACAATTTTTTCTTAAATATACATGCATGGGTGTGTATTTATATATACATAATAAATAATACAAAGTACATATACTATATAAACAAAAACTTTTATTTTATATATATATTTTTTTACTTTCAGTAATTGCAGTGATTCAACCTAAAGTCAACAGTCTTATTTTTGTTTAGTTTATTTTATGTTATCATTTAAATTTTTAGTTTAAATCTTAGTGATTTTTATTATTTGTAATATTACTATTTAGGTATGCTTTATTTTTGTTTTCATCTATTATTTATATACATTTCAGATTTATTTAAATTAACACTTTCACCATCCAATCAAGTCCTGTGCATTTATTTTCACTGAATAATAAAAAAAATTGTATTGATTTTCCATGTCTGTTTTCAGAGTACATCTCGGCGCCCTCGTTATCGTTTACAGGTATTCTCTAACGACTCCAGCCTAACGGCCAACATCAGCTGCCGCTGTGAGCGTGGATCTCCGCCGGTCACGTTCAGACTGATGCTGGACGCACTGGAGCTGGACGTGCAGCGAGTGGATTCGTTAGAGTCCTGGTTCGTTATCCCCGTCTCTGTGGGTCTGGATCTGGGAGCCGCTCGATGTGAAGCACAGACGGATACACAGCAACTAATATCTGAACCCGTGCGTTTACTCGTAGGTGAGTAGAAGAACATCTGAGCGTCGCTTCATACAACAACCGCCTTAAACTTAAATTTACACTGGATGTGTATTTTGAGACTTGCACTGAGAAAGCAAAATACAATGTTTTATGCTAAATAAATCGTGTTTTTATAGTGCTGAGTAGCGATTAATCGCGATTAATCGCATCCAAAATAAACATTTTTGTTTATATAATACATATATATGTGTACTGTGTATATTTATTATATAGGCCTATATATAAAGACACACACAGCATTTGGAAAATATTTACATAAATAGATTTATATAATTTATATTAAATATAAATATATTCAATACATAAACTTAAAAATTTTTGTAAATATATACATGCATCTGTTTTTTTTTGTATATACACACACACTGAAAAAATATTAATTTAATTTACTAAAAAATTTAAGGTAAGTGGTTGCAATCTATTTATTTTAGCTACATTTAAATAAATAAAAAATTTAGTTGACTAACTTTCAATATTTTTTTATTTAAATATAGCTAAAATTAATTGTTTCCAACCACCAAAATTAAATTTGTTGATATTAAGAATTAATATCCTGAGAAGGAATAAAAGTCAAAAGAGCTCTCAGATTTCATAAAAATATCTTAATATGTGTTTTTCGAAGATGAACGAAGGTCTTACAGGTTTGGAATAACATGAGGGTAAGTAATTAATGACATGATTTTCATTTTGGGTGAACTGTCCCTTTAAGATAGTGACTGTTTATGCAACCGGCCACTGTTTGTGTTAGTTCCAGTAGGTGGCGCTGTGCGTGTGACCGTAACGTACCTTTATGATGTCGATGGGATGGTGGTAGCCGCTCGTCTCAAATGCGTCCCGGACAGAGGAACGTTTCCCGCCTTCTCCTGGCATCTGAACCATTCCTCCCTTCCAGCAGAGGGCGACGCTCACGCGGTCACTCATCACAGTCAGATCTTGATCCTCACAGACGTCAGCGATGGGTTTTACCGCTGCAGGGCGAGGGACAGATTCAACCACAGCTCAGTCTGGGTGGAGAGCGAGGACATCTTTATTCAGAAGACAGGTGAGCATGTCCTTCACATCCAGTCAATGTCCAGAAAGATGCAGAAGTGGATGAGGGTTGTGTTTGCTCTCGTGCAGATTTGGCAGCGACGCCCGTGGAGGTCATTGCGTTGGTTTTCTGTGGGTTCCTGTCGGTTGTGATCGTGTTAGGATCATTCTTTATGTTCTGGTGCACCAAGCGCAGAAACAACACCAGTAGCCGTGAGTCCACTCATTTGTGACCCTAGAGCACAAAACTAGTCATAAGGGCCAATTAGTTTTTTTATTGAGATTTATGCGTCATCTGAAAGCTGAATAAATCATCTTTCCATTGATGTATGGTTTGTTATGATCGGACAATATTTGAAAATCTGGAATCTGAGAGCGCAAAAAAATCTAAATATTGAGAAAATTATCTTTAAAGTTGTTCAAATGAAGTTCGTAGCAATGCATATTTAATAATCAATAATTAAGTTTTGAAATATTTACTAAATATCTTCATGGAACATGATCTTAATATCCTAATGATTTTTGGCATAAAAGAAAAATGTATCATTTTGAGCCATACAATGTATTGTTGGCTATTGCTACAAATATACCTGCGCTGCTTATGACTGCGTCTGTGCTGCAGGGTCACAAAGTTATCTGATATTTAATAATGTTCTCAAAACATTATATCATTCATGAAACATTCTAGTCTAACTTTTTAATGTTTTTATATTTTACTATAATTTTCTTTTTTTCTTTTTAACATTTATTATTGCCAACTTTCAAAGTTCTGAAAAAAATTCTCTAATGTTAATAGAATGTTCGTGCAAAGTTATTTTCCTTCTCAGTGTTCTTTAATAACGTCCTCAAAACGTTACCATTATTTATCGTTCATGGAACATTGTTCTGAAACATTTTTGTTGGACACTCTAAATTTGTATTGTTATTTTCTATTACTATAATTTTCATATAACATAATATATGTTATATATATATATATAATACATATAATTTAATAGATTTAATATATAATATTATTAAATAATTGTCATTATTTATAACAATTATTATTTACAACTGGTAAAGTTCCCAAAGTACTGAACAGAAACAAATTCTAGTAACGTTAATAACGTTTGTTCAAAGATATTTTCTTTCTTTATGTTCTTTAATATTGTTCTCAAATTTTAAATGTTCATGGATAATGTTTCCTGAAACATTTTAGTTGAACTTTTTTTTTAAATGTTAATACTTATCCAGCTAACATGCAGTTTTGCCAACTCAGCGACTTTTGTAGCCGGCGCCACTAACCAGCCCGATACACTCCAAAAACTGCTGGGTTGAAAACAACCTAATTTGGGTTATTTTGGTAACCCGGCACTGGGTCGAAAAGGGACGAAGCCGTCACTGGGTCGAAGAGGGACGAAGCCAACTCTGGGTCGAAAAGAGACGAAGCAACGCTGGGTCGAAAAGAGACGAAGCCAACGCTGGGTCGAAAAGGGACGAAGCCAGCGCTGGGTCGAAAAGGGACGAAGCCAGCGCTGGGTCGAAAAGGGACGAAGCCAACGCTGGGTCGAAAAGGGACGAAGCCAACGCTGGGTCGAAAAGGGACGAACCCAACGCTGGGTCGAAAAGGGACGAAGCCAACGCTGGGTCGAAAAGGGACGAAGCCAACGCTGGGTCGAAAAGGGACGAAGCCAACGCTGGTTCGAAAAAGGACGAAGCTAACGCTGGTTCGAAAAGGGACGAAGCTAACGCTGGGTCGAAAAGGGACGAAGCCAGCGCTTGGTCGAAAAGGGACAAACCCAACGCTGGGTCGAAAAGGGACGAAGCCAACGCTGGGTCGAAAAGGGACGAAGCCAACGCTGGGTCGAAAAGGGACGAAGCCAACGCTGGGTCAAAAAGGGACGAAGCCACCGCTGGGTCGAAAAGGGACGAACCCAGCGTTGGGTTATTTCAACCCAACAATTTGGGTTTAAACAACCCAACGCCATTACCCAGTGGTCTCAACCCAGCATTTGGGTTGAAAAAACAACCCAGCGTTTTTTAGAGTGTATACAAACACAGACCGTAAGCTAATTTCGGTCCGGGCGCACTAGCTTCAGAAAACATTCAAAAGCAGCTTTACAATAATGTTTACAATCAAATGTTCCCGTTTCTAATACATCAGAGAACACATTGTTTGCATAACATGTTTTTGTCAGCATTGGGTAATTTTCATGCAGTTCTTTTTTGTTTTTGTCAGAGGACGTGATCCAGTCTGAGATGATAACGTGAGTCTGGTTTAGTCTCTCTTCAGCTTCATTCGGGTGTGATGCTCTGTAAAGAACGCTTCTCATCTATTCCTCTCTGCAGAATAGACGTTTCCTCTGAACCTCAACCTGCTGTGGACATGAAAACAGCCATCGTGGAGTTTGAGGCGTAGAGGTCTGGTCTAGACCACATCAGACCAGACCTGGAGCCAGTGTCCTGCAGAGACGTCTTAAGGACTCTCGTAATCCTGAACACTTTCAGGTGTATTTAATTAAGGTTAAAGCTGAACTGTGATTGGACAGGACTGGACTTCAATCACTACTCTGCCATTTTCCTGTTTTCTATCAATGAGATTGTAAGGCTTTTTTATACCAAATAAATGTTTCATTTACCAAATGCTTCTACTGAATATGCTTTCTATGGAGACAGATAATGAAAACATCTCTCATAAGGCAGTTATGTTTAATTATGTTTGTATTTTGTTTAAATATAATCCTTTAAACAGTGGTTGCCATAAAAACTTTGATTTATTCAAACATATGTTAAATAATTAAGACATACATCAAAAATATATTGAATATGTTTATAGAATGAATATATCTGTGGCCCTTGAGCACAAAACCAGTCACAGGTATATTTGTAGCAATACCAATTGTATGAGTCAAAATTATACATTTTTCTTATATGCCAAAAATCATTAGGATATTAAGATCATGTTCCATGAAGATATTTTGTACCGTAAATATATAACTTAATTTTTGATAATTAATATGCATGGCTAAGACTTAATTTGAACAACTTTAAAGATGATTTTCTCAATATTTCGATTTTTTTGCATCCTCAGATTCCAGATTTTAAAATATTGTCCTATCATAACAAACCATACATCAATTGAAATATTATTTATTCAGCTTTCAGATTATGTATAAACCTCATTTTGTCCCGTTTTTTTTGCTCCAGGGTCACATTTATCAAAATGCTCCTCTCTAGAGTTATTTTTCTTGCTGAATATGGAGTTTATGCTCATTGAACGGCTTTTCTGAATGTGAGGTTATTGTTTTCCAGCTGGTTTAATTAACGTTACCTCTTTCCGCGGTTGAAACACTGATTGAACGATTACATGTTACATGATTTATTTCGGTAAGTTGTTCTGTTTCTTTCATACCTTCTTGATGATCAAGATCCATTTCTACTTCGTGTTATAACTTGGTGTAATGAAGAAGAGACGATGGTCGGTTGAGGCTACAGCGATCTCGCGCCAAAACGCGTTTGAATGAAGAAGAGACGATGGTCGGTTGAGGCCAGAGCCATATAGAGATAGAGTTGCGACAACGGAAGTTCAGAATGCTTGGTCGTCACGTGATTCACGTAGACTTCAGATAGTTCCAGGAAGTGCTTTGGCGGGCAATTCAAACTGTAAGAATAGAGTGACAGAACTGCGATTTTTGGTAATTAGTAGGCAATAAATGCTTTTATTTTATATATTTATATAACACACCGACATATGTATGTAACTTGAGTATGTAGTTACAGCGATGTTGTTTTTAAAGTATTTAAATCAGCTAATATTTGAGGATTAGTGTTCGATTACCATTATTTGCCTTAACTTATTTCAAGTATATTCTAACTTGTATAAAGACAGGTTGCTGTTCCCTTTTTATGTTACGTTATATTCATTGTTTTCACTAATCTCATGGTAACTAATGTCATATTTATGACTTTCAGATAGTACAGAGACAGGCTGGTGACAGGTGATTGTCAGCTCGCACCGCACAATGGGTCAATGAACTGTGAATGAAACAATGAAAATTAAGCTTATTGTTTACAATTCTTACAATTATATATAGTAATATAATTACTTGGTGTATTATAAATATTATATATTTAATGTGTATTTCTTACAATACTTATTCATATACACAATATATTTAGGTTTAAAACAACTTAAGCATCTGTTTTGTACTCATATAAACATGTACACTGCCGTTCAAAAGTAATGATGCTGAAAATTCAGCTTTGCATCACAGGAATAAATGCCATTTTAAAATGGAAAACAGTTATTTTAAATAATAATATATTACAATATTACTTTTTTGTATTTTTATTCAAATAAATGCAATTAACTATTTACAGCAATTAATGAATACAATGAATACAATTCTAATAAATGTAATAGCATGCCAAGCATTTTGTCTGTGTCCTACTAAAATCTACTAATTTAATGAGTAATAATCTACTAGGAGGTTTTAAAGTACAAGTTACTTTTATTCAAATGTACTGATAATATACAATATTTTTTTTAAACATCTAACCTTTTAAAAGTGCGTCGCAAACGGTTTGTTCTGCTGCATCTCTATGGCGCTGCATGTGTTTGCTGCTACTTCCGGGAACTTTTGAGAGGCTCCACGAGCCGCCATTGCTGTAAAAAAAAACGTTCCATTGGAGTGAATGGAGTTGTCGCAACTCTCTCTCTATATGGCTCTGGTTGAGGCTACAGCGATCTCGCGCCAAAACGCGTTTGAATTTCTTGATCAGTTAGTCAGAATGTTGATGGAATTTGAATCTTGAGATTTAAGAATTTATATTAAGATCACTTAAATAAAGTAAGTTTAATCAATGAAATAACAGTCAACCAAGCCCTCAGTTTATGATGTTATTAGTTTTTTTTACAACTTTACACAAGTAGGTTGCGCTGTTGCGAAACTCGGTGTATTAAACCGAAATCACATAATGTACTAAAAGTTAATAATATGCCAAAAAGAGACTTATTTTGCCAGTTTTGTTGGTGCAGGAAAATGGTTTTAAAGTATCAAATGCAGATTTTATCCAGCACATACTGTATACACCTGACCAAAAGTGGATGAATCTGTTAAAAATATATAAAAAACGGTTTTATAAGTTTAATATAATTAATAACGGAGTGTCTATTTATACTAAGTACAAATAGCTCGCCTTGTTGGAACTTTTTCTTCTCCCTTTTCAAATCTCATATCACATCGGAAAGGCATATTTTCAATAAAAATGAAGGAAATAATCAAAAGGGTAAACATTTAATATCGGGTAGGATTCGGGTAGGCCTAAGGTTAGGTGTAGGGAGGGCTTTATTGTCCTAATAAGGTGGCATTCCTTTAATAATTTGAATTAAAATTATAATTTACACTGAATATGTTAATATTGCATAGTGTTTTTATAATTTAGGCTACTGCAATAGTCATACTGAGGTGTAAATTGCCACTATTTGCCATAAGTTGTATAAATGTCATAAAATAATGCAATTTTCACTGTGGCTACACTAAAAGTGTTTCACCAAGTTAAAATAAGCATATTTTTCGCAATATTCCACTGTAAAAAATCAAACAATGAGAAGACTTAAAAGTTTAAAGCAACCAGCTTCAGGTGATTTTTGAGTTTTCTCAACTTCTTGTATTGAGTTTATACAACAAAAAGTTGAGATAACTCAAACAAATATCCTAAAAAGTTGAGAAACTGTAAAAAATCTCCTGAGGCTGGTTGCCTTAAACTTTTAAGTCTTCTCAATGTTTGATTTTTTACAGTGGAATATTGCGAAAAAAATGCTATTTGTACTTAATGTAAACAGCATCTATTGCTAAGAAAATGTGCTATTTTCACTTGGTGTGAATTGCATGTAATTGCTATTTAGTGCAAATAGTCGCTGCCAAATTATAAACAATAGAGTCATGATGAACGATTTATAATTTCCCCAACATTAAAATGTTCATCTCACTATAAAACATACAAAACTTTACCTACAACAATAATATATCAAACACACGTTCAGGCGGCATTGGTGCAACGCCACATGATGAATATTGATTATATTAGTGCAGTATGTAGATGTAGTTGTCGTTTGCACTGGCCCTATCTGTCCTCAACACATGGACTGTTTAGGGTGGGTCTCATCAGCTGTGTATAACCTCCTCGTTTAATCATAACGTTCGTGCTCTAGGCTTGCATTTGGATATTGAGCTCATCATCTTCAGCAAGGATGGAATCGATGCGTCTCACAGTCATTCTCATAGGTGGAGGAAACTTTGGCATTTCTGATGGATGTTTTCATGTGTTGTCTGTTGAAGTATTTTCTTATGCATATATTTTCCACCAGGTATTTCGGTTTTGCATCCAAGAATGGGTAAGTGACTTTCTTGCCATGTTTATTTGGGGCGTTATAGATAGATAAATACTGGTTTAATACCCTCAAAAAGTGCCAAGGTCATGGGTTTTGATGCATGAACTGATAAAATCTATATATTGAATGTAATTCATGTCATTTTGCTGTTCACACATGTCAGTAACGCTGTTGCATCATAGCACAGCATGAAGCCAGTTTTTGATATAATTTTGTTCATATTTAATTGTTTAAATCTTTAAACAGTGGCTGTCGTGCATGATTCTTTGTCATGTTGGTCTTTCTATTTTGAAGCTGTTTGAGCATCACAGCCAAACTAATTTCCCTTTTATAAAGACAAAGCCTTTTAAGGAAGCAAAATATAAAAAAAGATGCAGATATTCAGGCCAAAATGGGAGAAAATAGAAATCGTTGTCATTAATTTATCTTTATTAAAAAATGAGAACAAAGACACACATTACAAATACACATAATATACAAATAAAATAAACCGTGTTTTAGTTTCAGGTACAATAGGTGTATTTAGCAGAGCATTCAAGAAACTGCATGAACAAATATAAAAATAAAACACTATATAGATTGATTCCTTTTAAAGAAACTGTATTAAAGTTTTTCAGTCAAGACTAGTGACCGCGAATCATTTGAGTCAGTTCGGGACCGCGGAGCGCGAATCATTGAGTCAGTTCGGGACCGCGGAGCGCGAATCATTTGAGTCAGTTCGGGACTTCGAATCGCGAATCATTTGAGTCAGTTCGGGACCGCGGAGCGTGAATCATTTGAGTCAGTTCGGGACCGCGGAGCGCGAATCATTTGAGTCAGTTCGGGACCGCGGAGCGCGAATCATTTGAGTCAGTTCGGGACCGTGGAGCGTGAATCGCGAATCATTTGAGTCAGTTCGGGACCGCAGAGTGCGAATCATTTGAGTCAGTTCGGGACCGTGGAGCGCGAATCGCGAATCATTTGAGTCAGATCGGGAGCGCGAATCGCAAATCATTTGAGTCAGATCGGGACCGCGAATCGCGAATCATTTGAGTCAGATCGGGACCGCGAATCGCGAATCATTTGAGTCAGATCGGGACTGCGAATCGCGAATCATTTGAGTCAGTTCGGGACCGCGAGTCGTGAATCATTTGAGTCAGATCGGGACCGCGAATCGCGAATCATTTGAGTCAGATCGGGAGCGCGAATCGCGAATCATTTGAGTCAGATCGGGACCGCGAATCGCGATTCATTTGAGTCAGATCGGGAGCGCGAATCGCGAATCATTTGAGTCAGTTCGGGACCGCGAATCGTGAATCATTTGAGTCAGATCGGGACCGCGAATCGCGATTCATTTGAGTCAGATCGGGAGCGCGAATCGCGATTCATTTAAGTCAGATCGGGAGTGCGAATCGCGAATCATTTGAGTCAGTTCGGGACCGCGAATCGTGAATCATTTGAGTCAGATCGGGACCGCGAATCGTGAATCATTTGAGTCAGATCGGGACCGCGAATCGCGATTCATTTGAGTCAGATCGGGAGCGCGAATCGCGATTCATTTAAGTCAGATCGGGAGTGCGAATCGCGAATCATTTGAGTCAGTTCGGGACCGCGAATCGTGAATCATTTGAGTCAGATCGGGACCGCGAATCGTGAATCATTTGAGTCAGATCGGGACCGCAAATCGTGAATCATTTGAGTCAGTTCGGGACCGCGGAGCGCGAATCATTTAAGTCAGTTCGGTACCGCGGAGCGCGAATCACGCCACTGCCTGCTTTGATATTTTATGATTTAATGCATTGGCATTTCTAAGCATGTGCTTAATGTCCAGGTGCATGTGGACAAATACAGTTGTGTCTTTGTATTTTCTATTGCAGATGCTCTAGAAAAGCTTGATGAACCGGAGCTGTGGGGTCCGTTCGTTGCATTAGAAGACTCAGTTGTGGACTTCTACTGTGAGATTCGGGAGAAACCTGCGACGCTGTCTGTCCAATACGAACTGTATGTCGAGACAAACCCGGGTAAGATCATTGGGGAGTACTCCTCGCTGTCTGGAGAACCTGCCACTTTTTCTTTGATTACCAGCGAACAACATGACGGCCGACTCATCTGCAAGGCCAGCGGACACAACGACTCTGAGATTGAGAGCTCGGTCAGTGAAGGATTGGACTTCAGAGTCATCGGTGAGTTTCGTGACATGAGCGTGTCCTCTAAATGATCACCCTCCTCATGTCTTCTGTCGTCTTTTTATCCAGTTAAGCTCTTTTAGTGTAATTGTAGAAACTTCTGGACTGGTTTTGATCAGAATAACTGCAGTCTTATCTCCAGATCAACACTTTCTGAAGCAGCTCAGCTTTACTTGATTCTCCATCAATCATGTTTTAGTCTCAAATCTGATCATCAGATGATCTTTAGAGGAGCGTTTGTTCCTCAGCGGAGGAATGATCTTCATCTCTTCACATCTCATCTTACTGAGACGTGTTATTGGAGATATAGAGCGACCGCTGTACATCTGCTCTACTGTAATAAAGATCTACAAGCGTCTGAAATATCAGCATCTGCTGCACATTCATATTTTTGAGCTGTTTTTCCTCACTATATGAGCCTGATTATCAAATATGATACTCGAGAAAAAAACACATACGTCTAAAGGTTAAATTTGATTTATTTTTATTTTTTTATTATTATTTCATAAGTCAAGGGTTAATAATATATTTGTCAAATAACGACGCACTGCAAAAAAAGGTTTTCTTCCTTAGTTTTCTAGTATAAACATTAAATATTCATGCATCAGGATGCATTTATGTTCTGAAAATATGATCCAAATGTGTTAGTCTTTGCTTAAACACAAATATCAGCCAATGGGATCAGAAAAATCATCTTAATTCAGACGCTAAACAAGATTGTTTTTTTTAAACCCCATTAAAATCCCCATACTTTGACAAAATTTGGATAATAAGTCATTTTACTTCTCATCATAATTCCAGAATTTGGCGATATTTATACTAGAAAGCATTTTTTTTGCAATGCACTGGTTCTACAGAATAAACAAGCTCATAGCAGCACATGAAGAACAGTTCTGTGTATTTATAGTTCCAGTGACAAATGTGAGCATCGTTTCACATCCCTCCATTGAGAACGTATGGGAAGGGCAAAGCTTGACCCTCGTGTGCACAACAACCGCAGGAACGTACATCTCCTATGACTGGTTCTGGAACGGCGCTCCGGTTCGGATGCCGTACGACGGGTATGGAGACACTCTGAGCATCCACGGGCTTTCTGCACAAAACACAGGCCTTTACATGTGTATGGCGTCGAACCGATTAAACGACACGACCCTCTTCAACTCCAGCGGCGCTGTGAGCGTGTACATCAACGGTACGATCCGCTCACGTGTCAGCAGCCCGGCTTGGGGCTGATCAGATGAGCTTTATCTGTCACATACACAATTATATAGAGTATAACCATTATGATTAGATGTTTAGTCCTGTCTCAGCAATTAAGACTGTGCTAATGTGATCAAAAATACAGAATCTGAAATATTATTATGATTTAAAATAACTGTATTCTATGTGTTAAATGTAATTTATTTCTGTATTTTCAGCATCATTACTCCAGTGTCACATGATCTTCAGAAATCATAATAATATGCAGATTTTTGAACTTTTTTATTTGATTCTTTGATGAATACAAAGTTTAAAAAAATCAGCATTTGTTCAAAATATAAATATTTTCTAACAATATAAGTCTTTAGTATGAATTTTTATTAATGTAACACATCCCTCCTGAATATAATATGAATTAATAATGTATCTAATTTATTAAAATATTATTTAAATTAATATAAAATATTTTTTTTAAGAAAAATTACTGACCGCAAACTTTTAAATAGCTTTGTGTATTCTAACACAATAAAAAAAAAAAAAAAAATTATATTCTTTATAACTTTGTATTAAACAAAGAATCAAATAAAAACATTCCAAAAACAGTTTCAAAACTCATAAATCAGCATATTATTATGATCTCTGAAGATCATGTGACACTGAAGAGTGGAGAAATGATGCTGAAAATACAGAAATAAATTCTATTTTAAAGTAAATTAGAAATTGAAATAAGATTTGACAGTTTTTCTGTTTTTTGTTTGAATAAATACAGTCTTGATGATCAGAAGAGACTCTCTTAAAGCTAAATATTCTCACTTTTGATCAATTTAATGTCCTTAATGAATTAAAGTTTCACTTTATTTTACAAAAGCTCAATGTCTTGTTCTCTAGAATACGTGTCGAAGCCTGAAATCTCCTTTGACGTCGTGAAGCACGAGGACGGAGGTTATAAAGCCAGGATCACGTGTCAGTCTAAGAAAGGAACGCCGCTCTACACCTTTAACCTGTTGAACCACACGGACCTCATCGCCTCCGAAACCACCGACGCAACCCGTGTGTCCTTTACACTGTCTGTCGAGCTGAACCGGCACATGGGACGGATCAGATGTAACGCCAGCAACGAGGGCAACTGGGCTCTGAGTGAACCGGTCAGCTTGATCGTGGGTATGTAGCTCAATGCACCAAAATCACATTTACGGCAAAAACTTGTATTTTCATGCACTTTGAGATTTGATTCCATAACAAAGAATTTCAAAATAAGAGTCTTTTCCCTCAAAAATATTTCTTTCTAAACCTCTGCAGCACTTACATGCATCAATATGTACAGTTTTATTCATATCTGTTTGTTAATGGAGCACAAAACCAGTCATACGTGTCGGTTTTGTGAAATTGAGATTATCTGAAAGCTGAATAAATCATATTTCCATTGATGTATGGTTTGGACAATATTTCTGAGGGTGCTAAATCATTTAAAATCATCTTTAAAGTTGTTCAAATGAAGTTCTTAGCCATGCATATTAATAATCATGCATTATTATTATTATTATTATTATAGAGGTTGTCAGTATGTTAAAGGTACAAAATAGATATTAATAGAAGTGTGAGGAGTTTGTTCATAGAGCACAAAACAAATAATAAGTGTCAGTTTTATGAATACAGAATCTGAAATATTATTATGATTTAAAATAACTGTATTCTATGTGTTAAACTGTCATTTATTTCTGTATTTTCAGCATCATTACTCCAGTGTCACATGATCTTCAGAAATCATAATAATATGCTGATTTTTGAACTTTTTTATTTGATTCTTTGATGAATACAAAGTAAAAAAAAATCAGCATTTGTTCAAAATATAAATATTTTCTAACAATATAAGTCTTTAGTATGAATTTTTTATTAATTTAACACATCCCTCCTGAATATAATATGAATTAATTATGTATGTAATTTATTAAAATATTATTTAAATTAATATAAAATATTTTTTTAAAGAAAAATTACTGACCGCAAACTTTTGAATAGCTTTGTGTATTCTAAAAATTTTTTTTTTTTTTTTATAAATTCTATTCTTTATAACTTTGTATTAAACAAAGAATCAAATAAAAACATTCCAAAAACAGTTTCAAAACTCATAAATCAGCATATTATTATGATCTCTGAAGATCATGTGACACTGAAGACTGGAGTAATGATGCTGAAAATACAGAAATAAATTCTATTTTAAAGTAAATTAGAAATTTAAATAAGATTTGACAGTTTTTCTGTTTTTTGTTTGAATAAATACAGTCTTGATAATCAGAAGAGACTCTCTTAAAGCTAAATATTCTCACTTTTGATCAATTTCATGTCTTTAATGAATTAAAGTTTCACTTTATTTTACAAAAGCTCAATGTCTCGTTCTCTAGAATACGTGTCGAAGCCTGAAATCTCCTTTGACATCGTGAAGCACGAGGACGGAGGTTATAAAGCCAGGATCACGTGTCTGTCTAAGAAAGGAACGCCGCTCTACACCTTTACCCTGTTGAACCACACGGACATCATCGCCTCCGAAACCACCGACGCAACCCGTGTGTCCTTTACACTGTCTGTCGAGCTGAACCGGCACATGGGACGGATCAGATGTAACGCCAGCAACGAGGGCAACTGGGCTCTGAGTGAACCGGTCAGCTTGATCGTGGGTATGTAGCTCAATGCACCAAAATCACATTTACGGCAAAAACTTGTATTTTCATGCACTTTGAGATTTGATTCCATAACAAAGAATTTCAAAATAAGAGTCTTTTCCCTCAAAAATATTTCTTTCTAAACCTCTGCAGCACTTACATGCATCAATATGTACAGTTTTATTCATATCTGTTTGTTAATGGAGCACAAAACCAGTCATACGTGTCGGTTTTGTGAAATTGAGATTATCTGAAAGCTGAATAAATCATATTTCCATTGATGTATGGTTTGGACAATATTTCTGAGGGTGCTAAATAATTTAAAATCATCTTTAAAGTTGTTCAAATGAAGTTCTTAGCCATGCATATTA
This sequence comes from Schizopygopsis pylzovi, assembly GCA_027422435.1. Classification (NCBI taxonomy): domain Eukaryota; kingdom Metazoa; phylum Chordata; class Actinopteri; order Cypriniformes; family Cyprinidae; genus Schizopygopsis; species Schizopygopsis pylzovi. The sequence continues at coordinate 27,069,726 of CM049835.1, read as the reverse complement.
ATAATCATGCATTATGGTGGTTAATAGAAGTGTGTGTTGTAGAATTTACTGGTTTGCATTCAAATGTCCTTGTTTGTAAATTACAGTTTTTCTGTATTATTTACTAAATTATTCTGGCATCCTGCAGCTGAACAGAATACAATATTCTTTGTACAGTGTACTCTGTGGTTTCCGGTGCATTGTTTTGTCTTGTGTATCTGAACCCTGACGTCTCAGAGTCTGTAGGAGGCACTGTAACGATGACGCCCTTCAAACACGTGGGTCTGGACTTCCAGGTGATAGGTGTTGTGTTGAGTTGTAAGGTGGAGCGGGGAACGTTTCCACATTACAGCTGGTTCCTCAACAACAGCAGGCTGCTGGGCCGAGGAGGTTTCTACGCAGTGTCCTGGTCAGACGAATCCGTTCTGGCTCTGTCTGTAGGCCGAGACGGCGCTGGTTTCTACCATTGCCAAGCTTCAGACCGCTTCGACAACAGCACCAGCATCCGCAGCCCAAAGATGCTGATCAGTAAAGAGGGTACACCTGACAGAGTCTTTAAAACAGGGTCAAACTTAGCCTCTGTGTCTTAAAGAGACAGTACACCCAAAAATGTAAACAAGTAAAAAGTTACAAACCTGCATGTATGTGTTTGTTCTGAACACAAAGGATGATATTCAGAACAGTATTTTTTTTCCTACTATTGAAGTCAATGGTGGCCCAAAACAGCCTGATTACAAACTACTTGAGGATGAGTAAATAATGACAGAATTAAATTTTTTTGGGTGCACTGTCTCTTTAAGAACTAGTTTGACCAACCAGCAGTTAACCAAAGGGGTAATCAGTCTTATATTGTGGATTCAACTTAGACTAATTTAAGTCTTAAAGAAACAAATTAGATGACTAACCTTTAATGCAACCGGCCCAAATGTAAATATTCTGCCGCTGCTTATTAATATTAAATATAATAGCTGATGCTCTCTCTGTTAGGAAGAGACTGGGTTTATTTATATGCATTTATGTTTCTAAATATGGTACAAATGTATTTTTTTGGGTCTGAGTAGCTTAATTTTTCATTCTTATCTTTTTAGGAACAAACGTATGCATATATCACTTATATTTGTACTTATATTAGTTATACTTCCCAAAATTAATTCAATTAACAGACATTATAAAAAATTAAATCTATTAAGCATGTTACATGTGCAAAAATTCTCTCTCGCTCTATGTATACAGAAAATAAGTTAATTAAAACAATGAAAATAAATAATAATACTAATAATTACTATAACGTGATAAAAATGTATAAATTATGATGTTGATACTTGAATCCAACTAAGGGGAGTGGTGCTTAAAGAAAATAAATATATGTCATTTTATTCATTATATATTTCTTTAATTGTCCGTAATTTAATTTTATGTGACTGGGTTGTTATGACGTGCTTGACAAACCTTGAAAAAATTAAATCAATATTGAATGAGATGATTCAGATTTTTGAAATTATCTCAAATCTCTTCTTCATAAAGTCATGTATGCATGTAATTTTTTTTAGAAATACATTATATATATATTCATATATTTATTTAGAATATACACATTTAAAATGAGATTTAATTGAAATTTTTTATTTTACAATTATTTATATTCATAAATTAATTTGAATGAAATTGATTATTTTGTATTTGTTTTTTATCTTATATTAAATGTGTATATTACAAAGGACTATATGAATATATATATATATATATATATATAAAACGTATTTCTAAAAAATATATATATTTATTTCGAATATACACATTTAAAATGAGATTTAATAAAAAAAATATATATATATTTTACTATTATTTTTATTCATAAATTAATTTGAATTATAATTTTTTTTTTATTAAATGTGTATATTACAAAGGACTATATGAATGTATATATAAAACGTATTTCTAAGAAATCAATATATTCATATATGAAGTTCCCCTCTCATTCAGTATTGATTATGTGGCTCTTTTTTAATTGTTAGGCCAGATTGGTCATAATGCTATGATGAAATGAAAGTCTGTTGTGCACCTGCTGAACCGGGTCCGTCTGTATTCTGCAGAACTCAACACAGTCTCTCCTTTGGTTGTGATTGTTGTTTTCACCTCTTTCGCTCTGCTGAACGCCGCTGTGATCGCGTGCTGTGTTTATGGACTCGTGCTTCGTAAGTATCACTCGTTATAACACATGCATCGTTTATTATGAGCAACTCATCACCGCTCTCTTTCTGATTAATATTCTCAGGGAGAAGATATGCCAGAAAACACCCGTGAGTTTTCCCTACAAACTCATAAATCTAGCATAAAATCAAATGCATTGTTGAACCAATGTCCTGCTTTTTATTCAAGACTCGTTGAAGAACGCAGAAAAATGAGAAGCGTTGATAAACAGGAGGATGAAGATGATAAAGTGAGGATGCTTTTATTATTGCTCGTCTTTTAGTTCATAAACAGCACATGAAAATACTAGAGTAGTCTATACATAGTGTGTTATATATAGTATTTACAACACTTTGTTAATGAATGCTACTGCATAACCACACTGATCAACGGAAGCAAATACTGTAGTTTTTACTACAGTAAACTGTAAAGCATTGTAGTATAATATACAGTACTGGGTAAAGTAATTACTATAGTTGTTATAGTACCACAAACAGTACTTTACCACAGTATGGTTCAAAAACACTAGTATTTGTAAACATTACTGCCTCAGAATTTGGCCAAAATGTGCATAACTTCTTCTCTTTGGGACATGCCTTCAAATATTGTGTGTGTGTGTGTCTGTCTGTGGGTGTGCGTGTCTGTCGTGTTGTGTCTATTATATTTTGCTGTGTGTGTGTGTCTGTGTCTATATATGTGTGTGTCTGTCTGTGTGTCTCTGTCTGTCTGTGTCTATATATGTGTGTGTGTGTCTCTGTGTGTGTGTCTGTGTCTATATATGTGTGTGTGTGTCTCTGTGTGTGCGTGTCTGTGTCTATATATGTGTGTGTGTCTGTGTATCTGTCTGTGTGTCTATATATGTGTGTGTCTGTGTGTGTGCGTGTCTGTGTGTCTGTGTGTATGTGTCTATATATGTGTGTGTGTGTCTCTGTGCGTGTGTCTGTGTTGTCTGTGTGTATGTGCCTATATATGTGTGTGTGTGTGTCTCTGTGTCTGGCTGTGTATCTGTCTGGCTGTCTGTGTGTATGTGTCTATATATGTGTGTGTGTGTGTGTGTCTCTGTGTCTGGCTGTGTATCTGTGTCTCTGTCTGTGTGTGTGTGTCTATATGTGTGTATGTCTCTGTGTGTGTGTGTGTGTGTGTGCTGGTGAGGGCTGTACTAAATTTCATTCATGCAACAGTGTAATTTCTTTGGGACATGCCTTCAAATATTGTCCATTGTTGGTAAGCGCTGGTTTGTGTGTGCTTCCTTTGAGATGTCGGAGAGTTACGAGGAAGACGTCGTCCGAGCTGACAGATTGAGTGACTCTTCTGAGGTATGAGTTATTATTGATTTCTACACACTTCTGGTAGTTCTAGAGGTGTTACACACATTAAACCGCTGGTTTTGTTCTGTTTGACAGCATGAAGACCAATCCGTGGATGAAAGCGTTCTGTATGAAGGCACAGCTTCACGATGAGTCTTGGGTTTTCTGGGAGTTTCATCAGATCCGCGTTTGGTTCAATGTTATCGTGTTCAGACAAAGGTTTATTCAAACCCAAACAATAGACAAGCGCTCATGGCTCGACCAATCAGAAGCAAAGACGGCCAACAATGTGTCTACTGTCAGATTCATGTGAAACAAGAGCGTGTTTCTAGCTACTTAACTGTATTTTGGAGACAATTTTGTAGTTGGAAGTGAGCTAAACTTGACAAGACCTCTTTTTGGGATGTCCTCGTTTGTAAAAATTGTATAAAAAAAAATATATAGGATATGATTATTTTCAGAAAATGTTCTGTTAGATTATAATATTTGTATTTAGATGTATTTGTTAACATTGTGTGTGTGTGTGTGTGTGTGGGGGGGGGGGGGGGGGGTTGGAGAGGTAAAATGACTAATAAATACAAAAATATGTTTGATAAAGCCAACAATGTTCAATACAAAACAGATAATTGTGTCGCGGAGCCAGTAATGGATTTCTTCAATGAGTCAATGAAGCTCCAAAGGATGTCAAAATAAGACTTAATTAAACAAAGTAACAAAGCTGAGATAACGGTAACCGCATCTCGTTGTCTGTCTGTGTCCACACATCCATTTTATACCCCAATTTTTTTTTTATTGGTCATGCCTGTCTGGTTTGCCACAATTAATTACTAGCCCATCTTTAATGGTGGAATTTGGCCAGATCCGCATTTTTTTTTTTTTTACTTTAATTTTACGGCCTCTTATTGGTCGGAAGAGGTCACATGAGACATACATCAAACTTGTTCCCCTTTTTCTGGAAATTACCCAAAGTTTATAGGGTTATTTTGGTACAATCCATTGGAAAACACCAGTGCTGCCCAATGGATGGCCCCTTAAGACTCAGCATATTGATCATTATATGGATTACATTCTTGACCATACATCATATTTCGAGTAAGATAATGCCATATTGAGTAAATAACATAATATGACCCAGCTCTGTTTATCTACAGTGTCATGATTGTGTGTTAATATCAATATTAATATTATCTCATTATTAAACGGATTAATTTGATCTATTATGATTTGTGGTAACGTTGAAGACTTTAAACTGATTGAATTTTGACTCATCTTCGCGAAGTTTGAATCATTTTAGGGAGTCGGTTCCTTTGAACGGTTCGTTTCAACGGTCGCCTTTAATGATGTGAATCATCTAAAAGATCCGGTTCAACAGAACGATTCACTTGTGAAACTGACGCCGAGGAAGCAGCTGCACCGGGGGTGTGTGTGTCCGTGTTGTGTTTTCAGCTGTCGCTTGTGTGTGTGTGTGTGTCAGTGAGTGTGTGTGGTGAAGTTTCACCGATGGAGTCGAACAGTGTGGCGTACGGAGCCTCGCTCGCCGGAGCGGGATTCGATCCGGTTAAATTCATCAAACAGCCGCAAACTATCATACGCTTCCTCAGCTGGGTGAGTGACATGTGACACGGTCAAATCATCAGCTTATTATGATTCATAATCGACAGCAGGATCAGGGTGAAAAGGGTTCAAAACCTTCGTGAGGTTCTGCCAAAGTTAGAAGTTCTTCTACATACATTTAATAACGTGTTTGAAATGTTACAATGTATCTTTTCCCGAAGCGCTTTATTTGAATAACCGTCGCTACTTGTTTCAGAAACTTTTAAAAGTATCGTTTTTTTTAAATGATAATAAAATGGAACGTTCCCTTAAATGTGTTCATTAATGTTTGAAAACTCGACGTTTTGAACATAACACAAATAACATATTCGGAAAGTTAATAAAACACATACATTTGTGTTAGCTGGGTTAAGTTTTAAAAATCAAACCGAGATTATTGGCCTCATCAGAGCTGTTTTCATCATTGCTGATTAATTAAATCTGAATAATAGCTTCTTTACAGCGGGTTAATTAATTTTAGCTTCATATTTAATGCATTTTACAACACTAAGCTGCTTTGACACACTTTGTATTGTATGAAGTGATACAGAAATATGACTTGACTTAATAATAGTGTAAGATTGATTGGTTAATTTAATTGATCTCTCTATTGAAAACATCCTCAAATCCGTTGAAAAGAGACTTTGTTCAAATGTAATTCTAGATTGTAAGTTAATTGAGCTGTTCAGGCACTCAATATGAAGGGGCTTTCCATGATTCATATCTAGTCCTGGTGTAATAACGACAGCATCAGATGACCTTGTCTAGATTGGCTCGGGGGTAATTTGTTTACAGCATCACACACTCTTGCACAGCAGCCCTGGTCACTCAGTAGTGTGTCTGTGATCATGTGATTTAGTGCACAAGCACAGAATGTCCCAGTGCTGACATGTAAACACTGCAGAGGGCTGGTAATACGAGAGGCCTGCGACATTTCTCCGTCACTGATTCTGAAGTCTGTGTGACACATTTGCATGTAAACACTTCAGCGGAGGCGTGTGGCTGTGACCTCTTCCTGCTTTCAGTGTTTTTATCTTCCTCTGGCTGCACGCTCATGTGTCTTCTTTGCTTTATAATCTAAAACATATCAATTATTACACTTATCAGAAGGCTACAGCTCGTCCACAATAACAGGAAACTTATTCAGACACATGCTTTTAACATTAAATTGTGAGTTCACCCTAAAATGACAATGACAAAAATCCATTGGAGTGAATGGGTGCCGTCAGAATGAGAGTCTGATAAAAACATCACAGCACTACAATCCATCAGTTAACATCTGGAGAAGACAAATACAACATTAAGATGCTTTAATGTCTAAAATACGAGTTCATAATCCATAATAACGCTTCTTTCAGTGAAAAAGTGTTCTGGTTTGAATCAGGAGAGAAATCTGCACCCAGCTCTAAACTAATATGTGACTGATTTTCACTGGAGGAAATTATGGATTATCAAATTTTAGACATTAAAAGCGTCTTAAAGCTGGGTTTGTTTAATCTTTTGTCTTCTCCAGATGTTAACTGATGGACTGGAGTGCTGTGATGTCTTTATCAGACTCTCATTCTGACGGCACCCATTCAGTACTGTAATTACAAAAAAAATATTCTTCACTTTCAAACATTCAGATGCTTCAAATCTTCTGTAAACGTCTGCCTAAAGAAATGTTAGAGCTCATGCAAATGTGTTTGCACCCCCCATTGGACAATTCTGAGCTAAGGGTCAATATTTAGAGAGCGCTGCTTCTGAAAATGCGAAGCTCTGGTTGTTTTCTGGTTTGATGCAGCTTTCACTTCTCTTCATGTCAGGTGTTCGCCATCGTGGTGTTTTCCACCATAACCGCCGAAGGGTACGTGAACAGCAGCGTTTGAATTCCAGGTGAAGTGCGTCTTCAACAGGAATGAAGGGGTTTGTCATTACGGCGTGGGCATCGGGGTCATTGCCTTCCTGGCCAGCTTCGCCTTCCTATTGGCCGACGCGCTCCTGGCTTCGATGAGCAATGCTCAGGAGAGGAAGTATGTGGTGATGGCTGACCTGGGCTTCTCAGGTGAGACGTTCAACTCGTTTCTGAATCGGTGATCAAGCTTTAGATGCGTTTGGGGAAACTCTGGTGCCATTATATAAAGGTCTTGTGTTCCACTTGACCTGTTATTGTGGCATCAATCTCTAAAAGTGAAGCATTAATGTCATTTAAGTGTCCTCGTCCAATGAGATGCCAAATGCTTCAGTCATACTTAAGTTTTTTCACTTTTAATTAAAAATATGCTAATTTAAATGGGGGTTGATGTATATCAGGGTTATTATATTTAACTCAATGCATAAGAAAAACAATTTTGTTACTTGAAATAAATCAAATAGTAAACAAAAAATGTATTTCAGCTAGTTGCCATTGCAACATTTCTCATTTAGTGTAAGTAAAAAAAATCATAATAATAAATAAACTAAAATTCATAAATGGTATATTAGTGGTCAAATGATTCATCGCATCCAAAATAAGTTTTTGGTTATTTAATATATACGTATGCATACTGTGTATATTTATTATGTGTATATGTATCAATTGCACTTAATCTGTATATTTAAATTACAATGCAATTCTTTAAAGTCGCTTTTTCAAAATATGTTTTTACTCCACCTCAGCAGCATTTACATACACAACTTTACAGGTTTATTAATGTCTATATTCTGAAGGTTTTAGGTCATATTTCACTGTTTTATACAACCTGTTTTCGCCTGTTCGTTGTGTCATCATGGCTGATTGTTGTCTGAAGATTGTCTAATCAATGAACCGGTCATGACTCTGTGCTGTGTGTTGATCAGCTGTCTGGACGTTCCTGTGGTTTGTGTTGTTTCTGTCTCATGGCGGATCAGTGGTCAAAGACCCAAGAGACCACCGGCATCCCTACAGACGCCGTCCATGCCGTCATCGCCTTCTCATTCTTCTCCATTGGATCGTGGGTGAGTGTGCGTGATCTGTCTGATGAACCAATAAAGTTATAATACATATAAACTCAATCCGTGCATATACACCTATAAACACTCGCACATACATATAAACTCGATCCGTGCATATACACCTATAAACACTCGCACATACATATAAACTCAATCCATGCATATACACCTATAAACACTCGCACATACATATAAACTCAATCCATGCATATACACCTATAAACACTCGCACGTACATATAAACTCGATCCGTGCATATACACCTATAAACACTCGCACATACATATAAACTCAATCCATGCATATACACCTATAAACACTCGCACATACATATAAACTCGATCCGTGCATATACACCTATAAACACTCACACATACATATAAACTCAATCCGTGCATATACACCTATAAACACTCGCACATACATATAAACTCAATCCATGCATATACACCTATAAACACTCGCACATACATATAAACTCGATCCGTGCATATACACCTATAAACACTCGCACATACATATAAACTCGATCCGTGCATATACACCTATAAACACTCGCACATACATATAAACTCAATCCGTGCATATACACCTATAAACACTCGCACATACATATAAACTCGATCCGTGCATATACACCTATAAACACTCGCACGTACATATAAACTTGATCCATGCATATACACCTATAAACACTCGCATATACACCTATAAACACTCACACATACATATAAACTCGATCCGTGCATATACACCTATAAACACTCGCACATACATATAAACTCGATCCATGCATATACACCTATAAACACTCGCACATACATATAAACTCGATCCGTGCATATACACCTATAAACACTCGCACATACATATAAACTCGATCCGTGCATATACACCTATAAACACTCGCACATACATATAAACTCGATCCGTGCATATACACCTATAAACACTCGCATATACACCTATAAACACTCGCACATACATATAAACTCGATCTATGCATATACACCTATAAACACTCGCACATACATATAAACTCAATCCGTGCATATACACCTATATACACCTATAAACACTCGCACATACATATAAACTCGATCTATGCATATACACCTATAAACACTCGCACATACATATAAACTCAATCCATGCATACACGCCTATAAACACTCGCACATACATATAAACTCGATCTATGCATATACACCTATAAACACTCGCACATACATATAAACTCGATCCGTGCATATACACCTATAAACACTCACACATACATATAAACTCGATCCGTGCATAAACACCTATAAACACTCGCATATACATACAAACTCGATCTGTGCATAAACACCTAGGGTAAACACTGCACATACATACAAACTCAATCTGTGCATAAACACTCGCACATACATATAAACTTGATCTATGCATATACACCTATAAACACTCGCACATACATACAAACTCGATCTGTGCATAAACACTCGCACATGCATATAAACTCGATCCGTGCATAAACACTCGCACATACATATAAACTCGATCCATGCATACACCTATAGATTCGCGATCGCAAATGTGCATTATTTGCATACACGCCTTGCCGGTTAAACATTTCATTCGCGCGCTGGTCTGACATCAGCTTTTTCTGAGCGCATACACCAGAAGCACGCGCGCTAAAACCCTGTCAAACAGCACCTGATTACTGAACTAAGTTATCTTTTAAGCTAATACGGTCAAAACACACAAGATTTACATATAGACTCAGTTGGTTATGTCTAAAATAAAAGTAAATGGATGCGTGTCTGTATATTAGATACGCGCAGCTCTTAAAGGGACAGTACTGAACATGCAGCCGATTGTCATTAAAGGGATAGTTCACCCTACAATTACATTTCTGTCATTATTTACTCACTCTCATGTTGTCCCAAACCTGTATTCATTTTTCATGTGCTGAACACAAAATAAGATGTTTTGGTGAATCTGGGAAGTCACCGAGGATCAGAAACGATTTGGTTTTCCTTGTTCCTCAAAATAGCAGTTTAAGTTCAGCAGAAGAAATGAAACTCACTCAGGTTTAAAACAACTTTTGAGTAAATGATGGTATACAAATAAAACACCATGACAGATAGCATAATTATTATTTTGGGGTAAACTATTCCTTTGACGTTAATACATTTATGCATTTAGCAGATGCTTTTACCCAAAGCGACTTACAGTGCATTCAGGCTATTCATGTATTATCAGTATGTCTGTTCCCTGGGAAGTGAACCCACAACCTTTGCACTGCTAACGCAATGCTCTACCACTGAGCCACAGGAACACAAAAACAACAAAACAGAGAACTCACTAGTCTTGACTAAAAAAAACTTTAATACAGTGGCTTTAGGAATCAATCTATAAGTGTTTTATTTTTACATTTGTTCAATCAGTTTCTTGGATGCTCTGCTAAATACACCTGTACCTGGAAATAAAGCACTGTTTGTTTTACTTGTATATTATGTGTATTTGTAATCTGTATCTGTGTTCTTATTTTTTTATAAGAAAGATATATATTTTTTTATCTTTGCCCACTTTGGCCTAAATTGTCCTCTGACCATCATGGCCTCCTAATCATCCCCATACACTGATTGACTTCATCACTGTCTCCTCTCCACCTGTAGCTGGTGTGTGGTGGACGTTCTGGCGCTGATAAGAAAGACGCATGCTTTAGTTGTGTATATACGTACATGCAAGTGATTTCATATGTGGATGTGCGTGAACTTTTCAGTGCAAACAGGAAGCACTTCTGGGACATTTGAAAATGCTTAACGTGGCTTAATGCATTAAAAGTGTTTTTAAAAGACCAAACTCAATAAACACATTATTAATATAGCATATATCACTCTATGACCACACTCAACAAAACTGAATATGTGAATTCATATATTAATACTAGACACCTTATCTTTGTCATATCTTTATGTTAATATACTTTTCTAGGCTTTTGTTGCAGTCATCATCTTTTCAAGATTCTGCTCTAATCATGAGAAACTGCATATTTAATTCATATTTGCAGGAAATGAACTAAAACACAGTTTTATGGTCACTATTCGTGATTAAATGGGTCAAGTTCAAAACCCACTTGATTGACCGTTGAATCTCTCTCTCGTCTTCTCAGGGAGCGTTAACGTACTTCGCCTTGAGACGGTTTCGTCAGGGCGTCTCAGACGTGACCCAGAACTACACCGATCCGGCAGGGGACCCCACATCGCCGTATCCCACCGCCTACACGCCGCCCACATACCCGTCCTTCCAGAACAACGGCCAAGACATCTTCCAGCAGCCGCCCATCTCACCGAACCCTGACCCATCCGGCCAGAGCAGCTACCAGCCGACCGTCTACTGACCTCTGACCTGCACAGAAACCTCAAACACAACACCAGGTCACGTGACACCGAAGAGTCTGTTTGGCATTTCACATGTGGCCTTAAAGGGACAGTACACCCAAAATGAAAACTCAATCAGCCTCGAGTAGATCCAAACCTGCACACAAACAAAGATATTCTGTTTTGGGCCACCATTGACTTAAATAGCAGGAAAAATTAAAATACTGCTCAAGAATATCTTCCTTTGTGTTCAGAACAAACACATTCATACAGATCTGAACCTACTTGAGGATGATTGAATTTTCATTTTTGGGTGTACTGTCTCTTTAAATGTGTAAATATGATGATTTTTGTATGTGGCTGTAGAGGAGTTCAGACTTGCACTGATGAGCTGGAATAAAACGATAAGTTATTGTCTGTCGCTCTCACTGGAATCACAGCAGCGTTGTGTGTTTTGTTAACGTTTTCCCAGCTGAACGAGTAGGAATGTGCTAGGAACAATAAGAGCCCATTGACCCCGTTTACTAATTGTGTTAGCTTTAGAAATGTGGTAGTTTCCAGATTACATCCAGTCAAGCTGCAATAGAGGTTTAGGGTTGTAAACGAGGCTGTTATGCTGCTTTAACATGCTTCAAAATCTGGTTTAATGTATAAAAAACTGATTTTGGATGTGAAAATGATCTCTGGTGCTGTTTTTCTGCTTTACAACATTGATTTGATGAAGGTTGTCCTTCATGAGCATTTAGAAAAAGTATTTTCAGAATTTGATTTATTTTCAATGTTTGCTTTTTGTGCATTTTCAGATTACTTTGGTTGTTGTTGTCTTCAAACTCATTTTCTGTGAATAACCAATTTTCTTTTTCTAAAAACAAAGCTTTGTATTCTAAATAAAACTAAATAATGCAACCACTTGGATAATAAATGTCATTTTTAGATATCTACGAACTGGGTTTTTGTGGGTCCTAATTAGCCCTTTCAGAGATTTAGACCTTAAAGAGCTTTTAATCAAAGCAGGGCTTTTTTAATTAATAATCATGGTATTAAAGGTTGCATGCATTCCCCCCAAAATTGTCTTTTTTAATACTAATATCTAAATATCCTCAAAAATGCAAATGAGTTTGTTTAAAACAAGAACAAATTATCTCTCAGTGTGGAATTAATTTTTTTTAATCTTTTTAATTGTTACATTTTTTTAAGACCATGAGCAGATATTTATTACAATCATAAACTCGCTTAATTTTGATCAATTTACAGAAAACAAGACTTCTGCGTTTCTCATCTAGCCACACATAATTTGTATATTACAAATATTTCCGGCTTTATGATTACTTGTATCCTAAATGCATGAATGTAAACTATTTCTGTTGTAACACGCACATGAAAAACATTGAAAATCACTCATTTTAATCACCATGCATCACTAATTGGCAGTTTTCCATTGATCCGCTGGTTGTGACACAATTATAAATAACCCTTTAAATTAAAACATGTACAAATAATTGACTCATTTTAAAACTGAAAGTACAAACACACCATATTTTGCTGGACCTGCTTTAAGCTAAAGGTTAAAGGTATTATATACAAAGAAATCGATAGCAATAAAACAACATTAAAATACAAATCAGGTGTAAAAATCTCACTATGGAGTTAAATCTGTGTAGTAACAGTGCACTGACAAATATGATGTTATGCCTTAGTACTTATATCTTGTTTTCTAGTATAAATATCTACAAATTATGGAATTAATATGCATTCAATTGACAAATAAAATGACTTAAATTATCAAAATTGTGCTAGTTACTCTAATACTAATACTCTAGTTTAGCCTTTGAATTAAAGAGTATTTTTATCCCCCCCCGGCAGTAAACAAGACAAATATATCTCAGTAAATGTGTCCTGATTCAATAATTTTTTGATTAGTTGCCAAATTATTAATCGCCTCCAAAATAAGTTTGTTTACACAATGTGTGTACTGTAGTGTGTATATTTAAATAAGCACACATGCATGTGTATATGATAGAAATTATATGTAAATTAATATATAATATTTTCAATGTATGCTGTATGTGTGCGTATTTATATATACATAATCAATATACATCGTACATACACATTATTGGTAATAAAAATTAATTGGATTAAATTCAGTTTTTATTATATAATATCATTCATAATTATTCAATATTAATATATTATATAATTTTAATACATAATTATTATACAGTTTTATGAGCTCATATTAAAAAATGTAACTAATAATAAAAATTTATTTAAATGGATTTAAAAAATATACAAAATAAGTTTTGTATACATAATATATGCGTGTACTGTGTATATTAAAATAAGCACCCATACAGTATATATTTAAGAAACATACGTTTAAATATTAAATACATTTATATATATTATATAAATTATATGAAAATAAATATAATTTCAAAGTATGCTGTATGTATATATATAAACACCGTACATACACATTACAGGTAATACAAATTAATTTGATTAAATTCAATTTTTATTACATAATAATTATTCAATATTAATATTATCATATATAATTTTTTTTATTTGAATAAAATTGTAATGTATAATTATTATACAGTTTAATGAGCTCATATAAAAAAAATAATTAATATTTAATTTGAATAAAATAAAAACATTTAAAAAAAAATATTATACCTTAAGGTTTAGTTTGATAAAATTCAATTTGTATTATATATTATCATTAATAATTCATACTAATTATAATTAATATCATATTAAATATATTTTTATTATTTAATTTGGTCATTTAAAAAAATCGAATGTATAATTATTATAGTTTGAGCTCATTAAAAAAATACAACTAATTAATTTGAATTAAAAAAAGTTGTATTTTATTTAAATGCATTTAAAAAATAAATCATACCTTACAGTTTATAGTATTTTTGTTTTCATTTAGTCAAACAATTAATCTCAATTAATTGCATCCAAAATAAACGTTTGTTTACATAATATATGTGTGTAATGTGTATATTTAAATACGCACACATGCATGCATACATTTAAGAAACATATGTAACGTTTATATATTAAATACATTTATATATGATATGTAAATAAATATATCATATTTTCAAAGTATGCTGTATGTGTGTGTATTTATATATATATACACCGTACAGACACATTATGTAAACAAACGGATTTTGGATGTGATTAATGGTTTGACAGCACTGATATGATATATAGATATATATAACACACACTAGGAAATAAACATACGAAGGAAGAAACTCGTTTGCAGTGGTACGGCTGAGGAGGTATTCTCATAAATGAAGGGAGGTGAAGAGTTTCCGTGGAGCGCTTTGATTGGTCTGTTTTCCTGACATCACATGCGGCGGCGTCTCCTCTCTCTGCGGATCACAGTTCTCCTTACACACCGCGAGACCCCCGTAACACCCCCGACACACCGCGTGATACTTATCCGCTCCGCCGATCACCTCCACCTGAGGGAGCAAACACAAGATGCAGTGAGCTAGGGCTGCAGCTAACCAACATTTGTATTGTCAACCAATCTATCGATTATTATTATTATTATTTTTCAATTATCGACTAATCTATCGATTATTTTTTCCATGGTCGACTAGTCTATCAACTATTATTAGTTTTCGATTGGCGCCAACTGGTCTGATCGATTATTTTCCCGATTAGTCGACTAGCCATCGATTATTTCGCCTGTTGGCAAATCTACGATTTATTTTCAATTGGCCGACTTATATCTCTATTATTATTTCCCTCGATTAGCCGACTTATCTATCGATTGTTATTATTTTCAATTAGTTGTCTAATCTATCGATTATTTCCCAATTAGCCGACTAATCTATCGATTATTTTTTATTACCGTACTAGTTTGGCTAACTCAAGCGATTCTTTTTCCCCATTAGTCACCAACTATCGTTATTGTCGATTATTGCTATTTTTTCACGACTTATCTATGCTCCGTTATTCCCCGCACTAGGTCTATCAGTTAATTTTCGATTGGCCAACTGGTCTGTCGATTATTTTCCGATTATCTGACTAGCCTACCGATTATTCCCCGATTAGCCGCTA
This sequence comes from Schizopygopsis pylzovi, assembly GCA_027422435.1. NCBI lineage: Eukaryota > Metazoa > Chordata > Actinopteri > Cypriniformes > Cyprinidae > Schizopygopsis > Schizopygopsis pylzovi. The sequence goes on along the minus strand of CM049835.1, from coordinate 27,054,242 downwards.
CATCGGTTTACTTTCGATTGGCAACTACGATTATTTCCAATTGAGCCGACTATATCTTTTATTATTTCCCTCAGTTAGCAACTAACAATGATTTTATCATTGTTCAACTAGTTGTCAAGATGTATTTCCCAATTGTCGACACTATCTATTGGTTATTCCCCTCCGATGGCTAACACATTATTTTTCGATTAGCCAACTAGTCTGTCGATTAATCCCATTTTCACACATTGGACCCCCACTAGTCATGATACCGATTGTCAACTTTCTTCATGAGCCACACGGCTTCGACTCATCACACTCACACAGTTCACAACAACTAACAATGACTTTTAATGCCTTGTTAACGAGTGCAGAGAATGTGTTTGGTGCGCACGTCTAAGAGCTCTCGCGATCGCGCACACACACACACTCACACACATACAGCACTGACGGAAGCTCTGGTTTAAGATGAACGCGAATCATTTCTCGTCAGGTGTGAGTTCTTCTGTTCAGTCGTCTGGAGGGACGGTTGTCCTCACCTCTTGTTCGGTGCCGAGTCTCTTGGTGTACGCGGCTTCTTTGAAGCACTGCATGCAGACGGCGTTCAGTTTGACCACGCTCTCCGCTAGAGGCACCAGATTCAGGATATTACCGAAGGGCTGCACAGACACAAGGGTCAAAGGTCATCAACACTGCTCAGTATTTACACAAACAGAAACACAAGGGTCAAAGGTCATCAACACTGCTCAGTATTTACACAAACAGAAACACAAGGGTCAAAGGTCATCAACACTGCTCAGTATTTACACAAACACAAGGGTCAAAGGTCATCAACACTGCTCAGTATTTACACAAACAGAAACACAAGGGTCGAAGGTCATCAACACTGCTCAGTATTTACACAAACAGAAACACAAGGGTCGAAGGTCATCAACACTGCTCAGTATTTACACAAACAGAAACACAAGGGTCGAAGGTCATCAACACTGCGCAGTATTCACACACAGTAAAGAAACATACACTAGTGCGGTCAAACGATTAATCGCATCCAAAATAAAAGTTTGTGTTTACATAATATATGTGCTGTATATTTCAGAAATACATTTATAATATAAATATTTTCAAAACGGTAAATATAAAGTTATAGAAATAAATATTTATGCAAGTATTGTAAACAAAATGTTTTTATAAATTATTCAAATTTTATGAATTGCTATAAAACGTTAAAGACAGACATCGCACCTTTCTCTGGAAGGTTCCATCAAGTGCTGCTACTATGATGGTTTTTCCCATGTTGGCCATTTCCTCACAGAACTCAACCGTGTCTGAAAACTGCAGAAGACAAACATCTCCATTAATAATCAGGACATTACGATGCATAAAGTGAGCTGGATAATGACTGAAGCGAGTGGGATGGAAACATACAAACTGTCCCTCGTCGATGCCGATGACGCAGGCCTGCAGCGCCAGACTCCAGACTTCTCTCAGACAGCTCGCAGGAACGGCCTCCATCATACTCCTGCAGCACAAACACACGACCCCTCAGATAACCACACACACACGCTTGCACACACACACACGCACATGATCGCACACACACACACACACACACGACTCCCTCGATCACACACACACACACACACACACGACTTGCATCACACACAAACACACGACTCCTCTCAGATCAACACACACACACCACACACGCTCGCACACACACACACCTCTCTCTCAACACACACGACCCTCTCATAACACACACACCACTCTCTCTACACACCTCTCTCTCTCACACACACACACACGCTCTCTCTCTCTCTCTCACACACACACTCATTCTCTCACACACACACTCATTCTCTCACACACACCGCTCATACACACACACACCTCATCTCTCTCACACACACACACACTCGCTCTCTTACACACTCACGTCTCTGCGTACACACACACACTCCTCTCTCCACACACACACACACACTCATCTCTCTCTCACACACACTCGCTCTCTCACACACACACACAATCATTCTCTCTCTCACACACACATCCTCCCTCACACACACAATCATTCTCTCTCTCACACACACATCGCTCTCTCGCACACACTACACGTTCTCACACACACACACACACACGTTCTCACACACACACACACACACACGTTCTCACACACACACACACACACACACTCACACATACACACTCGTTCTCTCTCTCACACACACATACTCTCTCTTACACACTCATTGTCTCTCTCTCACACACACACACACTCTACTCTCTCTTACATGTCATGTGTGGCCATCCCCGTCTTGGAGTAGCGTGTGTCTTTGGCGTATTTGATGAGCAGACAGGAATACTGAGCCACCTGGAACCTCCGCACGCGCCGCATCAGTTCAGTGCTGAACACACACATAATGCAATCAACACATCCACAATCCAGCTGATTTAATGATAACCTAATAACATGCATCAGAAAATGTGACATTAGTGCTGCTGTCTGGAGTCTCAAAGAGCCCTGATATCAGACTGACAGGAGTGCATGACATATTTTTGTTCATTTTTAATAATGTACTATATTTTTCAGCAATGTGACCCCAAATAATGTCACTGATACCTGAAGAGTTCACCCAATTAACACAAATGTACTAAGAAGGTTTGGCTAACGTTATGAAAACATAATTTCTGAACGCTCTCAGAACAAACAGATGTTTACACAACGCTTTTCTTGGTTAAGAAACATTAAGTGAACAATACATTTGACAATTTTTGCAAACGTGACAGGAAAAAGTACATAATAACGTTTAACGTCTAATTAACATGTTTCAGAAAAACGTTCCATGAACAATAATGCTAATATGTTAATGACGTTTTAAAGAGCGTTTCCTGTTAGCTTTCTTTCAGTCAATTGTTTAATTAACTAACTATTAACGTTATAATTTGTTTTTAATATTTACATAAGCCGTACTAGTTGTTTCTAGGAACGTTAGAGTCAATAAACCGGTTTTTCGCGCTATCTTTTTGAACAATGCAACCGTTCTCGCGCCAACCAACGGTATTTGGCGCCATTCGCTGAACCAAAACGATGTTTTTACAGTTTATATATTAATATTTCATAACATAACATAGCATAGCATGGGCGTACTGGTAATATTTCTTCATCCTCACCTTTTTCCTGAAAACATCGGTCCGAAAATAACCTGAGAGGATGACAAAGAAAGACTTGAGTCATTTATTATTGACATTTACGAAAGCCAATCCACACATACCACACTCGCTTTTTAAAAATATGCATATTATCTTCACATACAATATTGAGATATTATCTGCTCACTAATCTGCACGACATACATCTTCATCCCTGACTAAATTAATTGATATAACGGTTAATGTCACCTGAATCTCTCCTCGTGTCTTCCGTGGGGAATTTGATAAAGTCTTCGCTATATTCAAGCAATCCATGTCTACTGTTTATTATATATTTTTGACTATAACGTACAGTCCGACTTACTGTAAGCTAGCTTTGAATATCGCGCCACCGCCACATGTCGTTTTATAGCAGCTGTGTCGTCACGTTCCTCTGGACCAATCAGAATCGAGGTCGCGCGCAGCCGCGTTTGCGTACAGATGCTCGCCGACGAGCTGCGGTGATTCGATCAGCCTGTCTTTTTATTTATTTATTATTTAAGTATTTATTTTGTTTTAATGCCAAGGTACCAAAGATAAAAGAACACATCAAAATTACATGACAATGTGCTCCATGGTTTCTCTTTGCTTTTTAAGGATGTGCGTTTGGCTTCTTTATATACAAAAGATCAAATAATGAATATTTTATTATTAACCTATTATTACTTCTTGCTAAATTTCATATTCACAGCAGCAATCAAAATCCTTTATGTATTGCTTTCTTTAAAGAGGTTGTTTTTTTATTGTCCTCATTTATACGTAGCTTTGAATAAGATGTAAACGTAACAGTATATCCAAACTATCTTCCAAGATCTTAAAGCTGTTCATCTTTTGAATTAATTTAGTTATAGATTTCGTTTTGTATTGTTTATTTATTGTTATATATAAAAGGTGCTTTGTAAGATCAGCCTCCAGTGCGTTTATAAATCAGTGACGTCACCGCGCCGGAAGTTCGGGCGGGAAAATTCAGATAAGAGTGCATTAAATTGATACAAAACTTTTTTTATGTAATTTTTTGTTCGTTTTTGATACCCACCGATGCATCACAACTATGTGAGGAATCAATCAAATAAACAATTAACTATAGTTATGAGCATATCTACGCGGAATGAAGCGTCGCGCGTCACGTGACTTCCTCATTGAGTTTTGACTGTGTGTCAACAACACTTGAGCAGTTTCAAAGGTCTCCAGTCCGGCAGAACATCCCATAATGAGCAAAGACGTGAGTGTTTGACTGTTAAATTAACGATTATTTATCAAATACACAACATTAGAGTTTGATGAAGTGAGTATCGATTATGAAATGTGTTCGTAAACCGCTAAACACTCGTGATAACACAGAGAAATATTTAAAATATATACATTATTTCTTTATTAATAATGATTAAAACGCATTTATGACAAGCAACTGAACTGCAAAGGAAGAGAGTATTTCCTAAATGTGACCTAAAAACTATTTACATGCTAATTATTCTCATTTTAAAACGAATTAACTGAATGCGAGTTTATACTTCTTATAAGCTGCAGTTATTATTATTAGTGTCAAACAATAATAAGTGTTTCTAACATTGTTTTGATATGACGTGTTGTATATCTTTAGTTACATTTTTAGTAATGTGTATTTTTGTCATTTTTAGATTTTTATGGCTATATGTTTTTTTTATTACGTTTTATTTTATTTAGTTTTAGTAATTTTAATTAAACCATGTTATAAAGAGAGATATTACTTCGAGAACTAGCTGAAATTAATATTTTTATATTTTATTTTATTTCAGTTAAAGTGTATTTTATTTCAAGTAATGTGTTTTATTATAGTTATTATAGTTTATTTAGTTTTATTTGTATTTTTAATTAATTCAATTGTGTATATTTATTTGTTTTATATATACAAAATTATTTAATTTATATAATTATATTTTAAATGTAAGTATAAATAAATAAATGTGATTATTTTGCATTTTATAAAAACCTTAACTATAGCTAGTCCAATAAATAAAATCAGATCTGATATTACTTGAGGTGTTTTGTCACGCTGGAAATGGTCGCATGCGTTGCATTATCTCATGCAGTATTCTACACTAAGTGCACGGTTTTATGCTGCACAAAATTAGTCCAAAATAATCAATCCTCTTAGTATTGCATGCATACGGATCATTCCCATGCTGTGCACTGTTTGCATGCTGCATACTGCAGAGATCGTGAGCGTAGTGTGCTGTACTGACTGGGTCTCTCCAGCAGGTGCCGCTGTGTGTGTGTTTATCTGTGCACTGAGGGTTTCTGGGTAAATGTGTTGTTTTTGACAGGAGCTGGAGCATCAGTTCTCTCCCAGCCGCTGGTCACATAGGATGTCCGCCGATGACGTGATCAGAGCCCATGTGGCCGCTCTCACAGCAGGTGTGTGTGTGTGAGTGTGTCTGTGTGTGTGTGTGTTGTGTGTGTGTGTGTGTGTGTGTGTGTGTGTGTGTGTGTCTGTGTGTGTGTCTGTGTGTGTGTGTGTGTCTGTGTGTGTCTGTGTGTCTATGTCTGTGGTTGTGTGTGTGTGTGTGTCTGTGTGTCTGTGTGTCTGTGTGTGTGTGTGTGTGTGTGTGTGTGTCTCTGTGTGTGTGTGCTGGTGAGGGCTGTACTGCATTTCATTCATGCAACACAGTTGAGCTCATCTTCATCCAGATACACTGCTTTTAAGACAGAAAGTAGATTTTAAGTGAGCTTTGAGAATGTGACCTACATCTGTGAGTCGCTCACTGGGATTGTGTGTGTGTGTGTGTGTACGTGTTCGTGTGTGTGCGTGTGTACGCATGTGTGTGTGTGTACATGCGTGTGTGTGTGTGTGTGTGTGTGTGTGTGTGTGTATGTGTACATGTGTGTGTGTGTGTGTGTGTGTGTGTGTGTGTGTGTGTGTTGTATGCAGGCACAGAGAAAGCTCGGTCCATCACTCAGACTCTGCTGGACGTCCCGTACGGTGATGGTGACGGAGAGAAGCTGGACGTTTACGCTCCCAGCATCAGCTCTAGTCCAGGTGCGCATGAGAACTGATTATAATGAGTCTCTAATTATCTAACAAATCTCAAAAGAAAAATTATATTTTGGAACTTAAATCTGTTTTTAAAGACAATTAAGCCTATTTTTAGGACCATTAAAATGTGCAGCATTGGCAGCGACTGCGGCATTTATTGTGCATTATTAAAAATATATATTGAATTGTTTTTGCCATAATAATGGCCTAAGATGCTGACATGGCATTAAATAAAATATTATCTTAAATAAAAAATATGTAATAAAATGCACAAATAAATTGTATATATATATAAATATATATATATATATATTAATAAATGTCCTTTTTATATTCAGAAAACTGAACTGAAAATACTCAACAACTGTACGTATACAATACATACAGGTGTACTTTACAATTTAATTAAATTAAAAAAATTATATAAAAATTATACAATATTACAATATATTCATAAAAATGTTAATAATCAAAATAATAATATAAAAAATTATATTTCAGAAATTAAGTCTTTACAACAAAAGGAAAAAAAAAATATATATATATATATATATTTATAAAATAAAAAATATATATATATATTAAGCCTGTTTGAATCCATTAAGATTTGCCATATTATAATGACAATTAAGTGCATTATTATAAATATGTAATAAATAAATAAATAATCAATTCTCTGTACATTTTTCTTTCTATTCAGTACTGAAAACAGTCAAAAATTGTATACACACAGGTGTACTTTTATTAAATTTTTCATATTAAATTAAATATATAAAATATAATAAATATTATTAAAAAAAAAATGTTTTTATTTTAGGCTGATATGACATTGCGTATCCGGCCTATGTAAATCTGCTGCAACTTTAATTTATTACATTATTTATTTATTTATTTTTTCGCATACCATTGTGTGTATAGGTGTACATAATGTATAACGTGTATTGATGACTGTAAGCATGTCTAATAGTACACTGTGTGTACTGAGTATATGTTTGTGTATTCTGCACATTGTCTTCTGTATAAGTCTGTAAGTATGTACTGTCTATATGTACATTGTCTATATTGTACTGTCTGGAGCACGCTCTCAAGATTCACTCACCAAGGCACTTGTGCTGTGGTCATGTGACAGTAAAAGTGATTTGATTTGATTTGATATGTGACATTTCTATATGTTTTTGTGAGATTCGCTCATTGTAAATCATGTAAATTCTGTCTGCTTGAAAGCTGCTGGTGTGTGTTTCTGTCGTTTCTGACGGTCTGTGCTTTAATGTGTTTCAGGCGTGCCGCTGCTCGTGTACTTCCACGGAGGATACTGGCAGTTCCTCAGGTCCGATCCGCATGCTTCGGGTCATTTACATGTGATTTACTAATCAAATATCAGCAGAGCTTCACGCTTGCATCGTGTGCTTCTCAGATATTTTATTTTATTTCAGTTAAAGTGTATTTTATTTCAAGTAATGTGTTTTATTATAGTTATTATAGTTTATTTAGTTTTATTTGTATTTTTAATTAATTCAATTGTGTATATTTATTTGTTTTATATATAAAAATTATTTAATTTATTATTGTATTTTAAATGTTAGTATGTGTACAAAATAAATGTGATTATTTTGCATTTTATAAAAACCTTAACTATAGCTAGTCCAATAAATAAAATCAGATCTGATATTACTTGAGGTGTTTTGTCACGCTGGAAATGGTCGCATGCGTTGCATTATCTCATGCAGTATTCTACACTAAGTGCACGGTTTTATGCTGCACAAAATTAGTCCAAAATAATCAATCCTCTTAGTATTGCATGCATACGGATCATTCATGCTGTGCACTGTTTGCATGCTGCATACTGCAGAGATCGTGAGCATAGTGTGCTGTACTGACTGGTCTTCCAGCAGGTGCCGCTGTGTGTGTGTTTATCTGTGCACTGAGGGTTTCTGGGTAAATGTGTTGTTTTTGACAGGAGCTGGAGCATCAGTTCTCTCCCAGCCGCTGGTCACATAGGATGTCCGCCGATGACGTGATCAGAGCATGTGGCCGCTCTCACAGCAGGTGTGTGTTGTGTGTGTGTGTGTGTGTGTGTGTGTGTGGTGGTTGTGTGAGTGTGTGTGTGTGTGTCTGTGTGTCTGTGTGTCTGTGTCTGTGTCTGTGTCTGTGTCTGTGTCTGTGTTGTGTGTGTGTGTGTGTGTGTGTGTGTGTGTGCCTAAGATGCTGACTGCGTCATGTAAATAAAATATGTATGTGTAAATAAAAAATATGTAATAAAATGCACAAATAAATCTGTGGTATATGTGTAGTGTGATATGATGATGTATATTATATGTAATAAATGTCCTGTGTTGTATATGTCAGAAACTGAACTGAAAATACTCAACAACTGTGGTATACAATAGTGACAGGCTGTACTTTACAATTTAATTAAATGCAACACAGTGATATAAAAATCATACAATCATTCCAGATACACTGCATAAAAATGTTAATAATCAGAAAGTAGATATATAAAAAGTGAGCTTTCAGAAATGTAAGACTTTACAACAAAGTGAAAAAAAAAGTCGCTCACTGGGATTGTGTGTGTATCGTGTGTGTAAATAAAAAGTGTATATATGTATGTACATGCGCTGTGTGTGAATCCATGTAAGATGTTGCCATATGTATACATGACGTGTGTGTGATGTAAGTGCATGCGTATGTATAAATATGCAGGCACAAGAGAAAGCTCGGTCCATCACTCAGACTTCTGCTGGACATTTTCCTTACGGTGATTCAGTGACGGAGAGAAGCTGGACGTCAAAAATTACGCTCCCAGCATCAGCACTAGTCCAGGTGCGCATGAGAACTGATTATTAATGAGTCTCTAATTATCTAACAAATCTCAAATAGAATAAATTCTATTATTGGAACTTAAATTTTATTTAAAGACAATTAATGTCCTATTTTTTAGGACATTAAAATATGCAGCATTGGCAGCGACTCCGGCCTATGTAAATCTGCTGCAACTTTAATTTAATAAATTATATTATTGAATTGTTTTTGCGCATACCATAATGTGCCTATAGATGCTGACATGGCATGTAAATAAGAATATTGATGACTGTAAGATGTCTAAATAGTACACTTGTGTACTGAGTATATGTATGTGCATCAAATGCACATTGTCTGTCTGTATATAGTCTGTATAGTATAGTACTGTCTACATGTACATTGTCTATATTGTACTGTCTGGAGCACGCTATCAAGATTACAATCACCTATGCACTTGTGCTGTGGTCATGTGACATATATTGTAATATTGTATATTGATTTGATATATGACATTTCTATATGTTATTTGTGAGATTCGCTCATTGTTAAAGTACACCTGTAAATATCTGTATGATGGACAATTGTTGACTATTTTCAGTTGTTTCTGACGGTATAAAAAGTAAATTTATTAATGTGTTTCAGGCGTGCCGCTGCTCGTGTACTTCCACGGAGGATACTGGCAGTTCCTCAGGTCCGATCCGCATGCTTCGGGTCATTTACATGTGATTTACTAATCAAATATCAGCAGAGCTTCACGCTTGCATCGTGTGCTTCTCAGACTCGCAGCGATGCATCTGGAATATAATCATCTAGAGAATGGGAGATGTCATCTATAATTGTGATGAATAAACTTATATTAAAAAAAAATATTATTGTTTCTCAAAAAATTAAAAATAAATAAAAAAAAAACTTCAATTTATTACAAATGTCAAATTATTACAATTTGTTTAGCCATTTAAAAAAGAAAAGAAAACATGCCACAAAATTACTAGAACTTCAATAACTAATATGAACTTAGTTGTTATTATTAGTATCTTTTTTTACTGGAAATAAAATAAATAATGAAATAAAATTAAACAAAACATAAGAATACATGGAACCTATTTTTATTTCAGCTTGTTACTAAAAATAAATAAAACAATTAATAAACTAGCATGTTATTAACATGATTAGCACATCACTAGCATGATTCTAGCATGATTAGCAAGGTACTAGCATGTTTCTAGTATGATTAGCATGTTAATAGCATGATTCTAACATGATTAGCAAGTCAATAGCATGTTTATAGCATGATTAGCAAGACACTAGCATGATTAGCAAGTCACTAACATGATTCTAACATGATTAGCAAGTCACTAGCATGTTTATAGCATGATTAGCAAGTCACTAGCATGTTTATAGCGTGATTAGCAAGTCACTAGCATGATTCTAGTATGATTAGTATGTCACGAGCATGATTCTAGTATGATTAGCATGTCACTAGCATGATTCTAGCATGATTAGCATGTCACTAGCATGATTCTAGTATGATTAGTATGTCACGAGCATGATTCTAGCATGATTAGCATGTCACTAGCATGATTCTAGTATGATTAGTATGTCACGAGCATGATTCTAGCATGATTAGCATGTCACTAGCATGATTCTAGTATGATTAGTATGTCACGAGCATGATTCTAACATGATTAGCATGTCACTAGCATGATTCTAGTATGATTAGCATGTCACTAGCATGATTAGCATGTCTCTAGCATGATTCTAGTATGATTAGCATGTCACTAGCATGATTCTAGTATGATTAGCATGTCACTAGCATGATTAGCATGTCTCTAGCATGATTCTAGTATGATTAGCATGATTCTAGTATGATTAGCAAGTCACTAGCATGTTTCTAGCGTGATTATTAAGTCACTAGCATGATTCTAGCGTGATACTAAATGAACGCATGCTCTGGTCACAGTAAGGATGAGTCAGGGTTTCTGGCCGTGCCATTGGTCCAGAGGGGCGTGGTGGTGGTCGCCGTGGGTTACAGCGTCGCTCCTAAAGGTACGGCGCACACGTGAGCATTGAGCAGAGAGCATGCTGGGAGTAACGTGTCTGTGCTGTATTCAGGGAACATGGATCTGATGGTGTCTCAGGTGCGCAGGAGCGTGGTGTCGGTCCTTCAGCAGTATTCTCACATCAGGTCTGTTAGATGTGACGAGGCCGGTCTCAGGTGAGGTGGCTGATGGGATACGTGTGCTTCATGGCGTCTCCCTCTCTGTCGTTCTGCAGTGGGCTATACCTGTGTGGTCATTCAGCAGGAGCTCACCTGGCCGCTATGGTTCTGTCCACGGACTGGACTCAATATGACGTATCACCACAAATCAAAGGTAAATAACCACTTAAGGTGCGTTCACACCAGACGCGAATGAAGCGTTACGCGCGAATGATTTACATGTTAAGTCAATGCAAAGACGCGATAGACAATCCTGCGGCGCTATTCGCGCGAATGAAGCGAGTAAACTCCAACTACGCGCGATTTATTCGCATCATTCGTATCTGGTGTGAACGCACCTTTAATCTACAAGTGAATTAACCCCGGAAAGCCTGACTTTACTGACTTTTATACATCCTCAGGTGCGTTTCTCGTCAGCGGTATCTATGACCTGCAGCCCATTCTGTCCACCTACGTGAACGCGCCGCTGAAGATGACCGAGTGAGAGCCTCATTTTTATGCAAAGTCTTTGAAAACATAAAAAAAATATCCTTAATAACTTGGTTTGGTTGCATCATGCTGTGAAGCTCCGCCCACAGTGGAATCTCATTGGTCCGCAGCCGTGTAACTTTGTATTAAACATGCGGTTACCCAAATTATAAAACGTATCATTACAGTCCTTGATTCTGATTGGTTGAGCCGCGTTCGAAGACGTTACACCGTGTCCTATCTACACGCGACAGAATCAATCAAATATCACATCCAATGGAAGCGCACTGCTCTCGCCACAGCCAATCAGAAGAGTGTGTGGGCGGGCTCTCCCTGGAAGCGCATTGCTCTCGCCACAGCCAATCAGAAGAGTGTGTGGGCGGAGCCTCCCTGGAAGCGCACTGCTCTCGCCACAGCCAATCAGAAGAGTGTGTGGGCGGAGCCTCCCTGGAAGTGCAATGCTCTCGCACAGCCAATCAGAAAAGTGTGTGGGCGGGCTCTCCCTGGAAGCGCACTGCTCTCGCCACAGCCAATCAGAAAAGTGTGTGGGCGGGCTCTCCCTGGAAGCGCACTGCTCTCGCCACAGCCAATCAGAAGAGTGTGTGGGCGGGCTCTCCCTGGAAGCGCACTGCTCTCGCCACAGCCAATCAGAAAAGTGTGTGGGCGGGCTCTCCCTGGAAGCGCACTGCTCTCGCCACAGCCAATCAGAAGAGTGTGTGGGCGGGGTCTCCCTGGAAGCGCACTGCTCTCGCCACAGCAGTGGCGGCTGCTGATCTTTTAAAGAGGGGAAGCTCATTTTCGGCCTAAATCATAAAAATTGTCCATTTATTTATATGTAAATTCTGCCCTACATTCCTTTTCAAGAAAATGCTCTGTAACCCTGTCGTACCAACTAGGCGTCTTTTCCAGTGACTTGACCAGTGTCCTCTCAATGGCCAGCAGAGCTAGGCTGCTTAAACGGCCTTGGCCCATTGTGTTACGGGTGTAGGACTTGAGCCGCTTTAAACAGGAGAAGCTCCTTTCTACACCTGCTGTGCAGTTTGCTAGCTGGCTAGTTCAGACTATATGAATTAATGAACAAACGATCTAATATATATATATATATTTAACGCAACGTGAGGAAATGTGGGAATTATGTTAAACTGAAACAATGAATGTGGTGTGAAATTGTGTGAAATATACGATGAAGGTTGCAGCAGTTTGTCTTTTGACTACACATGCAAAATCCGCGATGGGACTGAGTTGGAAATGGAGACACAGAGTGATACGCGTCATAATCTGAAGACCACGCCCACGCCCACACCAACCGTCTCTTTGCATTGCGAGAAGCTGCCGCCTCCTTGTCATTTATTTATAACAAAAAAAAAAAAAAAAAAAATGTCTAAAAGCTGATATGTGACAATGTGTATAGCAAACAAGCTAAAAAAAAACAATAAATACGTTTTTATAAGCTGTCGACCCCAAAAAACGAGCATTTTAGGACATAAAAGTGGATTAAAAAGAGATGACAGACCCTCCAATCATCACGCAGACGCTCGGAGTCCGGGCCAGCCCACTCCTCCATTCATCCCAGAGACGCTGAGCGTCCGTGGGCGGGACATAATCGCAGCATTATCCAATGACCGTCTTGTTTCTAAGCACTGAAAAAAACTGTTTAAAGCAGCCCCATTGAAGTCAATGGACGCTGGGCTTCAACAGAGTAATGCACTGTACGCTACGGGAATGAATGAGAAGGAAATCGAGTCAGCCGACCTAAGTAGCTGATTCTGAACGAAATTGTTTTCGTTCGAGATGAATGTGTTTAACGCATTTTTAGTCAATAAAATGTTAACATAATAGTACATATATTTGACCATTCATTTTTTGACAATTATAGGGGAAGCTGAGCTTCCCTTGCAGTCTTAAAGAAATCGCGGCTGCGCCACAGCCAATCAGAAAAGTGTGTGGGTGGGCTCTCCCTGGAAGCGCACTGCTCTCGCCACAGCCAATCAGAAGAGTGTGTGGGCGGGCTCTCCCTGGAAGCGCACTGCTCTTGCCACAGCCAATCAGAAGAGTGTGTAGGCGGAGCCTCCCTGGAAGCACACTGCTCTCGCCACAGCCAATCAGAAGAGTGTGTGAGCGGAGCCTCCCTGGAAGCACACTGCTCTCGCCACAGCCAATCAGAAGAGTGTGTGGGCGGGCTCTCCCTGGAAGCGCACTGCTCTTGCCACAGCCAATCAGAAGAGTGTGTAGGCGGAGCCTCCCTGGAAGCGCACTGCTCTCGCCACAGCCAATCAGAAGAGTGTGTAGGCGGAGCCTCCCTGGAAGCGCACTGCTCTCGCCACAGCCAATCAGAAGAGTGTGTGAGGCGGAGCCTCCCTGGAAGCGCACTGCTCTCGCCACAGCCAATCAGAAGAGTGTGTGGGCGGGCTCTCCCTGGAAGCACACTGCTCTCGCCACAGCCAATCAGAAGAGTGTGTAGGCGGAGCCTCCCTGGAAGCGCACTGCTCTCACAACAAATTAGTATGTTTATAATCTAATTCATAAATTAAAAAAAAAATGTTACATTATTAAAAGTACATACTGAGTGACTGAGACCATCTTTGTCATGGAATATGCTTGTTGGTTCGCAGTTTTAACGTACATCTTATTTACAAAATCTGTTGTTGCTTTCAGTATGGCTATAACGGTCATGCAGAATGATATTCAAATTCATATTAGACACGTTTTAAGTTTGAATAAAGCACAGAATCAGTACCTGAGATTATCACTGTCATTTGTTTGTATGTTGTTGTTCCAGCCGCGACGTCGCGGAAATAGACACCGTTTCTAAATTTGAAATTTCATGTGTCGCGGATAGTTAGGACAAAAACTCTAATTAACATGGAAAAGATAGCTTTTATCACGTGTCGCGTGTAGTTAGGACACGGTGTTACAAATTACGCAACACTTTGTTTACTTCTTGTGTTGCTTGGCAACCACTTTGTTCCAACCACAACTGGAAGAATATTCATATCGTTACACTTCATTGGCTCCGTTTTCTTACTACGTAATATAGAACTAAATGTTCTATAAAAGCAATAAGCCGTGGTTTACAGTGAATATATAACCGCTAAGGTAGGGTTGTAGGCACTCCGCTTCATGGCGAGCCTAACTTCGCTATTATAAACGCACCGTAAACCTAGCTGTACTACGGATCTCTCTCGGTGACGCAGCGTGAGTTTGTGTTTCAGGGAAGTGGCGTTGAGGAACAGCCCCAGTCACTTCCTGTCGCAGCTCAAGCTCTCGTCCACTTCCTGTGACATCATCGTCGCTGTGGCGCAGAACGACTCGCCCGAGTTTCGCAAGCAATCAGAGGAATATTTCCAAGTAAGTGTGCATCGCGGAAATCATTTACTTGCACATGTTATTATTTATGCACATTATTTTGTTTTTTATTTTATATTTTGAAAAAGTTGTTGTTGTTTGTTGTTGTGTTGTTGTTTGTTTGTTTGTTGTTTGTTGTTGTTTGTTGTTGTTGTTGTTGTTTGTTGTTGTTGTTGTTTGTTGTTGTTGATTTGTTGTTGTTGTTGTTGTTGATGTTGTTGTTTGTTGTTGTTTGTTGTTGTTCTAGGCTTTAAAATCTGCCGGTCTTAACGTCTCTTTTGAAGACGTTCCCAACACGGATCACTTCGACATTATAGAGCAACTCGGCGATGAAAATTACCATCTTACAAAGGTTTGATGCTGAAAAATTGTATTTATTTATTTATTCACTGATAAATTGCGATTGTGGTTCAAAATGCGTTTTTTTTACGTACATAATACATTATTTATTATTATTAATAACAACAACAGTATATTATCATTACTTTTAATAATAATTAAATTTAACTATGCATATTTAATATTTAAATATGCAACAATATATTATTATTATATTAATAATAATTACTAAAATTTATTGAAATTATACAATTTATTTTTTATTTATGATATTATTTTATTTATTTTTTGTATAATAATATTAATATTAGTTATTATTAATATTTTCAAAATTTTAATAATATAAAAAAATTTTTTTTAAAATATTTTATTTATTTTATTTTATTTTATTTAAGAAAAAAATATAGTATTTCTAATACAAATATTAAATACTATTTAATTTAATATTAATTACAATAGTGATCATTTTATTATTATTGTAATATTTTACTGTAAAATCTATCTATATAAGAAATAAAATATAAATATATATACAGTACAGTATAGTACTGTAACAGTACTAATTACAACTAATTAAATAAATTACTAATTATATTCTACTGTTACAAAAATACTAGTATTTATGGTTGTCTTAATTTTTTTATTTTAACTTTAAGCCTTAATTTTAATAATAAATACAAATATTAAATATTAAACAAATTATTTTAATTTTTAACTAAAATAATATGAGTATTGTAATATTTCAAAAAAGTTCTAATATAAATGCTATTTAATTTAATATTCATTACAATAGTGATAATTGTATTATTATTGTAATATTTACTGTAAAATAAACCTATTAATCTATATAATATTTATTTTAATTTATTTTAATTTAATACATTTAATATTTATGCTGTAAAATCGAATGCTATATAAGATTTGTTTGTTTATTGTTTTATTGTTTTTTAGTTGAATACTGTATACAGTACTAATTACAACTAATTAATTATTATATTCTACTAAGTTACAAAAATCCTAGTATTTATGGTTCTTAATATTTACATTTTCAAATGTTAATTTTAACTTTAAGCCTTAATTTTAAACCTATTTAATCTGAAAACCTCAGGAAGCCCTCAAAGCTTCTCGTTTGTTTACATTCGTTTATAATTGACTTTTAATGATAAGTTTGGGAAGATGAGCTGATTATGACTAGTAAATGAACACAATATGTATTAATTAATTAAATCTCAGCCTGTTTGCACTAAGCCGTATGGTGATTTCAGGTTTAATTTTGATCAATCGTGCATCAGTAATGTGTTACTAATCAGCGTTTCTTATCTCGTAAAGCTCCTACTTAAGATGATGGGGAAAAGTTGACGATCCTCGGATTACCCAGAGTGCACTGCGTTAACGAGACCTCACTCGTTGTCCAATCAGACACTAGTATTTAATATTTTACATTATTATTAAGTGTATGTCGGTGCATTCAAGTGTCTGCTTGGACTGTAAACGTCTTCAAATGTGTTTTAAATTAAAGTGATGTGCCATAAAATCACATGTAAATAAAGCAAATGTTTAATATTTAAATAATTGGTTTTGATTGATGCCACTGGAAACAACTGGCACATATGTGTTGTATTGAATTGGCACAGACTGGATAAACCAGTTTAATCCAGTCTTGCCCTGGTTGGACTAGTTTGTCTTCACATTGTACATGAAATATATATGTATACAGTGAATATGGTGTTTGTGTGTGTTTTGAAGCATGTTCAGGTCAATAAAATGCTGATATGAACTCATTCGTTGTGATTAATGTTGCTGTAGGCCAGATATTATTTATAAAAACAACACTTTTGTACTCTATGTACAATTATAATATTCTTAGAAGCATTTTAGGACTATGTTATGCCAAACTGTTTCCTAAATTACTTGAATGGCTTATGAATATTAATTAGGTTACCTCGCCGTTCCTGCTGGACGATCTTTCCAGTTGCGTAACCTAATTAATATTTAAAAGAAAGTCGCATTGGGATTCTTTGATTGGCCGGCTGATATTCCCGACGTCTGCTTTCAACCAATCAGCGAGACGCACGCAGCGTTGCGTGATTAATATTCAGGAGGCGTCGTGTTTCATGGGCGGGGCTTCGCTTACCGGTGTGTTGGCAGCCGGCGGTTCGTTTCGGTCTGAACGGCTGAGGAAACGGTGCCAGAACCGGGATGAAATACCGCTTTAACACACGAGACTGATCTTCCACATCGGACTGAGGTATACAGTAAGTATATGATTCATTTTAAAGAACATTCGTCATCAACCGCGTAACGTTAAAGCGTTAAAACCGGTTATTCAGCAAAAAACGGTTACTTCAGTCTAATGTGTTTGTTATTAAAATAAAAGTGTGCAAGAAAATTAATATATCATCGGCTAACTCACTAATAGCACAAAAAATGTCTAAACGCTCGTTTGTAACTGTGTAAAAGTATCTTGATGCGAGATTTATATTGAAAAAACTGTATTCATATTTTAATAATGCTACTATGAGATGAGACAAACATTAATAAGGCTCAAATCCTCCAGAATGGCTATTTGTGATGAGATTACGCTGTGTTTGTGAGTGTATACTAGTGTAAACAAAGCTGCTGGTGTACCGCGCATGCGCAGACCGGGACACTTCCGGCTGCTGTAGTGGAAGCGGTTATTATGATTATGATTTGGTTGGACTCTCTCTGTCACTGTGATACTGTAATAGCATTAATACACAGTGACAAGCAGTAGTAGTCTACATCTTCACGCTGACTTGCTGTTAAAGTAATTGTTATTAACTTATTATTAATAATATGAATACATGCATAAGGGGTTGCAATATTTACAGCGTTTTATTATAACTTTCACTAAGAACGTGATCTAACATTACTACAATATGAAATAATCATCAGTTAGAAAGTGTTATTAATAGACAGAAATATAACTCAATTTAATGATTTGTTAAAATAAAAACATTATATACATATATTTAATATTTTAATTTACTGTGTATTATATATCAAGTTGTAATAAATTATATATAATAAACTATATTTGTTTGGAAAATCTAATGATCTGTGTTTTGTTTTCTCCACATTTTGAATTAAGTCATGAACATATATATATATATATATGAATGATAATTTAAATATACAATTAATAATACTAAAATAACTATTCACGGCAACCCGTCAAAATAAAAGTCTAAACTAGCCTCGTATCATATACACACAGAACTATTCACGGCCACCCATCAAAATAAAAGTCTAAACTAGCGTCGTATCATATACACGCAGAACTATTCACGGCCACCC
Source organism: Schizopygopsis pylzovi (assembly GCA_027422435.1). Lineage (NCBI taxonomy): Eukaryota > Metazoa > Chordata > Actinopteri > Cypriniformes > Cyprinidae > Schizopygopsis > Schizopygopsis pylzovi. The sequence goes on along the minus strand of CM049835.1, from coordinate 27,035,571 downwards.
GTCAAAATAAAAGTCTAAACTAGCCTCGTATCATATACACACAGAACTATTCACGGCCACCAGTCAAAATAAAAGTCTAAACTAGTCTCGTATCATATACACACAGAACTATTCACGGCAACCCGTCAAAATAAAAGTCTAAACTAGCCTCGTATCATATACACACAGAACTATTCACGGCCACCCATCAAAATAAAAGTCTAAACTAGCGTCGTATCATATACACACAGAACTATTCACGGCCACCAGTCAAAATAAAAGTCTAAACTAGTCTCGTATCATATACACACAGAACTATTCACGTCAACCCGTCAAAATAAAAGTCTAAACTAGTCTCGTATCATATACACACAGAACTATTCACGTCAACCCGTCAAAATAAAAGTCTAAACTAGTCTCGTATCATATACACACAGAACTATTCACGGCAACCCGTCAAAATAAAAGTCTAAACTAGCCTCGTATCATATACTCACAGAACTATTCACGGCCACCCGTCAAAATAAAAGTCTAAACTAGTCTCGTATCATATACACACAGAACTATTCACGTCAACCCGTCAAAATAAAAGTCTAAACTAGTCTCGTATCATATACACACAGAACTATTCACGTCAACCCGTCAAAATAAAAGTCTAAACTAGTCTCGTATCATATACACACAGAACTATTCACGGCAACCCGTCAAAATAAAAGTCTAAACTAGCCTCGTATCATATACACGCAGAACTATTCACGGCAACCCGTCAAAATGACTAGCCTCGTATCATATACACGCAGAACTATTCACGGGAACCCATCAAAATAAAAGTCTAAAACTATTATTTCGTAGAATGTATTTGATACTACTACTACTGTTTAAAAAAAAAGATAAAAACTTTATTTTCTAATAAATAATCACACTATTTCTTCCATGTAAATAATTTACCAAAAAAAAGTGTTTAAATTTAATGAATTAAAAGATCAATAAAATTTGGGTGAAACTTGTTTACTTGTAAAAAAACTTAAAATGCAATTTTAAATAAGCACAAAAGAATGTCATTGATTTGTGTACATTTTATTTTTGTTTGACTTTATTAATAAAAATAGTTTTTTTTTTAATTAGCATGTTTTTGTGTTTTGCTTTGGTACAGAAATAGTTCAGAGAACCGTGTATTTTCACTGGTATCGGTGCCGAATACAGAAATGTTGGTACCGTGAACAACACTAGTTGTAAATAGTATAGTTGAACTCTGTCCGCTGCTCTCAGCCTCGTTTGCAATCATTTACCAAACAAATCAGTGTTCGAGAAACCTGACACAAGTCACAAACACAGTCGGTATAATGCATTATTAGTCGGTCCTGAGAACAAATAAACCCCTAATGTCTGGTTTCACATTTCTGAGGGTATGACGGCTTAGTTCAGACACGAAATGCGGTGTTAAGACGTGTGTAAAGAGGTTTATATCTGGCACAGAAGCTCAGCAGGTCTCAGTCTGAAGGTTAGTGTTTCAGGGTTCATTATTTGCCTCGTCATTGTGTCTCTGTGATCTCTGAAGAGCGTCTGATAATTAAACACACTCGCACTGAATGAATGAGACAAACATGAGGGCCAGAAAGAAAGGTTCGTGTTACTCCTCCTTTATTCACAGTTACTGTATTCAGTTCAGTTGAGCTTTGGTGGAATCAGGTCTGTCGTAAAACGCATACAAATGTAACTTCATTCTTATTTTTTTAAGAAGTGTTATTTTTATTTTAATGTGGTTCAGATGTTTAAAAACTGGTCTGTGTGTTTGCTATTTCATAACTTCTTGTTATTGTTTATTTTAGCAACTTATGATTGGCATAAGCGTTTAGCTAAAAACTGAGTATCTGTGTGTGTGTGTGTGTGTGTGTGTGTGTGTGTGTGTGTGTGTGTGTGTGTGTGTGTGTGTGTGTGTGTGTGTGTGTGTGTGTGTGTGTGTGTCGTGGTGTGTGTGTGTGTGTGTGTGTCTGTGTGTGTGTGTCAGTGTGTGTGTGTGTGTCATGTGTCGTGTGTGTGTGTGTGTGTGTGTGTGTGGTGTGTGTGTGTGTTGTGTTGTGTCTGTGTGTGTGTGTGTGTGTGTGTGTGTGTGTGTGTGTGTGTGTGTGTGTTAACCCCTTAACTGCCACCGTCCACGCTGTGGTTTATTTCACTATATTACAATTAAATCCTAATCATGACAAACTATACATCGTGGGAAAGGTCTAAGACTATCTATGAATAGATATCGTACCACTTTTTTTGTAAAACAATTATGGAAAATTAATAATTAATTAATGACGAGTGCACCTGAAAGATCTACATCATAACACGAGTTCTGACCACACTTTATAAATCATAAGAAATTATATATCACTTGAAAACTTAAAATCTCAGAATTCATTCTTTGAAACACATTTTAAAATCAGACATTGCTAAATCATGTTACAAAATGTTTTAATTCGTGAATTATGAAAAATTAAGTTTGGATATAATGCACTATTGTGTTACTAACTACTAACACTACTAACACAGTTTATGTTCAAAACTGTGAGAGGCAGTTAAGGGGTTAAATTGTTATTTTATGATTTTTTTTTGTGTGCATTTTATGAATTACGAATGATCTTATATTTAGAGCTGGGCTGAACTTAAAGAACAATGTTAATTGTTGTGTAATTGCTTTTGTTGGACTGGTTAGTTCACCTTTCTCAGGTAAAGTCGTGGTTGCCGTGTCAACGGTTGCATGCATTACAGGTGTGCTGTGATTGGCTGAAGCTTCAGGTGTGTCGAGTGACCTTCAGATGTTTCTGGTTAGATAAAAAATTATCCTCGATTATAATTGTATTAATTATCATTTTGAAAGAAACTATTTAATGAAATAATGGATTGAGTCATTTTATTATAGTCCACTAGCAGTGAAAATACTTCAGTTTTGCATGTTTTTATTTAATAAAAAAAAAAGAATAAATTATTATTATATATTTTTTTACAAATTATGATTGTCATATCCGTCTAATGTGCATTTGATTAATTTTATGTTTATATGTACAATTTTAAAAGCTTATTCTGATGACTTTAGGCTCATATTTACGTGTTTCTTTGTTAAGATTTTTTTTTTTTAATAAAAATATAAAATAAAAATATAATTTGACTTATTGTATTGCTTTAATCTGTAACATTTTAATATTGCACATAGGCTATGTATAATATTAATATAGTAATACATATAGAATAAATTGCTAAATAAATAATAATTGTTACTAACGGGTTTCTATATTAATAATGACCCAAACTTCTAATATAAATTAATTCGCATTTTTATTTAATTTAATGAAATAATGGATTGAGTCATTTAATTGTTTATATTTTATTGTAGTCCACTAGCAGTGAAAATACTTTAGTTTTGCATATTTGTATTTAATAAAAAAAATCTATAATTTTTTTTTTCTTTTACAAAATATGATTGCCATATCCGTCTAATATGCATTTTATCAATTTTATATTTATATGTACAATTTTAAAAGCTTATTCTGATGATTTTAGGCTCATATTCACATGTTTCTATGTTAAGAATTAAATTGTTTTAAAATAAAAACATAATTTAACTTACGTAATTGTATTGCTTTAATTTGTAACATTTTAATATTGCACACAGGCTATGTATAATATTAAGATAGTAATACATATAGAATAAATTGCTAAATCAATGAATAATAATTGTACTAATACAGTAGTATCTGATCTGGTATAATATAATGTAGAAATTATTACTAAAGAGTTTCTATGTTAAAAATGACCCAAACTTCTAATGTGGATTATTTTGTAATTTTTTAGGACACTTAATTATTTATTGAAATGTAATTTAATTTAATGAAATGATCTGGTTTTGGGAAATTTGATAGTCACACAGAGCAATATAACCTCAGCATGTGATGCAGAAGTGTGTGTTTAAGACAAGACACTGATAAGCTGTTAAATAATCAATATCACCATACTTCCCAATTTGATTAATCACTGCACGGTAAAAATATAAGACAATAACAGCGCATGAATAATCATCTAAATTAAATATTACTTTAATATGAGTATTAGTACATGATTATTGTAAAGTGTTACCAGTAAAATGTGAACTAAATATCAATATATCATATCAATATCACCATCCTGACACAGTTGATTAATTAGAGTACGTTAATGCAATCTGTTTAAATATGCACCATTTTCAGATACATCTTAAAAACGTTAAAAACTGATTCAAAATTAATATTTGACTTTGTTGATGTTTTTACCGAGGGGATTTTTATATCTTTTTATCTCTCCATAAATCAGAAAACACTTAACAGATAGACAAAAATATGAATTTTCGCCTTTTTTATGAATAAAATAATGTATAAATCAGTGTGAGTGAAATATTCACAAACCCCACGGTAAAATCCTTCAGAATATAGATATGAATAAACCTGTAAATTTTGGTGTATGTAGCTTCTGCTGAAGTGGAGATAAAACTCATTTTGAGAAAATGGCTAAATAAAATGTATTAAATATGAGACAAATTATTTTATTTTTTTGCATAATTTTATGTCAGTTTTAATATTTTTGTCTTCTTTGCTTCCATAACATGCCTACTTTCAGACTAGTGGAAAGAAAACATTAAAACACATTTAAGTGTTTATTTTATTGCACTTTATTAATTCGCGTCTGTAGATTTAAATTAGAATACATATCTATAACGAGTTTTATCTCCACTTCAGCAGAAGCTACATACACCAAAATTTACAGGTTTATTCATATCTATATTCTGAAGGATTTTACCGTGGGGTTTGTGAATATTTCACTCACACTGATTTATACATTATTTTATGTCATAAAAAAGGCGAAAATGTATTCGTTTTCTGTTTGTTGAGCATATTTTATGATTTTTGGAGTGTAAAACTTGAGCACAGAATCATAAGTCATAAGCAGCACAGCTATATTTGTAGAAATAGCCAAAAATACATTGTATGGCTCAGAATTAAAAAAAAAATCTTATATGCCAAAAATCATTAGGATATTAAGATCATGTTCCATGAAGATATTTAGTAAATCGCCAACCGTAAATATATCAAAACTTAATATCTATTTAGTAATATGCATTGCTAAGAACAACTTCAAAGATGATTTATAGACACAGACTAGTGGAAAGAAAACATCTAAAATACATATTTTATTGCATTTTATCAATTTGCGTCTGCAGATTTAAATCACAATACATATCTATAAAGAGTTTTTCTCCACTTCAGCAGCACTCGGGTTTATTAATATCTATATTCTGACGGTTTCTACTGTGGGGATATCATTCATACTAATTTAGACAACATTTTATTGCTAAAAAAAGCACAAATGTATTAATTTTCTGTTTGTTGACCATATTTTATGATTTTTGGAGTTTAAAACCTGACCCTGGAGCACAAAAGCAGTCATAAGCAATAGCCAACAATACATTGTATGGGTCAAAATTATACATTTTTATTTT
>CM049835.1:27012580-27025080 GCA_027422435.1 Schizopygopsis pylzovi | reverse complement strand
GGACTGCGTGGGCTCCCGGAACGGAGCGGACTGCGTGGGCTCCCGGAACGGAGCGGACTGCGTGGGCTCCCGGAACGGAGCGGACTGCGTGGGCTCCCGGACCGGAGCGGACCCTGGAGCAGACTCAGTCGGCTCCCGGACTGGAGCGGACTCTGGAGCGGAATCTGTGTGCTCCCGGACTGGAGCGGACTGCGTGGGCTCCCGGAACGGAGCGGACTGCGTGGGCTCCCGGAACGGAGCGGACTGCGTGGGCTCCCGGAACGGAGCGGACTGCGTGGGCTCCCGGAACGGAGCGGACTGCGTGGGCTCCCGGAACGGAGCGGGCTCTGGAGCGGACTCTGTCGGCTCACGGGGCGGAGCGGGCTCTGGAGCGGACTCTGTCGGCTCACGGGGCGGAGCGGGCTCTGGAGCGGACTCTGTCGGCTCACGGGGCGGAGCGGGCTCTGGAGCGGACTCTGTCTGCTCACGGGGCGGAGCGGGCTCTGGGGTGGACTCCATCCTGAAGGTTGAGCCGCTTAAACTCAGAGCCAGATTGACGTACCCCTCCAGTGATTCCTCGGGGTGCCAATAAGGCATCCGGGACTTGAAGGGCTCGGCTAGGCCTCCCCAAAAAAACACCATGAGGCAGGCCTCCTCCGTAGCCGACTGGCGAGCCACTCCCACGAAGTCCCGGGCATAAACCTCAATGGTCTGGTCTCCCTGGTGGACGTTGGGAATCTTACGCCCTGGACCCATGGTTGCCGGTTGCCCCCTCTGCTGAGTCCTCATTGTGGCTGATCCGTTCTGTCAGGAGAGATGAGGTCGAGGACTCAAATGCAGAGGAATTTAGGGTCTTTAATAACAAAGTTAAACAAAAGAACAAAAACTACCCCGAAGGGGAAAAACAAGCAAGCAGGCAGGCAGAAGACTGGGGCACAGTCAGACATGTAACACTCACACGACGTCGACACATGAAAGACAACGGATCAGCACAGGACTGCAGACACAAGGAGAACTATATAGGGAGACAAACGAGGGTAACGAGGGAGACACAGCTGGAGCCACTGAAACAATGATTAAGTAACAAGATGGGAGGGGACAGACAATCGACATGGGAGCACATGGCACCAACGAACAACAAGCCATGTGCTCAACACACAGAGACATCTGGTGGCCAGCCTGGGCACACCAGCAGGACCGTGACAATATCATCTTGTCATATATACTATTTTATTTATAATTATATATAGTATATACTATTTTAAATACCATCTAAAATTATATATTTTTATATCATGTTTTCTTCTATATTATATTAATATACAGTAAAACCAAAAATTATTCAGATAAGATATAATTTTTGATATTTTAAACTAGTGGGTGCAGGAAAAAATTCATTTATGTAAGTGATGAGAGCAAAATAAAGTTACATATTATACCCAAAAATTCTTCATACAGTGGACACAAAAATGATTCAGACACTTTGACCATAACATACCTTTCGATCAAAGTTATCAGACATATGAATTTGTCATATTTTATTACCATTGTCTAAAAACGATAGCGAATAAGCTGTGATAATGTTGAAGCTGTATGTTTTCTTATATATGATCTTCAATGCATTATCTTGTGTGTGTCTCAGGTTATCTGATCCACGAGTCGGCCGTGTGGAGCGAGCGTCTCCAGCGCTGGTTCTTCCTCCCGCGCCGCGCTAGCTCCGAGCGCTACGAGGAAACGGCGGACGAACGCCGCGGATCAAACCTGATCCTGAGCTGCTCGCCGGACTTCAGTCAGATCTCAGCGTCGCGCATCGGGCCGCTCAAACCCACGCTCGGCTTCTCCTCCTTCAGATTCATCCCCGACACGGACGACCAGATCGTTCTGGCGCTCAAATCAGAGGAAGACGCGGGACAAATCGCCACGTACATCACCGCCTTCACGCTGGACGGACGGATCCTGCTGCCCGACACCAAGATCGGAGACGTCAAATATGAAGGGCTGGAGTTCATATAGACAGCCGTTACCCATAATGCAATGAAACGGCGGCCAGTATGTGCTCAGACTTTATGTGCTCTATGCAGACGGATGTCCTCAATGTGGGACGAGACACTACAGACGCTAGCAACGGGAAACATATGCAATAATAGAGGAAACCTCTAACAACAAAAACATCCTAACTCATGTTTTTACTAAGGCCTTAAAATGTCTCGGTAACACTTTACAATAAGGTTTATTAGTTAGCATGAACAAAACTTCCACAGCATTTATTAATTTACTAATGCATTATTCAAATCACGAGCTGTGTTCGTTAACATTAGTTAAAAAATGAACAACTGTATTTACATTAATACATAGTGTAATAATGCATTGTTCATGTTAGTTAATACATTAACTAACGCATTGTTCATGTTAGTTAATACATTAACTAACGCATTGTTCATGTTAGTTAATACATTAACTAACGCATTGTTTATGTTAGTTAATACATTAACTAACGCATTGTTCATGTTAGTTAATACATTAACTAACGCATTGTTTATGCTAGTTAATACACTAACTAACGCATTGTTCATGTTAGTTAATACATTAACTAACGCATTGTTCATGTTAGTTAATACAGTTGTTAGTTAATACATTAACTAATGCATTGTTCATGTTAGTTAATACATTAACTAGTGCATTGTTCATGTTAGTTAATACATTAACTAGCGCATTGTTCATGTTAGTTAATACATTAACTAGCGCATTGTTAATGTTAGTTAATACATTAACTAGCGCATTGTTAATGTTAGTTAATACATTAACTAACGCATTGTTCATGTTAGTTAATACATTAACTAACGCATTGTTCATGTTAGTTAATACATTAACTAACGCATTGTTCATGTTAGTTAATACATTAACTAACGCATTGTTCATGTTAGTTAATACATTAACTAACGCATTGTTCATGTTAGTTAATACATTAACTAACGCATTGTTCATTGTTCATGTTAGTTAATACATTAACTAACGCATTGTTCATGTTAGTTAATACATTAACTAATGCATTGTTCATGTTAGTTAATACATTAACTAACGCATTGTTTATGTTAGTTAATACATTAACTAACGCATTGTTCATGTTAGTTAATACACTAACTAACGCATTGTTTTATGTTAGTTAATACATTAACTAATGCATTGTTCATGTTAGTTAATACATTAACTAACGCATTGTTCATGTTAGTTAATACATTAACTAACGCATTGTTCATGTTAGTTAATACATTAACTAACGCATTGTTCATGTTAGTTAATACACTAACTAACGCATTGTTCATGTTAGTTAATACATTAACTAACGCATTGTTTATGTTAGTTAATACATTAACTAACGCATTGTTCATGTTAGTTAATACATTAACTAACGCATTGTTCATGTTAGTTAATACATTAACTAACGCATTGTTCATGTTAGTTAATACATTAACTAATGTTCATTAATGACACCTTATTGTAAAGTGTTACTAATGTCTCAAATCATAGCAGAAATTCTTATATTCATAAAGTTGTGGCATTAAATGCTGCACTGTTTGCAACAAAATTAATATTTTTCGGAATAAATATGTAATATGTGTTTTTAATGGAGGTTCTTCTGCTCATTAAGACTGTATTTATTTGATTTAAAATACAGGTACAACATATTGTGAAATTATTTCAGGATTCGATTAATAAAAAGTACAGGATTTATTTAAAATATAAATATTAGCACTTTTTATCCATTTAACACATGCGTGCTGTATAAAAGTATTTATTACTTTCACAAAAATTATAAAAAATTGACCAGTAGTGTATATTGTAACACAATTGATATTTTGAATAAATGCCGTTCTTTTTATTTTTTTATTCATAAAGGAATCCTGCAAAAAGTATCACATTCCAAAAAACAATATTTCCAGAATTGATAATAAATCAGCATATTATTATGATTTCTGAAGATCATGTGACTCTGAAGACTGGAGTAATGATGCTGAAAATACAGAAATAAATTACACTTTAACACATAGAAACCTGCTGTTTTATAATAAAATTTCATAATTTACTGTATTTTTGATCAAATAAATGCAGCTTTGATGAGCAGAAGGACACATAAATCTTACTGATCCCAAACTGTGTTGTTTAATTTTTATTTTAGTCTTAAATTTACATTAATCAAACCTTCAGAAACCCTGCGTAATAAATAAATGTGTGCGTTGAGAAATGCACGAATGGAAATAATTCCAAAAAGTCTTACATGATAAGGATTATTTGCCTTTATTAAAAACTACAACTCCTCAAAGCTTATGTGATTTTTGCTGATTTTAGTGCATAAACTTTACTGGATATGTTTAATATTCCTTTGATCCATGGGATTGATTAAAAAGACATTTAAAATGAATATGCAAATAAAGATTTATTATTAATTTCAGATTTTTCTTTTTAAAGTGCAAAGTTAATTTATGACAAAAAAAAGTAATGACTAAATTATGGATTTAATCACAGAGTGATAAATAACAGTCAGAGTTTGGTTCCCATGATGACCAGGTTTGTCGGAAGCCCGTCGACGTTCAGAACCCGAAACACGTCCTGCGTCTTTAAGAAGTCGAACATTCGTCTGTCGTTGGATCTGAACTCGCTGAAAACTCCTTTCGACCCTGAAACACATGCGTTCACACTTAGACCGCTTACGATCAGCTAGAGCTGCACGACTCGGGATAGACGGAGAATCACAATAAAATAATAATTAAACAATCATACAGAGTATAACCAGCAGTGAAATGTGTTCTCTGCATTTGACCCATCCAAGCACACACACACACTGTGCACACACACAGTAGTGAACACACACATACACACACACAGTAGTGAACACAAACACACACCGTGCACACACAGTAGTGAACACACACACACACACCGTGCACACACACACACACACAGTAGTGAACACACACACACACCGTGCACACACAGTAGTGAACACACACACACACACACCGTGCACACACACACACACACACAGTATGACACACACACACACGTGCACACACAGTAGTGAACACACACACACACCGTACACACACAGTAGTGAACACACACACACACACACCGTGCACACACACACAGTAGTGAACACACACACACACACCGTGCACACACAGTAGTGAACACACACACACACCGTGCACACACAGTAGTGAACACACACACACACACTACACCAGCACAGTAGTGACTACACACACACACCGTGCACATTAATGTAGTGAACATTTCACAGTAGTGAACACACACTACACACCGTGCATTCACACAGTAGTGAATACATTACACTCACACACACTCGTGCACACACACACAGTATGAACACACACATCTACACCGTGCACATGATTCAGTAGTGAACACACACACATACCGTTGCACTACACACACAGTAGTGAACACACACACACACACTACACACTTACACACAACACACACACACACACCGTGCACACAGTAGTGAACACACACAGTAGTGAACACAAACACACACCGTGCACACACACAGTAGTGAACCAAACATAACGTGACTAAATATTAATGGCTGCAGTCTATTTGAAAGTGTTTAATTAATGTTTTAATATTTTAATATACAACCTAATATATGCATTTAAAATGTAATATATTTAATACACCAATTTTTATTGACAAAGATCAAAAAGTTGTTTGAGTGAATGATTCAATGACTCATAAATACTCGTTTCATTACTGCACTGTAAAAAGCGATTAGTTGACTTAAATTAAAAAAAGTGAGGAAAGCCGTTGCCTTAAAATTACGTTTTTTCTTTATTATTATTACTATTAATTTTAAGGCAACGACTTTCCTATTTTTATTTTTTTAATTTAGTTGTCAACTATCAGTTTGTACAGTGTAGCATGAATCATTGTACGAATCTCTTGAATAAATGATTCAAATACAAATACAATTTAAACAGTCACTTGTCGCCACCTAGTGGTGAAACGATGCAATCAACACAAACCTTATTTGAAGCGCCAATTATTTTCAAAAGAAGCCTTGCTCTATTTTGAGCACGAACATAGACATTAATATTTTATATCCGTAATTGTAAACTATAAACCAGTTGAATATATGCAGGATATCGCACGTTATCAAGACCACGTGTTAGTTCGACACAAAACTAAGTATGAGATTTAAAAATTATTTAATTACACCAATTTTTAAATCAGATGGAAGATTTTAACGATTAATGTGCAGCTCATTCATTAAAACTTGCACTGTTTCATTACTGATGACTAATGTAACGCTGCTTGATGTCAGCTTAGCGCTTTTTTTGGAAGCGTGTTGTTAAACTTCACCGCTGTATATCAAGATGACAATCTGTTCAATCCTTTAAGCTTGAGCTGTGATCAGGAACTGGTTTAGGATCTGAATGGCCAGGACTGATGGGAAATCCTGCAGCATCGTACTGGGGAGTATCCAAAACCAAAAGGACAGATTTACTAACAGCTTCTTTAGGCCTTAATTATAGTACTGAGGTTACAGTGAAGTTCTAGGACTGAGAGAAAATGGGATTTTTGCACCTGACCGTATTGAATATGCACTTCTGGAGCTTATATCTTCAGAAATACATTTATGGAAGAGAGTATTAACATGAATACAAGCTGTGTTAATAATTAAAATTCGGATTGACCAGAATTTTTCACTTTAAAATTAATTTCTCAAGATCTAGATTTTTATTGGACCTAAATACAGTATTCAAACTCTTGGATTACAATCTGCAACTAGACGATGTAATGTTACTTCCTCTACAGTTAAAAATCTGGGTGTTATATTAGACAGCAACCTATCTTTTGAAAATCATATTTCCAATGTTACAAAAACAGCATTCTTCCATCTTAGAAATATTGCCAAGCTACGGAACATGTTAAGTGTTTCTGATGCAGAAAAGCTAGTTCATGCATTCATGACCTCTAGACTGGACTATTGTAATGCACTGCTAGGTGGTTGTCCTGCATCTTCAATAAACAAGCTACAGATAGTACAAAATGCTGCGGCTAGAGTCCTTACCAGGTCAAGAAAATATGATCATATTACTCCAATTTTACAGTCTCTGCACTGGCTACCTATTAAGTTTCGTATCAGTTACAAAATATTATTACTTGCCTATAAGGCCCTAAATGATTTAGCTCCTGCGTACCTAACTAATCTTCTATCACGCTACAATCCAACCCGCTCCCTTAGGTCGCAAAACTCTGGACTCTTGGTAGTACCTAGGATAGCAAAGTCCACTAAAGGAGGTAGAACTTTTTCATATCTGGCTCCTAAACTATGGAATAGCCTTCCTGATAACGTTCGGGGTTCAGACACACTCTCTCTGTTTAAATCTAGATTAAAGATGCATCTCTTTAGCCAAGCATTCATATAATGCATCTCACAATCTTGTACTGCCAGTCTATCTGAACAAATGCACATTATTATGCTTTAGCTTGGGTTATACTGATAATTTCATCCAGGGTTATTCCTGGATGGAGCAGCTGCTACGCTAATTGTCTTACTGTTTCTATGTTACTGCCACGGGATTAACATCCCGTGGTAGTTAGGAATTACACAAGCTTCATTCTGGATCCTACCCTTAAACGATAGAGATGACCGAACACCTGAGAAGAGACGATGACAACCCCTCCGAGGACCTCCGAGATGAGCCCCAGAGACAGATCTCCAGTGAGGACCTCGTCACCTAGACATCCATCGGGGAAAGACCCCTGGAACCAGTGGACCACTTACACTGACTTTGCTGCAGTTGGAACAAACTACTGGTTCGTCTGGCCGGAGGGGAACTGGCCCCCCGACTGAGCCTGGTTTCTCCCAAGGTTTTTTCTCCATTCTGTCACCGATGGAGTTTTCGTTCCTTGCCGCTGTCGCCTCTGGCTTGCTTAGTTGGGGACACTTCATTTCCAGCACAATCATCGACTTGATTGCACAGATATTATTTAAACTGAACTGAGCTGGACAATGCCATTACTAAATTCAATAATGAAATGCATTCAGCAGATAATTGAGTGTTAAATCCTGTCATTTTACATTATTGACAAAATTTGCCTATTTTGATATTGTGCAGTGCTTTGTTACAATTTGTATTGTTAAAGGCGCTATATAAATAAAGGTGACTTGACTTGACTTGACTTGACAATTCACTTAATTTTTTTTTTTACATTTTTTCTTTACTTATTTTTTAAAGTTGTCAACTTATCATATTTTACAGTATGGATGAATCAGCGTTTTTGTACGAATCTCTTGAATAAATGATTCAAAGACAAATTCATTTTTAAACAGTCACTTGTCGCCACCTAGTGGTGAAACGATGCAATCAACACAAACCTTATTTGAAGCGCCAATTACTTTCAAAAGAAGCCTTGCTCTATTTTGAGCACGAACATAGACATTAATATTTGTATCCGAACTATAAACTATAAATCCAGTATTTTTATGATAACATGAATGACAATAAGATATCAATAATACGGTGTTAGTTGAAAAAAAAAAACACGGTAACTGAGATTCATAGACAATTATAGATTTAAATAAATCTGATGGTGATCTTTTAACGATTAATCGTGCAGCTCTACGATCAGCTGTTGAAGATGTGTGGTGAGACTGATGACTAATGTAACGCTGCTGATGTCAACATAGCGCTCTGATTGGTGGAGCGTGTTGTTAAACTCACCGCTGTCTCTCAGTGCTGACAGCATCTGTTCAATCAGCCGCTTGGCTGTGCTGTGATCAGGAACTCTGGAGTGGATCTGAATGGCCAGGACTGATGGGAAATCCTGCAGCATCGTCTCTGGATACTGGATGGAAGACAAAGGGACAGATTTACTAACAGCTTCTTTAGGCGTTAATATAGTACGGAGGATTTACAGTGAAGAATTAGGACTGAGAGCATGTGGTTAGTTTTGCACCTGACCGTATTGAATATGCATTTCTGGGAGCTTCTCTTTCAGATGATACATTTATCGGAGGAGAGTATTAACATGAATCACACAATGCGATTAACTAACGTTCGCGTGCACACACACACACACACATGCACTCCCTTACTCACACTCTCTCTTACACGCTCACTCAATCACTCACGCACACACTCCCTTACTCACATTTTCTCTCTCTTACAAACTCACTCTCACACACACACACACACACACACACACACACACACACACACACACTCACTCACGCACTCCCTTACTCACACACACACACACACACACTTACTCTCACACACACTCACTCATGCACTCCCTTACTCACACTCTCTCTTACACACTCACTCACTCACTCACTCACTCACTCACACACACAGGTGTCACTGAAGGTGAGGAGCTTCAGATATTTGTGAAGCGTTAACTCTTGAGCTGTTTGTGTACCTGAGCTTTAGTCATGGCCGTCTTAGCGTCGCTGAGGGCAAACGCGTAGCCGCAAACTCCAGCCGCGTCGTCTAGGACCAGACTGCAGTCCTGCGACGGAGTCACATGACCCTCCACCAGCCTGACGGAGAAACCGCTCTGATTAAGTGTTCGGAGACTAACCTAACCAGACTAACTAGCTGGTGTATTCTCACCGGTCGCCCACCAGCTCCACCTTCTGCTGCGTCTCCGTCTGCATCTCCTGAAAGATCCTCTGCACCTCCGGCTGGAAAACAGACACAGCTTTACAGTAGCCTTCATGTATATATATATATATATATATATATATATATACACTGTACATTTTTTAGAACATTGTAAAGTTTCAGATTTTTATTGAAATGTGACATATGTATTTTCTTGGGCTGAAATATATATTTGTATATGCCTTTTAAAAAGCACATTAAAATATGTTTTTAAATATCTTATTAAAAGTATATACAAAATGGGCAAAGATATATTGGTAGAAAATATATTTAAGTAAAAATGTGTTGAAACATATTTTAGAAAATGCATGTTTTAGTCTTTTTTATTTATTTATAATTTACAAAATAATTTGACATAGGTACTAATATTGGTCAAACAATATAGTTTTTTTTAATGTTGGTAAAAAAAATCTCACTAAGGCTGCATTAAAATAATAATAGTGAAATATTATTCACATTTAATAGCTGTTTTCTATGTAAATATATGTAAAAATGAAATTTAATTTCTGATTATTATCAATGTTGTGCTGCACAATATTTTTGTGGAAACTGATACATTTTATTTTCCAGGATTCACAGATGAATTGAAAGTTTATTAGAAATATAAATATTTTGCAACATTATAAATGTAGAAAGTACATCAAAATTAATTTCTTTAAAAAAAAAAACGTATTTACTTCAAACTTTTGAATGATAATTTCTCGGTTTTCCACAAAAATATTGTTATTATTTTCAATATTGATAATAATGATAAATGCCTCAGCATATTATGATGATTTCTGAAGATCATGTGACACTGAAGACTGCAGTAATGATGCTGAAAATACAGAAATAATTACAGTTTAACACATATTCACACCTGTTTTAAACACTAATAATATTTCCCTATTTTTACAGTATCTCTGATCAAATAAATGCAGCTTTGGTGAGTTTTTCAGAAACGTTAAATGATGAAGTATTGTACGTACAGCACACAGAAGTGGCACAGGTTTGGACAGCATGCAGTAATGGGTACTGTCTCTTTAAGAGCGGGTCACCTGGTCTTTAGCAGTGCAGGGTCGTATGGTGTAGACGCGCGTGTCCGGAGCGTAGCGGAACAGATCGCGGTTCCCATGAGACGGCAGCATCCGCTAAACATCAACACAGACACGCCACGAGCAGAACAATCCTGGTTATATATATATATATATATATTCATTCTCTAAATATGTGTTATAAACAGGGAAGTGCAAAAGACATATTTTTTTAATTTTAAATATATTTGCTTTCAACTTTCATATCCCAAAATATATTTCAGGGGCAATTTTACAGTAGCCTTAATGTTTAATTTTTTTATTATATGTGACTCTGGAGCACAAAACCAGTCTTAGGGGTACATTTTGTGAAATTGAGATGTATGCATCATCTGGAAGATTAATAAATCATATTTCCATTGATGTATGGTTTGGACAATATTTGTAAATCTGGAATCTGAGGGTGTGAAAACATCTGAATATTGAGAAAATCATCTTTAAAGTTGTTCTTAGCAATGCATATTACTAATCAATAATTTAGTTTTGATATATTTACTAAATATCTTCATGCAACATGATCTTAATATTCTAATGATTTTTGGCGTACAATAAAAATGTAAAATTTTGAGCCATACAATGTATTATTGAATATTTCTACAAATATAGCTGTGCTGCTTATGACTTATGATTCTGTGCTCCAGAGATACATATATATATTGTAATTTTTTTAGAACATTGTAAAGATTTTTATTCAAAAATCACATGTATTTTGTTGGACTAAAAAATATATATTATGGAGGGCAAAATGCATTTTTAAAAAGCACTTTAAAATATTTTTTAAAACATATTTTTCAGAAATATACACAAAATGGGCAAACAATATATTGGAAGGAAATATATTCAAGTAAATATGTGCTGAAACATATTTGAGAAAATACAGTCAAATATAAAAATATTAATTTTTGATATTTTTTCACTAGTAGGTGCAGGACACTATAATTCATTTATGTAATAATAATAATAATTAGTTACATTTATAACATGTATTAATGTTTATGTAAGTAAGGAGAGCAAAATAAAGAAACTGTGACATATTACACAAAAATTAGCAGTAAAATGTGTGACTAAAAATTATTCAGACTAATAATGTTTTATTAAATATCTTTCTATCAAGATGAATTTTGACACCGTTTAACTTTGAGCTCTTCTCATATTTTAGTACCATTTTCTAAACCATAGCGAATCAAATGTGAGAAATGTTGAAGCTGTCTGAATACACTTTGGCTTGACTGTATATATCGGAGTCTTTTATTTTGAAAACGCGTCAGTCGCAGGTCAAAGGTCAGCACCTGGAACTCTCCGGACAGTCCTCCTCTGAAGCCCCAGGGCTCGGGGTCATCGGTCAGCGCGAGAGCGGGGTGAGGCGTCTGACCTCCTGCCACACAAACACATGAGGCGCTTATAATTAGGTTCGCTTGAGCAAGCCAAGGCTAATATTTCTGAGCGCTACTCCTCCTAGAGGTTTCGACCTAGAACCGCCAAACTCAGCCCGGCTCTTCAGACTGATCCGGCCTCGATCCTCGTTTACACTACACTAAACGCATGTCACATGACCATTCATGCAGGCACAACCAGGTAGATGCCCTATTATTTAGATCGCGGTTGAATGGGGAATCTACCAACACATACACTATACTGCCAAAAGTGTTGGCACCCCTTCTAATGACAGGTTTGGCTGCTTTAGTAATCTCCATGAGTACAAATCTTAATGTTTACGCATATAATGATATTTCTAATAATGCTAGCAACA
>CM049835.1:27005080-27010080 GCA_027422435.1 Schizopygopsis pylzovi | reverse complement strand
AGGAGACCTGGTCCGGGTGGTCTCCGGAGTCTCGGTGTCTGCGCAGCCAGTGCAGCTCCTGCAGCATGCGTACGGCCGTGGCTCCGTGTTCATACGGCAGATAGAAGAGCTCACACAGCAGCGTCAGATCCTCCAGCGTCAGCGGCTCCGCCGTGTACAGCGGGTTGTCTTTGGGTCCGGGAGCGTAACCGTCCGTCTGCATCGGCTCCTCGTCAGACGAGCGGCCGCCGCGAGCACCTGAGCGACAGGTGCAGCAAAACCATATTACAGAGGGACAGGGGTTAAGAGAATTAATCATATCTACATTGATGTATGGTTTGGACAATATTTGTAGATCTGGAATCTGAGGGTGCACAAACATCTGAATATTGAGGAAATCATCTTTAAAGTTGTTCTTAGCAATGCATATTACTAATCAATAATGATATATTTACTAAATATCTTCATGGAACATGATCTTAATATCCTAATGATTTTTGGCATGAAAGAAAAATTTATAATTTTGAGCCATACAATGTATTTTTGGCTATTGCTATCACAATTAAGCACAAAAAGTATTTTTTGATTCTCATAATTCTCTACAGGATTATTATATATTATCTAAAGCCATAAAAAATGCATGACTTTAAATAAGATAAAAACTTGAACGTATATTTCTCATTTAATTTCATTTGAAGTGCTAAAATAACTCAAACTAAATATTTTGACATTTAAAAAGACTAAAAAAATGATAAAAGCACAACAAAATTACTGAAACTTTAACAGAAATTATGATAAAAACAGACAATATATATACAAATAAATCATAGTATCAGAATAAAAATAATAATAATTAGTTTGCATTATAATAATGACAATTTCTGGGTAAATGTGTTGAATTGCATGAAAATAAAGCAGAAGATATTAAGAGTCCTAAAAATAGGCTTCATATTTTTATTTTAAATTTGTGGTCAAATATGAGCTGGACGTGTTTTTGTGAGATTCGTTAAATATTAAATACAGTATTTCCTCATTGACTGTAAGTTTGTTTTGTGTTTAATTAAAAGCATTTTAGCATTACTGATATACTATTATAGTTTTTGTTCATATATATTATTATATATATATATATATATATATATATATATATTTATTTTTTATATTTTTATTATTTTGTTTTGTGTTTTTGTCATTTTTATTAAATGTTTTTTAAAATATATAAAATTTTGTACTTCAAAAAACTATACGAAAATGTTGCCTTGGCAGCTACCTGAAATATAAGTAAATAAATAAATAAATAATAAGTTGTTTATTTACCGTCAGGTTGATCTGCTCTGCCGAACTCAACCAGCCAATCAGTGAGCGCCAGCCGCAAAGCCTCATGGGGGTTGTAGTCCGAGCCCTGATCGTCTCCATCTGTGGAGCGATGACATCATGTCACAGACAGACGGGCATCAATCAATGATGAAAACGATAGATTTCGGCATATTTACCCATAGAAACGTCTTTCTGTCTGAAGCTGCACCACGTGGCCAGCGTGTGAATGGCCACGAAATTGGGCTCGAATTCACAGTTGGGGTTGGTGAGGACGCCTCTGAGTTTGGGGATGAGCTCGGTGGGCCGGTTCTTGAAGGGTCCCATGAAGACTCTCTGTGGGTCGTAGTCGTTAGCGTGGATGTTGTCCCAGATGACCGGCGGCCGCCGCAGAACAGCGGAAACCTCCTCTATAGACGCTACACTGATGTCCTGGGACACCACCTTCGGCCCTGCCAGTACAAAAGCACATTATACTCCTCAGAAAGTGCATTTTTGACATTTTTACTGTTATGCATTCATGCATTTAGTTCAGATTTCTCATTGCACTAGCATGGGTTTGATTCGCAGGGAATGCATGAACTGATTGAATGTAGACTGAATGCGATGCAAGTCATTTCTGCCAAATGCATGAATATAATGCAAGTCACTTCTGCCAAATACAAGTCACTTCTGCCAAATGCAAGTCACTTCTGCCAAACGCATGAATTTCAATGCAAGTCACTTCTGCCAAATGCAAGTCACTTCTGCCAAATGCATGAATTTCAATGCAAGTCACTTCTGCCAAATACAAGACACTTCTGCCAAATGCATGAATATAATGCAAGACACTTCTGCCAAATACAAGTCACTTCTGCCAAATGCATGAATGTCAATGCAAGTCACTTCTGCCAAATACAAGACACTTCTGCCAAATGCATGAATATAATGCAAGACACTTCTGCCAAATACAAGTCACTTCTGCCAAATGCATGAATATAATGCAAGTCACTTCTGCCAAATGCATGAATATAATGCAAGTCACTTCTGCCAAATGCATGAATATAATGCAAGTCACTTCTGCCAAATGCATGAATATAATGCAAGTCACTTCTGCCAAATACAAGTCACTTCTGCCAAACGCATGAATTTCAATGCAAGTCACTTCTGCCAAATACAAGACACTTCTGCCAAATGCATGAATATAATGCAAGACACTTCTGCCAAATACAAGTCACTTCTGCCAAATGCATGAATGTCAATGCAAGTCACTTCTGCCAAATACAAGACACTTCTGCCAAATGCATGAATATAATGCAAGACACTTCTGCCAAATACAAGACACTTCTGCCTAATGCATGAATATAATACAAGTCACTTCTGCCAAATGCATGAATATAATGCAAGTCACTTCTGCCAAATGCATGAATATAATGCAAGTCACTTCTGCCAAATGCATGAATATAATGCAAGACACTTCTGCCAAATACAAGACACTTCTGCCTAATGCATGAATATAATACAAGTCACTTCTGCCAAATAATAGTCACTTCTGCCAAATAATAGTCACTTCTGCCAAATGCATGAATTTCAATGCAAGTCACTTCTGCCAAATACAAGACACTTCTGCCAAACGCATGAATTTCAATGCAAGTCACTTCTGCCAAATGCAAGTCACTTCTGCCAAATACAAGACACTTCTGCCAAATGCATGAATATAATGCAAGACACTTCTGCCAAATACAAGACACTTCTGCCAAACGCATGAATTTCAATGCAAGTCACTTCTGCCAAATACAAGACACTTCTGCCAAATACAAGACACTTCTGCCAAATACAAGACACTTCTGCCAAATACAAGACACTTCTGCCAAACGCATGAATTTCAATGCAAGTCACTTCTGCCAAATACAAGACACTTCTGCCAAATACAAGACACTTCTGCCAAATACAAGACACTTCTGCCAAATGCATGAATATAATGCAAGACACTTCTTCCAAATACAAGACACTTCTGCCAAACGCATGAATTTCAATGCAAGTCACTTCTGCCAAATGCAAGTCACTTCTGCCAAATACAAGACACTTCTGCCAAATACAAGACACTTCTGCCAAATACAAGACACTTCTGCCAAACGCATGAATTTCAATGCAAGTCACTTCTGCCAAATACAAGACACTTCTGCCAAATACAAGACACTTCTGCCAAATACAAGACACTTCTGCCAAACGCATGAATTTCAATGCAAGTCACTTCTGCCAAATACAAGTCACTTCTGCCAAATGCATGAATTTCAATGCAAGTCACTTCTGCCAAATACAAGTCACTTCTGCCAAATGCATGAATTTCAATGCAAGTCACTTCTGCCAAATACAAGTCACTTCTGCCAAATACAAGTCACTTCTGCCAAATGCATGAATGCGATGCAAGTCACTTCTGCCAAATGCATGAATGCGATGCAAGTCACTTCTGCCAAATGCATGAATAAAATGCATGAATATTGGTGATGTTACCTGTCCAGAGAATGTCAATCCCAGCGTTGAGTTTCTCACCGACCGTGTTCAGATACACAGACTGCGGCACGCTGGGAGTGCAGAACGCAGCGCAGTAATCTGCAGAAACCAGAGAAATGCACAGAAAGAATCAAGCGTTTGGTTGAGTTTTAGTTCTTTATTTTATTGTGCATTAAAGAAACTATCAAAACTGATAATGATGGTGCTGCTGGAGGAAAATATGGAAAATACTGTAATTTTTTTCAATAGAGGAATTGTGTTATTTATGTACTATTATAGTTTTGTTAATATTTTGCATGCTATCAAATAGAAAATTAAGTACAACTTTTTTTTATTTTTTTATAATAATAATAATAAATATTATTATTTGCATTATAGTAATGAGAACTGGTAGGTAAATCTGCTTAATTTGCATGAAAATAAAACCATAAAAGTCATTTTCTGATTTCATATTAGTTTATTATTATTATTATTATTAAATATGTCTATATGTGTCCCTGGAGCACAGACGCAGTCATAAGCAGCACAGGTATATTTGTAGCAATAACTTATAATATCAAAATTATACATTTTTCTTTTATGCCAAAAATCATTAGATATTAAGATCATGTTCCATGAAGATATTTTTACCGTAAATATATCAAAACTTAATTATTGATTATTAATATGCATTGCTAAGAATTAATTTGAACAACTTTAAAGATGATTTTCTCAATATTTAGATTTTTTTGCACCCTCAGATTCCAGATTTACAAATATTGTCCAAACCATACATCAATGGAAATATGATTTATTAATATTTCAGATGATGCATAAATCTCAATTTGACCATAATGACTAGTTTTATGCTTCAGGGTCACATTAATATTTAAGATTTTAGTTTTAGTTTATTTATTGTCAGTTTTTTTCGTACATCACGTTAAACCAAACGAAACGGATTGAAATAAAACAAGTGTTGATGTGATTAGTTTAAAGTAATAATGTTTTTAGTGCAGTTCTGGAGAGAGAGACAGGGTTCACCGGTGGGGCAGAAGAGGAAGGTGTGCGGCTCCTCCAGGTGCAGAAACACCTCGTTAGTGACGGACACCTGAGCTTCAGCAAACGAGCCAAACGCCTCTTTATCAGCCGGACACATTTCTGTCTCGATGTCGTCAAACAGCAGCGCGAACGAGCGGCAGCCGAACCCGCTCACCTGCACGCAATTCAGAATAAAC
>CM049835.1:26962580-27000080 GCA_027422435.1 Schizopygopsis pylzovi | reverse complement strand
AACCTAATACTATTAATATATTTATGGCTGTCTTAATTTATTCATTTTAAAACATTAAAACATTTATTTTTATTATTATTACAACAAAATAAAACAAAAATTACACAATAAAAACATGTTTTAAATTAATTTTTATATCGTAATAAAAAATTACTATTAATATATTTATGGCTGTCTTAATTTATTCATTTTCAAACATTAAAACGTACATTTTTGTATTACTACAAAATAAATAGAATTACAGAATAATTTTCAAGTGACTCAAGTGTCATAATACGTCTATAATTATTGAATTATTTTAATAAGCACATCCGAATAGACCCCAGTATGAAAAATAATAATTAAAAAATGCTATAGTGTGACTACTATTGTTATTTATATTTAATTTTCAAATGTTTCTAGTTTTATTTTTTATCAAGGTTCTTTTTTTTTAAATCACAAAAAAAATACATATTTAATTTGTATAATTATTATTAAAATGTGTAGTATTTTGGGGCTGCCATGTACTATACTAAACTTGTGCAATTACCCAACCAGATAATTCAATTTTTATATAATGCAATATAAATATCATATATATATATATATTAGTGCGTCAAACATTTAATCACCTTCAAAATAAAAGTCTTTGTTTACATAATATATATTTATGACGTATATATAAATACACACATACTGTATATATTTTGAAAATGTATATATTATATATAAATCATTTAATAAACATATTTTTTCTTAAATATATCAATTATATACACACACTATGTAAACAAACAATGTTTTTGTATGCAATTAATCATTTGACAGCACTAATGTATATAAAATCTAATTATATATCTATATAATCAGAAGCCAAAATGATTAGCAGATAACTAAAATCAATTAATCTGAGCAATAGCAGGCTTATAAGCATTGTAAGAGACGTTATTAATTAATACACACACCTTTAATTCAGGTAAATACTCCTTATTTCAACAGAAAAACATGTTTTTGGTATCAAACTCTATATACTGTAACAGACAAACCATTGATAATGATGATTTCATCGTTTAATGCCATTCCCGTCTTATGTATAAAATGTAACGAGCAAAAGTACGTCAACAGAAGGTCATGTAGTAACGAGTACGGCGTGTGATTCCAGCGATAAGTGCTTTTATATCAGGATTATTCCAGCAGTTTATGGATGATATCTATAATGATATATGATATAGTTTAATTGTACATGGCACATGTTAACACCGAACTCTTCATCTTGCGTGCTGCTAACTCTTGGGTCCTCTCTGAGCTTGTTTCAGTAGCGTGTCGAAGTCGAACGAGTCGCGGCGGCTGCTGGACGCTGGATCCACGTCACGGTTCGAATCTAAAGAGACAGAGCAAGAGGTGAGAGGTCAGCAAGAGGTGAGAGGTCAGCAAGAGGTGAGAGGTCAGCAAGAGGTGAGACAAACCCAAAACATCCTGTGTTAGTGATGCATTACAGCGTGACCGCATCAGAAGCGCTCGCTAACTAACACTTCTGCTGGACTCATTTGGATTTACATTTGTATTTTTTTTCATATTGTAATAAAAATGACTATTAATATATTTATGGCAGTCTTATTTTCAAACATTAAACCATTTATTTGTATTATTATTATTATTACTACAAAATAAAAACTAAAATCACAAAAAAATATATATTTTAATATTTTAATAAAAATGTATATTAATATATTTATGGCTGTCTTAATTTATTCATTTTCAAACATTAAACCATTTATTTGTATTATTATTATTATTACTACAAAATAAAAACTAAAATCACAAAAAAAATTTAATTATTTTAATATTTTAATAAAAATTTATATTAATATATTTATGGCTGTCTTAATTTATTTATTTTCAAACATTAAACCATTTATTATTATTATTATTATTACTACAAAATAAAAACTAAAATCACAAAAAAAATATATATATTTTAATATTTTAATAAAAAATTATATTAATATATTTATGGCTGTCTTAATTTATTCATTTTGAAAACATTAAAACATTTGTTTTTTTTTATTACAACAAAATAAAAATAAAATTATACAATGCTTTTTTTCATATTGTAATAAAAATGACTATTCATATATTTATGGCTGTCTTAATGTATTAATTTTCAAACATTAAACCATTTATTATTATTTTTATTATTACTACAAAATAAAAACAAATTAAATCAAAATTCTCAATAAATTTTTATATTGTAATCAGTGGCGGATGCAGAACGTGACAGATGGGTGGGCCTGGATTAAGTCGAGGTGGGCCTGAATATATGGGTGTTCTGAAATCAAGGCTGGGTTTCCCGATAACGTTGTCTCTTAGCGCGCTACGAAGACTCTTAAGGTTAACTTAACTGATACCATTTCTAGGCGTGTTCCCCGAACCATACCTTAGGAAGCTGCTTAAGATATACCTTCTTACGTGCGACGTTACCCGGTGCTGTCCTGGTGATGGTGCTGAATTGGTTGATATCGATGGCTCGAGAATCAATTATTCTCTCGTGCAGGGGCTGTTTATGTGAGAAAGCGGTGTTCTTTATAAAAGAAGCGCTTCAGAAATAGTTGAAATTGCATTTATTAGGACTCATGGGATATTATAAAGAATAATCCAAACTATAATAGCCTATAATAGCCTAACCTACATATTTTTAAATTGTATCATATATTGCTGCCATAATAACCATTTCAAATTTGTATGTGCTTTCGTCTCTTACCCATGTTTGTTCACTGAGGTGGAGCTGCGATGAAATAGTGTTCTTGGAAATACTTTCCAGCATTTCAGTAATAAAAGTGCTCTGCATACATACGGTTACATACGGTGCTCTGCAGTGATCAAACAGGATTTAAACAGTGTATTTTGAATTTCAATTTTTTACGTGCTTTCTTCTCGTTCACATTTTTTGTTTGTTGTGGTGAAGCTGCGATGAAATATTGTTCTTGTAAATACTATCCAGCACTTCAGTAAAAAAAAAAAAGTGTAACGTTAGCCTAAATAAGGTTTCGGGAAACGCTGAAACCTTGAGTCCTCTGACGTTACTAGGTGCTGTAGCCATTAAAGAAAACGTTTTTAGGTTCATATATATGTTCAATATTATAATATATGTTTTTATTTAATCTATTTTGGTTATGAAAAGTGAACACTGAACAGCATTATAAGAGGCGCAATATGACATGGTCAGACATGATTATGACCACTTCATAGGTTTGTTTTGTAGAAATAATTTTTGAAACCCTCTTTAGTAAAAGTCCCCTCAGTGTGCTGTTCAGGAAAATGCCGACAGGCTTTACAAAAAATCAGGTCTTTCGACTGGCTATATTCAATCCAGTTGAACCTTTCATACCACTTGGCGTTGAAGCTTCGATATTTCCCATCAATTATGGTACTCGGGAATGCCTGTAGATGAGGTTGGGTAGCAGGTTCCCCCAGAGCTGACAGATCCGACGGTGCAATTAAGTGTAGCAGTGATCGTCGATTAGCCATAGGCAGATCTGCTTGCCGGTTAGCATCAGTGGAGGTCGTCGGCTCGGAGTTAATCTCCGCTCCATTCTCAGAGCCAGCGGTTGTTCCATTACGATCCACAGATTGGTCCTCCAAATAATTATTAATCTCAATACGAGGTTGTTTTTTTTTTTTTTTTTTAAAAAATAAAACTTTTTATATAAGAAAAATCAAATAGTAACCTTTCAACTTAAACTTTTTTTATAATTTCCCCAATTTAAAAATGCAAATTAAATAAAAAGTAAAAATTACATTTTAAATTATGGTTCTTTAAATTTTCTTTTTTAACATAACATGTTTTAATAAATACCCAAATAAAAAATGTTTAAAAACAAGTAAAATTTTTTATTTCATTAGCGTCAAGTGGGCGGGACCCTAGGCCCGCCCCAAGTCCCCCTGTTGAAATAATTCTTTTAATATATTTACGCCAAATTTTCAAAACATTAAAACGATTTTATTCAACACAAAATTAAAAAAAATTACAAATTTTTTTTTTTCAAAAAAATTAAAAATTTTTTGGCGTTTAATTTCTTTTTCCAAACATTAAACCTTTTTTTTTTTATTATTAAACAAAAAAAAAAATGACAAAAAAAAAAATTTACTAAACAATTTTTAAAACATGATAATGCTTTTTATTAAGGAAAATAATAAATTGTTTTGTTCCTTACAACGTAAAATTCGAATAAAATTTTCACCTCAATTTTTCAAACCATTTTTTATTTTAAACAACAAAAATCAAAAATTCCAATCATTTTTTTTTTAATCCCATCTTAAGACACAAAAAAAAAACAATTTATTTTTTTCTAAAAAAAAAACAAAAAAACAAAAAAATTTATAACACTTTTAAGATAGTAATACTTTACAAACACAACCACCTGCGCTCCTTCCTGAGGTAATCACACGCATCATCAAGACACGCACACACACGCGCACGCACACACACACCACCCTGCGCTCCTCCTGAGGATCACACGCATCATCAGACACACACGCGCACACACACACACACACACACACACACACACCACCCTGCGCTCCTCCTGAGGATCACACACATCATCAGACACGCACACACACACACACACGCACACGCACACACCACCCTCGCTCTCCTGAGATCATCACGCATCATCAACACACACGCACACACACACACACACACACACACACACACACACACACACACACACCACCCTGCGCTCCTCCTGAGGATCACACACATCATCAGACACACACACACACACACACACACACACCACCCTGCGCTCCTCCTGAGGATCACACGCATCATCAGACACGCACACACACACACACACGCACAGCACACCACCCTGCGCTCACTCACTGAGGATCACCACATCATCAGACACGCACACACACACACGACACGACACCCTGCACCTCCTCCTCCACTGAGATCGATCACGCAGTCCGACAGACACACACACGACACCACACATACACGCACGCACCCAGCACACGCACACAGACGCGCACGCACACACAGACACACACACCACCCTGCGCTCCTCCTGAGGATCACACGCATCATCAGACACACACATACACATGCACACACAGACGCACACACAGACACACACACACAGACACGTGCACACGCGCACACACGCGCACACAGAGACACACACACACACACACACTCACACGCGTACACACACACACATTTACACACGCACAGACACACACAGAGACACACTCGCACAGCAGACACACACACACACACACACACACACGCACACAGAGACACACACACAGACACACACAGTCACCACACACACACACGCACTCACTCACTGAGGATCACACGCATCATCAGCACACACACACACACACACACACACACAGTCACACCCACACACAGTCACACACACAGACACAGACACACACACAGAGACACACTCTCTCACACACACACACACACACACACACACACACACACACACACACACACACACACACACTCCAATCTGATGCCAGACAATCATTCGTACACATACCATGGCTTTCTGCTGCCGGAGGTTACGAGCCTCTTCGTGTCGGCGCTTCAGCTCCTTCTGTGTGCGGCTGAGAATAACAACGACTGATTGAGACTCAACACAACAGACCAGAATCACACTGTAACAGCTACGCTTACATCCAAAGATGCCAATTTAACTTATGCGCAAATCTGCGAATAAAGCACCGTTTCCATCCAATGAGTCAAAGTAGGAGGAGCCACTGAATATTATCATTTTCATATCTGATAAATGCCTTGCGAGCAGACGAAACACAATAACTGCTGTCAATGCTTTCGGAGGCGGATGGTGCTGTTTGTGAACGCAGTCGATTAAGACACTAAATACTTTGAGGACAGATGCTCAGGCATTTCAGAACGACATATATATGTAGATATACAGCAACCCGTCAAAATAAAAGTCTAAACTAGCCTCGTATCATATACACGCAGAACTATTCACGGCAACCCGTCAAAATAAAAGTCTAAACTAGCCTCGTATCATATACACACAGAACTATTCACAACAACCCGTCAAAATAAAAGTCTAAACTAGCCTCGTATCATATACACGCAGAACTATTCACGGCAACCCGTCAAAATAAACGTCTAAACTAGCCTCGTATCATATACACACAGAACTATTCACGGCAACCCGTAAAAATAAAAGTCTAAACTAACCTCGTATCATATACACACAGAACTATTCACGGCAACCCGTCAAAATAAAAGTCTAAACTAACCTCGTATCATATACACGCAGAACTATTCACGGCCACCCGTCAAAATAAAAGTCTAAACTAGTCTCGTATCATATACACACAGAACTATTCACGGCAACCCGTCAAAATAAAAGTCTAAACTAGCCTCGTATCATATACACACAGAACTATTCACGACAACCCGTCAAAATAAAAGTCTAAACTAGCCTCGTATCATATACACGCAGAACTATTCACGGCCACCCGTCAAAATAAAAGTCTAAACTAGTCTCGTATCTTATACACACAGAACTATTCACGGCCACCCGTCAAAATAAAAGTCTAAACTAGTCTCGTATCATATACACACAGAACTATTCACGGCAACCCGTCAAAATAAAAGTCTAAACTAGTCTCGTATCATATACACACAGAACTATTCACGGCAACCCGTCAAAATAAAAGTCTAAACTAGTCTCGTATCTTATACACACAGAACTATTCACGGCAACCCGTCAAAATAAAAGTCTAAACTAGTCTCGTATCATATACACACAGAACTATTCACGGCAACCCGTCAAAATAAAAGTCTAAACTAGCCTCGTATCATATACACACAGAACTATTCACGGCCACCCGTCAAAATAAAAGTCTAAACTAGCCTCGTATCATATACACACAGAACTATTCACGGCCACCCGTCAAAATAAGAGTCTAAACTAGCCTCATATCTTATACACACAGAACTATTCACGGCAACCCGTCAAAATAAAAGTCTAAACTAGTCTCGTATCATATACACACAGAACTATTCACGGCCACCCGTCAAAATAAAAGTCTAAACTAGTCTCGTATCATATACACACAGAACTATTCACGGCCACCCGTCAAAATAAAAGTCTAAACTAGTCTCGTATCATATACACACAGAACTATTCACGGCCACCCGTCAAAATAAAAGTCTAAACTAGTCTCGTATCATATACACACAGAACTATTCACGGCCACCCGTCAAAATAAAAGTCTAAACTAGCCTCGTATCATCTATATCGCATGACTTTTTCGATGCGCTTGGTGGAATTTATTCGGTAAATGTGTTTCCATCATAGTTTGTGCATTTTTTCTTATCGGATAAAAAGTTTATCTTACTCAAAATGTGCACATAAGTTTTTTTATGTGCATTTTTAGAATTTCTGCGCATCTTGGCGTTTCCATCCAGCGTTTTTCTTTATGCACTATTCCAAAATGCACATAAAATAGGTGTATGGATATATAAGCACTGACCTCGTCCATCTGCAGCGCGACTCTCTCCAGGCCGGCTCAGGCGAGCGCGAACCCGAACGAGAGCGCTGTAAGGATCTGGATCGTGATCTGGAGCAGCGGCGTCCGCGCGTGCGAGGAGGAGAACGAGAAGACGAACGTGAACTGGAGCGCGAGGACGAACTGCTTCCAGAATGCCTGTACCTAAAATCACAAACATAAATAAATAATAACGATGGCCGAAATGGGCTTAAAAATATATCACGGTAATCTCTAGTGATTATTGCGATAACGATATCAATGATGATAATTGAGAGAATCTTTTGTATCCACTAACAGACAAAAAAAACTAAACAAAGTATTATACTTCATATTTTTCCCAAAAGAGGGTGTTGTGAGCGTTACACACGTAATGACTCATACTGATTAATTTATTCATACTGGTACATATTGATACAATTAATTCATACAGGACGCCAGAGGGCGCTCTTGCGCAGAAACACATGCATATGTGTATTATATATGTGTATTATATGTGTATAATAACAAATGACGACACTGACGACTGATTTAATCATTATTCAGAAGTTCACAGAAAATTGTTTATTTAAAAATATAATATTTTAAATTATTATATATAAAAAAAAATATATATTAATATAAGTGTATAATTATTAAAATTATATATATATTTTTTTTATTATCTCATTACGTTTATTGCATGGATTCATATAAATAAGTTAACTTTGACTTAATTATTAATTACACATTTTTTTTTAAAAACACCATTACTCAAATAATTAATAATACAATTATAATTTTATTATTTAAAAAAAATTTATAGAATGATTATTGTTTGTCATTTTTAATTAATAATACAATTATAATTGTATTATTTAAATTAAATTTTTTAAAAATTATTATTGTTTGTAATTGTTAATTAATAATTAAATTATATATATTATATATATATATATTTTTTTTTTACAATGATTATTGCTTGTCATTTTTAATTATATACATATCTTTGTAATTCAAATATTATTAATAAATATATATATATATAACAATTTTGCAGGAAAGTAATGCTGCTCATTGTTATATGGATGCATATAAATTAAATAAATTGTATTATATGTACTAAATTAATATTTTCATGTTTACTTTAACTTCATTTTTACTGTACTCTAGTGGCAACAGCGTCGATTTACCTTTTTCTGGCAGGAGAACGAGACCTGGAACGAGAAGATGATGATGAAGACGATGATGAAGAACACGAGGAGCAAGACCTCGAGCTGGAGCGCCGGTATCTGCCGTCATAACCCCGCCTCTTCAGCCTTCCACGGTCCAATGGGCTCGGAGAGCGGGAGGAGAAGCACAAGCCCCGCCCCCTCAGAGACTCCGCCTCCATCCTGCAGGGGGAGCTGTCAGGAGACAGCAGCACCGAAGCAGACAGCGTCCCGTAATCACAGCGTGAGTTTGTGTTTGTCCCGCAGTAGTCGTGGTCCAGGAACGCTTGAGTGGGATTCGACGCAGGA
Source organism: Schizopygopsis pylzovi (assembly GCA_027422435.1). NCBI lineage: Eukaryota > Metazoa > Chordata > Actinopteri > Cypriniformes > Cyprinidae > Schizopygopsis > Schizopygopsis pylzovi. Next base: position 26,991,042 of record CM049835.1, on the reverse strand, counting down.
GTGAAGGTGGGAAGGGAGGGTTTTGATTGAGTTTTGCTGCGTGGCATTGGGCGAGGTTCGATAATCTGGATGGTTTTGCTGGGAGACGGCTTGATGGATTCATGTTTTGTCCCTTTGACCGACGCCAGGGGTCTCCAGATCTGATGTGGGGGTGTGGCGGGTGGAGTTAGTCCTGGAGAAGAGAAAACAATTGATTAATTGCTCCCCCTCATGTCGTCCCAAACCCGTAAGACCTTCGTTCATCTCAGAACACAAGTTACGATATCTTAGACAGATATTATAGACAGTAGCTGACACCGAAGAGCATACGCTGTTTACGTTCAGTGGATACTCTCCAAATACGCTATAGGGTGACGTGGAGGAGACTAATTTGAATAAAGTCTTTTTTTTTTGCATTGAAAGTTTTCTCATAGCTTCGTAAAATTACGTCACATGGGATATTTTACCGATCTCCTTACTACGTTTCTGTGTGTTGATCATGGTAATATCATTGTGTGTGTGTGTGTGTGAGATAGAGAGTGTGCGTGCGCATGAGTGTGTGTGTGCGCGCGCGCGGGTGTGTGTGTGTGCGTGAGTGTGTGTGCGTGAGTGAGTGTGTGTGTGTGTGCGAGCGCGTGTGTGTGCGCGCGCGTGTGTGTGTGCGTGAGTGTGTGTGTGTGCGTGAGTGTGTGTGTGCGCGTATGTGAGTGTGTGTGCGCGTGAGTGTGTTGTGTGAGTGTGTGTGTGTGTGTGTGTGCAGCGTGAGTGTGTGTGTGTGTGAGTGGTGTGTGTGTGTGCGTGAGTGTGTGTGCTGCGTGGTGTGTGTGTGCAGTGAGTGTGTGTGCGCGTGAGTGAGTGTGGTGGCGTGAGTGATGTGTGTGTGCGTGAGTGAGTGGTGTGTGCGCGTGAGTGATGTGTGGCGTAGTGAGTGAGTGTGTGTGCGTGTGTGAATGTAGTGTGTGCGCGTGTGTGTGCGTGCAGTGAGTGTGTGTGTGTGAGTGTGTGCGCGTGAGTGTGAGTGTGTGTGTGTGAGTGGTGAGTGGTGTGTGGTGAGTGTGCGCGTGAGTGTGTGTGCGCGTGAGTGTGTGTGGTGTGTGTGTGTGTGGTGAGTGTGTGGTGTGTGTGTGAGTGTGTGATGTGTGTGTGTGTGTGCGCGTGTGAGTGAGTGTGTGGCGTGTGTGATGAGTGTGTGCGCGTGTGTGTGCGTGCGTGAGTGTGTGTTGCGCGTGAGTGTGTGTGTGGTGTGTGCGCGTGAGTGTGTGTGTGCGTGAGTGTGTGTGCGCGTGAGTGAGTGTGTGTGCGGTGTGTGTGTGCGACGTGAGTGGTGGCGTATGTGTGTGATGTGTGGTGTTTGAGTGAGGGTCTGCGTGTTTGTGAAGAATGAGTGGGGCGTTGAGATTGGTCCTACTGAGTTGTTTGAGTGGTCCTACGCCGTGCTGCTGAGGTCCGTCAGACGACTGTGTTGTGAACATCGATCCTGCTCGTCCTGAGACACTTCTGGAAGCATCGGTCCTTCAGAAGCTGAAAAACAAACACAACATTAACAAACATGACCTCCTACGAACATACAAACATCACTCATTCCCCGTTTATGAGCTGATTTAACTGTAGAGTTGATTGTAATAGAGTTTAATGATAATGATTCTGCTTTAATAACACTGGGACCGTGACTGCATTAAATAATATCGTCTTCTGTCCCGAAGGAGATAAACACGTGAACAATCAACTCAATCTGAAAGGCTGAAACTGATTCAGAGCTGATAAAGCGCACGGTTCTTATCTGAACTGATGTTAACGAGCCGTTAGTGTCTATTACACGCGATCATAAACGAACACACCTTGAGTCTCAAACTGCTCCAAAAGACTGGTCAGATCAGCGGCTTCAATTCCTGCAAAACAAACAGCATCACACGCTATCAAGCTTTTATATTAGTGACGAATATACGACTGTCGTTTATATTAAAATAATTAGAATTATTTTTTTTTATTTTTTTATTTAAAAGTTTTAGGAATCTTGTTTTTGTGAGGTTTTTACACTTTTGTATGTAGCTTTTATTTATTTATATATATATATATATATATTAGTGCTATTAAACAAGTAATTGCAATTAATTTCATCCAAAATAAGTTTTTGTTTAGATAATATACATGTGTACTTTGTATATTTATTATGCATGTATAAATATACACTCATACAGTATATATTTTTTAAACGTGTAAATGTATATATTTATATTATATAAAAATGTGTCTTAAATATATACATGTATGTGTTTGTATTTATATAATATCACATAATAAATATACACAGTACACACACATATTACAGGTGTGTAAACTACATTTTTTATTTTGGAAGCGATTAATCATTTGACGCAATAAATATGTACAATTATTGTAAAAATACTGTTTTTATATTTGCTTTCTTTTTAATTTTAGCTATACATTTAAAAAATAGATATATTTTATTTGAGTCTATTTAGTTTATTCATATTTTAATTAAAAAATGTTTTATATTTTCCATTTTAATATTTTAGTAGTTTTATTTTTATTTCTATTATATTTTTTAAATATGTTTTGATTTTGCATTATTTTAATTTTGTTGAGCGTTCGTCATTTTTATTAGTTTCTGTTATTTTAAAAGAATTAGTTTACTCATTATGAATTTTTATTTTAGTTATGTTTCAGTTATTTTATAAATCTATTTAAGTTTTTATAAAAAATAAATTATGTTTTATTTTTAATAAATAGTTTTAGTAGATATTTTAATTGTATTTATTTTCTAATAAATATCTTAAATTAATATTTTCATTATTTTAATTGTGTTGAGTGTTTTTGCCATTTTATTAGTTTCTGTTATTTAAAATAATTCAGTTGACATCATTTTTATTTCAGTTATGGTTTCAGTAATTTTAAAAATCTATTTAAGTTTTTATTATTTTTTATTTCGGTTTTATTTTTAGAAAATCGTTTTATTTTATTTAGTTTCTATTATATTTTTTATAAATATTTTGAATATATTTTTTTTAATTTTACATTATTCAGAATTTTTATTTCAGTTATTTAAAAAATCTATTTAAGTTTTTATTATTTTTAATAAAAAATTGTATTAGATATTTTAATTTTATTTATTTATTTTCTATTATATATTTTTATAAATATCTTTAAATTTTGCATTATTTTAATTTTGTTGAGTGTTTTTTCCATTTCTATTAGTTTCTGTTATTTAAAAGAAATTTAGTTTACTTATTATACATTTTTCTTTCAGTTATAGTTTCAATTATTTAAAAAAATCTATTTAAGTTTTTATTATTTTTTATAAATTATTTTAGTAGATTTTTTTTTTTTTTTTATTTTATTTAATAATACATTTTGCATTTTAATTTTCATTAATTTCATTTTTTTAGTTTGTTATTTAAAAAAATACTTCATTTTTATTTCAGTTTAAATGAAAATCTAGTTAAACTTGATTAACTAAAATTGCTTCGGCAACTAGCTGAAATAAAACGAGTTATGTTCATGTTTAATTCGTCTCAAGGTACGAAATGTTTTGTTTGGGTTTAGTTCACGAAGACTACGTTGCCTTGAAAGCACTTTAATTAAAGCGCAAATGAATTAGTCTTTAAGCATGGCTGTATGTTTATCCCGGTCAGCTCACCGATTTCTCCACACGCCGTCTGGTTCTGCGGTTCGGTGACACTCGCGGGCTTCGGTACCGGTTCCGAAGCGTCGGGTTTGACCTCAACTTCACAAGCATCTGACCCGAGCCGTTCTGAGGCCGTGGGCTTCAAGGGCACTAGAACCGGGTTTGGAGGATCGACGCAAACCTTTCCAGCATCTTTCCGAGAGATTTGAGACGTGTTCACTTTAAGAGAAGCTGTGTTTGGGTTCAGCTTCGGCGCGGATGAATCCGTCAGGATTGGTGGAAGCTCTTTGGGAAGGTCGGGAAGCGAAGGCCACTTGGTCCTAAAGTCCACCCGCGTCTCCTCCACAGGTCTCGTCTTCTGTCTGAGGAGACGGTACTGGTCTAGACTGAGCGCTTTGGGCTTGTGAGATGACGTGATGTCGTGTTTGGATTTAGGAATCGCCTCGTCGTCATCATCAGGTGGAATCTCGTGAACCGAGATTAAATCTAACGCAAAACTCACTGTTTTCTTCACACGCAGTGCATCGGTGGTTTTGACTAAAGCGCTGCGTCTTTGATGTGCATGTGTGATGTAGTCTTGTTCTGACTGGTCGTCCTCGTCACCTTCTACATCCACAAACACCTCCTCCTCCTCCTCCTCCACAGACGCGCGCGCGTGTGTCCTGATGCAGTACGGATGCATGTGTCTCACTAAATCTGCGAGTAATTCACGGCTGTCCTGTGGGAATAATATCGGGTCGGATTCGATCCGGAAGGTTCTGAGAGCTCGGCTCTTTCTCTCGTCGTCTCCTCGCTGTGAAGTCTCGCTCTGCGTCTTTAAATGACGACGGGGTCTCAGCTGTCTGTCGGAGATCATGACCTTCTGATGGGGAGAGAAATAAAACACAACATTGAGACACAACTAGATGTCGAGCGATATATAGTGTTTTTATTTTAATTTATTTTTACGATTTTTGTCTTGAAAGTGTTTCGGGAAAAAAATCAGTTGATTTTTATTTTATTTCTGTTAAAACTTATTTTAAATACCATCATAATTGTTTTTCCATTAACACATATTTTATTTATCAACATTATTTTGTTTCCGTTAACACTTATTTTAAGTACCAACAGTTTTATTTGTTTCCGTTAACACATTTTAAGTACCAACATTTGTTTGTTTCCATTAACATTTATTTTAAGTACCAACATTATTTTGTTTCCGTTAACACTTATTTTAAGTACCAACATTTTTGTTTCCGTTTACACTTATTTTAAGTACCAATTTTTTTTTTGTTTCCGTTAACACTTATTTGAAGTACCACATTTTTTTGTTTCCGTTAACACATATTTTAAGTACCAACAGTTTTTTGTTTCCGTTAACACATATTTTAAGTACCAAATTTTTTTTTGTTTCCGTTTACACTTATTTTAAGTAACAACATTTTTTTGTTTCCGTTAACACTTATTTTAAGTACCAAATTTTTTTTGTTTCCGTTAACACTTATTTTAAGTACCAACATTTGTTTGTTTCCGTTAACACTTATTTTAAGTACCAACATTTGTTTGTTTCCGTTAACACTTATTTTAAGTACCAACATTTGTTTGTTTCCGTTAACACTTCTTTTAAGTACCAACATTTGTTTGTTTCCGTTAACACTTATTTTAAGTACCAACATTTTGTTTCCGTTAACACTTATTTTAAGTACCAACATTTTTGTTTCCGTTAACACTTATTTTAAGTACCAACATTTGTTTGTTTCCGTTAACACTTATTTTAAGTACCAACATTTTTTTGTTTCCGTTAACACTTATTTTAAGTACCAACATTTTTTTGTTTCCGTTAACACTTATTTTAAGTACCAACATTTTTTTGTTTCCGTTAACACTTATTTTAAGTACCAAAATTGTTTTGTTTCCGTTAACACTTATTTTAAGTACCAACATTTGTTTGTTTCCGTTAAAACTTATTTTAAGTACCAAATTTTTACTTTTTTTGTTTCCATTAACACTTTTTTTTTTAAGTACCAACATTTTGTTTCCGTTAAAACTTATTTTAAGTACCAAATTTTTACTTTTTTTGTTTCCATTAACACTTTTTTTTTTTTAAGTACCAACATTTTGTTTCCGTTAACACTTATTTTAAGTACCAACATTTGTTTGTTTCCGTTAAAACTTATTTTAAGTACCAAATTTTTACTTTTTTTGTTTCCGTTAACACTTATTTTAAGTACCAACATTTTGTTTCCGTTAACACTTATTTTAAGTACCAACATTTTTGTTTCCGTTAAAACTTATTTTAAGTACCAAATGTTTTATTTTTTTGTTTCCATTAACACTTTTTTTTTTAAGTACCAACTTTTTTGTTTCCGTTAACACTTATTATAAATACCAACATTTATTTTCCACAACTAGAGGTCGAGCAATATATAGTTTTTTGTTTTGCACAATTTTTGTGCAAAACAATATCTGATGCTCAATATATATATATATATATTTTTTTTGCATTTTATTTTCTGTTAACACTTATTTTAAGTACCAAATATTTTTTTTTGTTAATGATTATAACCTTGCTTTGATTTTATTAATGATTTAATATATTTTATTTACATTAAATATATATAATGTGTAATTTTTTATGTATACAGGTGCATCTCAATAAATTAGAATGTGGTGGAAAAGTTCCTTTATTTCAGTAATTCAACTCAAATTGTGAAACTCGTGTATTAAATACATTCAATGCACACAGACTGAAGTCATTTAAGTTGCTGGTTCTTTTAATTGTGATGATTTAGGCTCACATTTAACAAAAACCCACCAATTCACTCTCTCTTCTGAAGCACAAGATAACATTAACGTGCTTGAGCAGATGTAACTTAATGAGTGTATGACAAGCAGAAAATTTATGTTTTTGTATTGGGGTTGAATACTTATGAACATTTTGCTCAGTTTTGTTTCTCTCAGGATATTTAATATAATAAATGATATTGCCGATCCTCTCAGGACACCTGGAATCAATGTTACGAGTTCCCCAGACTCATCGTGTTTACATTTCTGAAGCATAAACCCCATAAAACTGATGCAAGCTTCGCATCTTCCAATGTTTCTCTATAACGCTGAAACCTGAAGATGTCCGAGTCCCGCCCCTGTGCAACTGATACTCGACTGCCATTGGCTAGTCTGCGTCCGAGGGGAGGAGCTTATAGGTCAATTGTTTAAAATATTGAAGTTGGTCATTTTTTTCACTGTTTTTGTTATTACACAGAGACTAAAGCACTGAAAACAGGTCAAAGGTGAACGGTACCAAACCCTAAAACTTACTCGTCTTGACTTAGCAGAGATTTTGGGCCGATCCGGTGTCGACGGACTCAAATGAAGCAGATTCCTGAGCTGTGATGGAAACACGTTTGACAAAAGTAAATACCGTAACACGTTTTACATTTATAACCTGTGATTATTACACCAATGACTTGAACATATGAGTACAGTCATCTCAATTCAAACTTCAAAACTGTTAGAAATACAATTTTTAAGTACATTAATGTCTCTTCTAAAGAAGGGGTGCCAGTACTTTTGTCCATATAATGAATGTACAAGTCATTAGTGTTTGGTGATGAGTTTGTGGCTCATTTAAAGTCACACCAGAGGTGTTCAGCTGCTTTCTGCAGACCAGTCAAGTTCTTCCACACTGACTGAATCATCATTTCTCTTTGATTCTTGTCTTATACACAGAGACACTGTCATGTTAGAATAGAAAAGAGTCCTGCTATAACATTAGATTCCCTAGAATATCATTATATGCTTAAACAGTAAGATTTACACTCATGGAGATTACTAAAGTACTCAAACCTGTCATTAGAAGGGGTGCCAATACTTTTGGCAGATATAGTGTATGTCAACAACTAGACTTTATCTGTATTATCGCGGGAAGACTAATTCTTATAATGAGGAGAATTATAACCGGTTTATCACAAACGATAAGATATGAACCATTCCTACCATGCGCTCAATATTACTACTCGTTTTGCCAGCACGGGTCACATATATCGAAACATGTCCACTAACCGTGCGATCCGAACCCTTCCGAGCCGAGAAGATCTCCGCGTCCGGCAGCGTGTCGAATGGCGACAGCGTCTCGACGTCTACACTGTCCAACATCTCGGTCAGAGCGGACAGCAGCGACGCCTCGCTCTCCACGCTGTCCGTCGACGTCTTCTCCTGAAAGAGGGATAAAATAGACGGATCCAGGCTTCCGTGGAAAGCATCCGAGATCCTTCCGACATCCAGCTCAAAGACGGGAACATCGTGTTTCCCAAATTCAACCTGTGGATGAAACAAATCACAACGTCAGAGTCAAATCAACTCTGGCCTTAATATTCCAGTAAAGCCATTATGATAAATATTACAATCCATATTTCCTGTAACTACAGTAAAGCACTTTACTGAATATAGCTTGTTAAAAAGGACGCTTTAAAATCATTTAAATTATGTTTGTTTGACCTTCAAAACACCATCGTACTGCCCTTAGAAAACTGTAACACGGTAACTAGTCAAAATACCGTAGTTACTACAGTAAAGCTGTACGTGATATAATCCACCACCGCTTCTTTCATTTGGATTTCTCATTTTACAGAAGTAACAAATTAATATAACATTAACGATATACATTTTAGTAGTTAATTAATCAATAGTTTCAATAGAAATAATTACAAGAAAAGTCTGAATAAATAAAAAAAATTCATCTAATATTTATTCTACTCTGCATTTCAATAATTCCGATTTGTTTGAAGAAGTGTCATTATCACTAAATATACTAAACTATAACCACACAAAAACATTTTTGAAACAAACATTGACTGAAATAAACAATAAAATGTCTATATTTCTAATTTTAAGTAACTTAAACAAAATAACTAAAATGTAATAAAAATATATATGAAATGTATCAGGCTATAATTTAACCAGAAATGTGTACATTTTAAATATGCATATTAAAAACGGTCAACTTTCATTCGTACACTAATGTACGAATGAACTAAGATGATTGTGTTTATTCTGCAATTAATTAAAATTATATTTTCCACCAAAATATTTGTTTTCTTTAATTATGTTATGTTTTTGAATTGTGTTTTATTGTATTAGTTAGCTGTATTTTTTTCTAACCTAATCAAAATAACCCAACTGTAGTTTATTTGAGATTAATTGGAATGCACAATTAAAAAACATGATTTAAAAAAATGCTTAAAAATTGAATTATCTGTTTTTGCAAATTAACTCTTCATATTTTACAGTAAGAACTATAAATTAAGAAATATAACATTAATATAAGTATATATTTTATTAAGTGTTTCAACTTAAAGTTAATAAATAATTACTAAACACGAAAAATTTACATTTTAAATCTGTATAACCGAAAAATTGTACGCGTTCACATTAGTATACTAGATAGTACACTAGTTCACAAGCATGGACTAAAGAACAAACTCTGATAAACTCTCAATTAGATTTTCTGATGTACCAAGTGTGAAGAAAAACTAATTAAAGAATGTTGATTGATTCGGATTGAATCTCGATCTGAATTCAGTATGACTCAGACAGGCGTGCGTGCGCGCGCTCGTGAGAGAGACACGTCAGCGTCATATGAGCTGCACACGTGAGCGTTATCTGACAGTGAAGATAAGCTTCAATTATTAATTTATTCATGCATTTTAATATGAACAAGCGGAAAACGTCGTGTAAAAGACTCGTTTCATTCATTCATTCAATGGAGTTTCATACTGATTGAGTACAGAAGCTATCAAACAAGCACACAGCGATATTACTTATTATTATTATGAAGTTACTGTAACGTTATATTTTATTTTTGATACAATTTATACGCCATATTCATATACCAAATGCCGGTGCACGATCATTTAAACGGTTTCAAACCGAAAACTGGTGTTTGAGATTCTCAATCGAACACTTAAAGGACATATATCGACAAACTAAACCACATTTGAGCCGTTAATACGATCTCAAAAGCGCATTTCTCGAGATTTATAACGCGTGTATAACTTCACATCCGCTTTGAGTCGTGCGGGCGTCCACGTGTTCACATCTCGAGCGTCTTTTCTACACACGATCATCGTCACAGCGTCTTTATATAAACACGTGCAGATAAAGAAGAGACACATATACAAGACCTGAGAGTCCAGGTGCGCCTGAGCTGCGGTGTAGTCCGTCAAATCACACTTTAAATCCTTCAGTTTTACGCCATGCGGCGCCGCCATTTTGATTCGGAGAGCAGGGGCTGTGCACGAGGCGCCGGGTGGGTCACGTGATGTGGAGGTTCCCGGGAAAATGACAGCTCGCCTCGTTTTTAAAAATAAAAAACCGTTGCAGTTGCCAACAACTTAAAACATAATGTGCCCTCAGATTTGTTTTACGGTATTATAAATTACTATTATTGTTCATATTTTATTTGATTTCTGTAATTAGGATGACGGAATAGAGTGGCGCCTAGGTGGTCGATTTTGACAGGTAGGGCAGATCATTTATCGATAACTATTTATTATTAATTTCTCTCATGACTTTCATTTCATTAGTTAGGAGCCAAATAACGGATTATTTATTTAAAGTGAAATACTAGTTTCTTCAACTCTGCATTGCAATAATATCACTCTTATGATTCACATTACAATTCATATTTCTGTATGTTCTCTAGTGAAGTAACGTATCAAGATAACGTTACATTTAACGATACGTTACCTGAGAAGAAATGTAACGTTACCATAAGCTATAAAGACTTTAAGTATTTTGACTTGTTCCATTAAAAGATTGGTTTTCACGTGTTTATAGTGTAATTATACTTAAATATAACTAAAAGCATAAATACATTTTTTCATTACTTAAATTAACATTTTAAACTTAAACGTTTCTCATTTCTCTCTCATTTTAATTTAGTTTGAGTTGAAGTACTAAAACCACTACAACTAACTACAAGTTAACGTTAAATAAACTAAGTTAGGCTAACAGTTAAATCTAAACACTTTCAATAAAATTAAGTATACAATTTAATATATACATATAATTTATAATATAAAATGTATATAAAATTTATTTATTTCGTTTTTATAAATTAAAAAATACAATCTAATTCAAAATATTAACAAAAACAAAAATAGTAATGTCAATTTTACTAAAATAACACTGGTTTTAAGCACAATAATATACATTTTGAGTAATTTGGCCCTCCATAGATATCCAGTATCCGCTAATATATTTAATATTGACTATTAGCAATAAATTAAGAAACAACGCAAATTTAGGCTTTGTTTCTTAATTTATTGATAATAGTCAATATTAAATAAATAAGCAGATACTGGATTACTCAAATTAGTAAAAAGTTAATAATTAAATAAATGTTGAAATATATAAATAAATCGTTAAATGCATAGTTAAATAATACATAGATAAATGCATAAATAAATACATTTTATTTAATTCAAGATTATTTGTATAGCGCTTTTTTTTAACGATACAATGTTGCAAAGCAGCTTCACAGGAAATTTAATTTATTAATTTTCTCCACATTAAATTTTTAAGGGTTATGGGACAACCGACAACAATAACCCTGAAAACGAAATATGGAGGAAATAAATAAATTAATATTTATTATTATGCATTTAATTATGTATTTAACGATTTATTTTTCATCATATTTTTGATGAATTTATTTTGAGTAATTTGGCCCTCCATAGATACATTGAGATTACCTGTGCTGTCGTCTATAACGCTCACGTAGTTCGTCTAAAAACAAAAAAACACTAATAAATTAATAACACCGTTAAATATAATCTTGATCTCAAACTGAATATGCATTCCTCATTTAATCATTATTATAATGCCTAAATTCATGTGTAGATTTTAAAACATTTAGTTTTTAGTGTTTTATTTTTAATTTATTTAGACAAAATAGAGCGGCTATTGGCCATGCAAATAAATAAAGCGCATTAAAATAAACACTTAAATGCATATTTTGGATATTGTAATTAGGGGTGCACCGATCCGATATTCAGGATCGGTATCGCTTCGATATTGCCATTTTCTGCTGGATCGGGGTATCGGTCTGACGAGACCGATCCAAATTCGATATTCTGCATAGCTAATATTGTGTTATTCGTGCACTATATTTCAAATGTTCTGAAGCCTAAAATTCAAATCTAACCCGAAAGCAAAATTGAGTAGATTGTGTGTAAAACACAAAAGAGGGATGAACAGGTCAACACACACTGAGATATAGAAATTATACACTGATTAAAAAAAACGGTGCTGTATCGGATCGATATCAGTATCGGCGGATACTCAGAATTTTTGGTATCGGTAGATACTCGAAATTTATGGTATTGAATCGGTATCAGTAGATACTCAGAATTTTTGGTTTTGGATCGATATCGGTATCGGCAGATACTCGAATTTTTGGTATCGGATCGATATCTGTATCGGCAGATGCTTAGAATTTTTGGTATCGGCATCGGTATCGCCAGATACTCTGAATTTTTGGTATCGGATCCGCATCGGTAGATACTCAGAATTTTTGGTATCGGATCCGCATCGGTATCAGCAGATACTCAGAATTTTTGGTATCGGATCGATATCGGTAGATACTCAGAATTTTTGGTATCGGATCGATATCGGCAGATACTCAGAATTTTTGGTATCGGCATCGGTATCAGCAGATACTCAGAATTTTTGGTATCGGATCGATATCGGTATCGGCAGATACTCTGAATTTTTGGTATCGGATTGGTATCGGTTCTGAAAAAGTGGTATCGAGGCAGCCCTAATTGTAATTGTGAAATTGACCAGTGCATGAATAAAACCTGTGTTTTCGGCATAGTGTCTTGACTTAATTTCAGTAAAGTGCGTTATAGTATGTCACATTAATCTCTTCTCAAAGAACAAGACAAGTCCTGTTCTCCACAGTCAGCAGAGCAGTATTTTCCCATGTTCTGGTGTTGATTCCTCCTCTCTCTCTCTCTCCGAGCCGCACGTGGTTGGAAACGGGGCCGGTGTGTCTTGTGAAGCAGAAGGGAGCTCCGTGAAAGTGGGTCACCTTCCGGATCAATCCGGACCCATGCCGATTGCTATTATGTGGACCGCTCACCTCAGCAGACGATGCGCTACGGACACAGAGCTTCCTCCTGCGGCTTCATTTCTCGCTCTCATTTCACCCTCTTCTTCTCTCGTTTCCAGTATCGGTGGCCTCTCAGAATTTGGCAGGAAACCCAGAAAACCTCTCAAATGAAATGTAGAAGAGAGAACACACACACACACACACACACACACACACTCGCACACACACACACACACACACACACACACACACACTCACACTCACACACTCACACACACTCACACACACTCACACACACACACACTCACACACACACACACACACACACACACACACACTCACACACACACGCACACACACGCACACACACTCACACACACACACACACACACACACACTTTTCATTTCCTTCATGTGGTGAAATGTTTAACGTTTATTCCTTTTGTTAGTGGGTAGAAATAAGCTAATATGTGAGCCTGGAGCACAAAACCAGTCATACGGGTAAATGTTTTGAAAATTGTGATTTGTACATAAATAAATAATTTATGTATGGTTTGTTATGTTTATGATAGGACAATATTTGAAAATCTGGAATCTGAGGGTGCAAATAAATCTAAATATTGAAAAAATCATCTTTAAAGTTGTTCAAATGACATTCTTAGCAATGCATATTACTAATCAATAATTAAGTTTTGATATATTTACTAAATATCTTCATGGAACATGATCTTAATATCCTAATGATTTCTGGCATAAAATAAAAATGTATAATTTTGAGCCATACAATGTATTGTTGTCTATTGCTACAAATATAGCTGTGCTGCGTATGACTGCGTCTGTGCTCCAGAGACACATATGCAAATAATTCTTACTTGAAGTGACAGTTCACTGAAAAATTAAAATTTTGTCATCATTTACTCCCCTCATGTTGCTCCGTGTGTGTGTGTGTGTGTGTGTTTTGGTCCACAGAGCGCATCAGTCAACACACAGGACCCCTGACCTTTAACCTGACACCCCATCAGCCATTGGCAGCAGGACGCCAGCCTCGTTACTACAGTGCTAAAAGCTGCTCCGTCATGTGTGGTGGAGCAATCATCAGATCCCAGATCAGCCTGAGAGAGAGAGCTGAGAACACAAATGTAAAAGGAAACAGTCTTTTTCTGTCTTCATACTCACTGTTCGTCTCTCAGAAGAGGAGAACTTTAACATGTGCGCAGAGAAACTGAGAGCTGAACCCTGACAGAGTGATACAGGAGAGACAACCGGCTTCGAAGAAAATCACAGCTGTAGAGGTACAGCACTCATACACACACACACACACACTCACACACACGCGCACACACACCCACACTCACACGCACACACACAGACACACACACACACACACACACACACACACACACTCGCACACATATACACACGCACACACACACACACACACACACTCACACTCACACACACACACACACACACACACTCACACGCACACTCTCACACACACACACACACACACTCACACTCTCAAACTCACACACGCACGCACGCACACTCACACTCACTCACACACACTCTCACACATACACACACATACACTCACACTCACACACTCAAACACACACACGCACGCACACACACACAGATGAACATTAGATATCAATATCAGATAAAATATCTAATAAATATTATAAAAATAAAATAAGCAAAGTCTAATAAAATATTAAAAAATAAGTAATGACACATTTAGAGATGTTTATGCTTAAATCAAGTGAAAACAAATGTGCTATCGGAACAAGACCAAATGATTTCCCTGAAGTCTTTATATTTGGGTCATTTCTTCTCATGTCAGTGTAACTTATCAGGGCTCTTAAGTCTCACGCATTTCAACCAGCTCACACGCTCTCACACCACACCTTGTGTTTCTCACGCTGGAGCGGGATAACGTGTCCCGCTATATATACCATTAATAGACGAGGGAATACAGAGGTCAGCTCTCTGTCGAGTTCATAGCTGTCTCGAGTTATACCAGCTACCAGCCAATCAGAAATTAGGATGTTGTTGTTTCCGGGTAAATTACGCGATCCTGCCGCAACATGGATGCGTGTCGGTAACCCCTTCATATTTTTATTTTTTTTCCGATTTTAAGATTCCTGGACGAAATCACTTAAAATATAGTGAGAGATGAAGTTGGAATATAGCCAAATTCGTGCAAAAGTATTATTGATGCAGTCAACAAAACACAAAAAAACTCCCAACTGCTTTGCAACCAGAAGCTTTAGGCTTAACTTTGGCTTCCTGAAAGCACTAGAGATGTTATAACAGTTGGTAAATATAGTAAAACACAGACAAATTCATCCAAATAAAATACATTGTTAAAAAAAAAGTATCAAAAATACAAAGAAATTTGGCCCCAAACATGCCAACTGAACAGCAGAGGCGACATTTATTTTTCTTTTTGATACATTTGCATTTTTAAATACATAAATGTTTTTATTTTATTAGAATAAATTTGTCTTTCATCAGATTTACCAGATGTTATCATTTCTATTTGTGCTGGTCAATTATGAACAATAGGTAAAATTGAACTGCTAGCAAAAACTTGGGTGCTGGAAATATTTGAGTGACTCCTCCCCTTTGTGTGGCCCCTCCCGTTTGAGTGACTCCTCCCCTTTGTGTGGCCCCTCCCGTTTGAGTGACTCCTCCCCTTTGTGTGGCCCCTCCCGTTTGAGTGACTCCTCCCCGTAATGTGGCCCCTCCCATTTGAGTGACTCCTCCTCTTTGTGTGGTCCCTCCCGTTTGAGTGACTCCTCCCCTTTGTGTGGCCCCTCCCGTTTGAGTGACCCCTCCCCTTTGTGTGGCCCCTCCCGTTTGAGTGACCCCTCCCCTTTGCGTGGCCCCTCCCGTTTGAGTGACTCTTCCCCGTTATGTGGCCCCTCCCATTTGAGTGACCCCTCCCCTTTATGTGGCCCCTCCCGTTTGAGTGAACCCTCCCCTTTGCGTGGCCCCTCCCATTTGAGTGACTCCTCCACGTTATGTGGCCCCTCCCGTTTGAGTGACTCTTCCCCGTTATGTGGCCCCTCCCGTTTGAGTGACCCCTCCCCTTTATGTGGCCCCTCCCGTTTGAGTGAACCCTCCCCTTTGCGTGGCCCCTCCCATTTGAGTGACTCCTCCACGTTATGTGGCCCCTCCCGTTTGAGTGACTCCTTCCCTGTGTGTGGCCCCTCCCGTTTGAGTGACCCCTCCCCTTTATGTGGCCCTCCCGTTTGAGTGAACCCTCTCCTTTGCGTGGCCCTCCCGTTTGAGTGACTTCTCCCCGTTATGTGGCCCCTCCCGTTTGAGTGACTATTCCCCCTTATGTGGCCCCTCCCGTTTGAGTGACCCCTCCCGTTTGAGTGACTCTTCCCCATGATGTGGCCCCTCCCGTTTGAGTGACTTCTCCCCTTTGTGTGGCCCCTCCCGTTTGAATGACTCCTCCCCTTTGTGTGGCCCCTCCCGTTTGAGTGACTCCTCCCCTTTGTGTGGCCCCTCCCCTAATCTCACTCCAAACTTTAGCTATAACTTGAGAGCCCTGACTCTATAATGCACTTGAAAACAACACCCAATGACTAATTCAGTTCTGAAGCGGCGTTTAGATGTATTTCTCAATGCTGCTCAAGTACAACTGTGTGCTGTAACACGAGAGGTCAGAACAGGCATCATTCCGTCTGGCTTTTATGCGTCTTGACGCTGTATATTAAGCAGCTTTAACTCGGCTGTGTGAAAAACCTTAAATGAGGTCGTACCCTTGACTTTTGTTTTATACGAAGCTGATAATTCAGCAGAAAACGTGAATTCGTCTTGAGATCTCCGACACAACCTGCAGTTCTGATGACGCATGAGAAATATGCACATTACCCCCGACGGGGCAGTTATGATCATATCAGTGCTCTCCTCAGTCAGATAAACCCAGAGCCAATCACAGCGTTTCTAATGAACCGGTCTCTCAGCTTGGTTGTGTTCTGGCTCCGGTTACATCGAGCTGTCGTTTAGCTGGTTGTCTGTCAAGGGCGAACACGCGTGTGTTTATGTGTGTGTGTGATCCTGCACATGTGATCTGCCACATTGCCATGGTGACACGGCTGTCTCTCTCTCTGTCTCTCTCTCTGTCTCTCTCTCTCTCTCTCTCTCTCTCTCTCTCTCTCTCTCTCTCTCTCTCTCTCTCTCTCTCTCTCTCTCTCTCTCTCTCTCTATACCTCTCTCTATACCTCTCTATCGCTCTCTCTCTCTCTCTCTCTCTCTCTGTCTCTCTCTATACCTCTCTCTCGCTCTCGCTCTCTCTATACCTCTCTCTATACCTCTCTATCGCTCTCTCTCTCTCTCTCTCTCTCTCTCTCTCTCTCTCTCTCTCTCTCTCTATACCTCTCCCTCGCTCTCTCTCTCTCTCTCTCTCTCTCTCTCTCTCGCTCTCGCTCTCTCTCTCTCTCTCTCTATACCTCTCTCTCTCTATACCTCTCTCTCTCTCTCTATACCTCTCTCTCTCTCTCTCTCTCTATACCTCTCTCTTGCTCTCTCTCTCTCTCTCTCTCTCTATACCTCTCTCTCGCTCTCGCTCTCTCTATACCTCTCTCTCGCTCTCGCTCTCGCTCTCGCTCTCGCTCTCTCTCTCTCTAAACCTCTCTCTCTCTATACCTCTCTCTCTCTCTCTATACCTCTCTCTCTCTCTCTCTCTCTCTATACCTCTCTCTCTCTCTCTATACCTCTCTCTCTCTTTCTCTCTCTCTGTCTCTCTCTCTCTCTCTCTCTCTCTCTCTCGTCCCAAAACATAAACAGCTGCCTTCTAAGGCAACATCCAAAATGAAACGACTCCTTTGAAACAGCAGACAAATAGTTTGACCATAATGTGACACTATTACTGTATATTACAGTGTTACAGTGTTCCTGTGGCTCAGTGGTAGAGCATTGCGTTAGCAGCGCAAAGGTTGTGGGTTCCATTCCCAGGGAACACATGTACTGAAAAAAAAAAAAAAAAAGTATAACCTGAATGCACTGTAAGTCGCTTTGGATAAAAGCGTCTGCTAAATGCGTAAATGTAAAATGTATATATTACAGTGTGCTGTAACTCTGTGATGTTTCGATACTCTGTTGCACTGATGTCTTTGCGTGTTATGACTTCACAGGTCAGAGGTCATCAATGCTGATACATTGTGTCGCATGAGCTTGTGTTTCTTCAGGAATAGAAGTGAATGGAGTCTAGTGTGACTGATTGTTTTCATGTGAGCCAAAGCAGGCAGCTCGCTGGGATTGGAACAGAGCCAGAGGTATTTCGTCAGATGAGAAATCATTGACTTCACAAATACTATACATAACATAAGATCATATAGTGTGTTAATCACTGATTTTTTTTAAATTAACAACGGTGATCAAAATGTCTAACTGAATATGTTTGCTATGTTGAGCTGATTTCTGCCATAATTATGTTTTTGGATTGTCTTCATTTTGTGGAAAATATTGGTAGGCAGTTTAATTGATTGATTAGATTCATTTCCAGCATACCAGGAAGTTAATTAGATCAATTAATTAGTAATTGAGAGGTGTAAGGGAGTGTCCTTGGAGATTTTGAGGAAAACGGTGTAAAAAATGTACAAAACAATTAAATTAAAAGTAATTAAACAAAAAATCGATAACAAATAAATAAATATAACATTTAGTAAAAATAAACAAGCAATAAAAAATGTAAAAAAATATATATATTAGAAATAAACAAAAACATAAAAATGTGATTAAAATATGTAAATAAATAAAATAATGTATACATTATTATATAATAAAGAAGATTAAAATAAGTTATATAATAATTAAATAAACATTTATAATAAATAAAATAGATTAAGAAAATAAATAATAAGAATTTAAGTCATAAATATGCAAAAAAAACTTGAATTAGAATAAGTGAATACATTTAAAAACAAATTGAAATTAATTAAATTAAGAATGATAACAAACACACAAACAAAAAAGATTAAACTAAATAATAATTAAAAAAATATTCATTCATTCAATAATTAAAAAATGTATAAAAATTCAAGTAAATACATACATAAATAGCTTACAGTAACTTTATAGAAGCTAAATATTTTCCCAATCATATTTTATATACATATTTATAATATACATCTTCACAGTTGTAGAGAAATGCGATGGAAAAACAGCACATCGTTGGGGAATTTGGTTACTTTCAGAAAGGGAAAGGTCATCTGACCCCCATCACTAACTCTTCCACGGCGACTCAGTGTCTGCATACTTTAAGACACCCCCCTCATCCAGCACAAGACCGCTACCTTTTCATCAAGACAGACAAAAGGAATGCGATCCACATATAGGATTACTGACATTTATTCCACTCACGATTATTAAAACTATCTACCCAAGAAATATATGGATATTAATATGTACTCTTTCCCTCATAGGCTTGATGTGATGATTTTGAATATGAATTACATAAGAAATGTGGGATGACTTTCCTTTGTGCCTTCAACTGCATAAACTGTAGTGTGTAGGTTGTGCCCAATTGCAATGTTTAGTCTCTAAAAGAAGCTAGTGTCGTAAGTCAGAAATGTGTGGATGACCGTTAAGCTTTGGCATCCTAATGTATGTTTACAACAGACATAAAAGATCTGTACGTTATCTTTCACGTTGAATTAAATATCAGATGACGAGTGGGCATGGCCCCAGAAAACCATGGACATGGGTGGAGCTCCGCCCCATACGGACAATCTGATTCGATCAGCCGCCGGTGGGCGGCGTCCAAACCGGACAGTTGAAAAGATGACGCGCGAGCGGCGCGCTCTCTCTTCTCTTCCCTCTTGCAACTCTCGGGCGCTCCTGAACTCGGCGCGCTCAAACGCGCGCAAGGCTGACCTGGAAGCCGGCCCGCTGGACTCTCACAACCAAACCAACCATCGGAGGGGGTCTAAGGCTGTGCCAAAGCCGTAACGGAGCCACGAATCCAACGGTTGCGGAGGAGAGCTTTCCCGGTGACGTCACGCGACAGCGAAGCAAGCCAGCAGAGTTTCCAGAGCAACGCCGGAGCTGAACACGTGACGCCCGAAACAAAGAACTGAACTCACGCGGGAAAACGAAACAACTCCGAGCCTGTTTTAAACCCATCCAAGCAAGTACAAACTGAATTCCTAATCCTGACTAAACCGTTAAAATTCGATCTGAATGCAGTAACAAAGCAAAAGATTTGTTCGTGATCATTTTCCTGGGTAGTTAAGCTATGAAGTAGAAAGAATGGTATTCTTTCATCCACAGTTACCTTCAAAACTTTCGTATGCCTATGTGTGTGTATGTCTATGTCTTATCAGTTAATCCATTTATGTTAGAATAGCAATATCACGAATAAATCGTTTTTCATTTCATAAAGAATTGTCTCTGGAATGTGATTTTAAGTATTTTTATCCTTACTTGCCCTAAAGATAACGCAGCCTAGCTCAAACTTAACGAAATTATCAATCTCGTTTATCTACCGGGGCCACGGAATGGAAGCGAGATTGTAATTGAGAGTAACAGAATGTACCTTTTAGTGATTGCTGGACAAGCACTTAATAAGGTGTAAACTGTAGGTTAAATATTAATATGACTTTAATCAAGCCATATTAAATATTTAATAACTAATTCCCGGAGCTGAAACAATAGCTCTATATTAAACTGGTATTTTTACTACATAAATGGTGGAGGACAAAAGCGGGCATTAAAGATTTAGATCTGATAAATCAAACCAGAGACAACATACATATTTCTCACTTTTATCCGGAAGAATTGAGTAAATATAGAGAAACACGGTTATTTGTGATATTGCATGCTTGTTTGCGAAACACAGTGAGGTTGAATGAAAGAGAGTGTAACTGTTAACTCGAGTTCGAGAAGAAATTAAACTGCAGTAAATAATTAATAAAAGTCGCTCTAAAGCGCATGAGAGGCGAACAAGCGTGTCCCTTGTTGCCCCTCTCTTAAGGCCTTCGTGGTAATGCTTTGTTAGTGCGTGTTCCACTGCAAACCCAGCCACCTGACTCCCGCTGTAGAATATTAAAGTAGCTATTTAAGTAATTCTCAGCCAATTTTTGATTTCACGAGTGAAATTCAAACGCACGGCGCTCAAAGGAGTGGCCAGTCGTTTTTGAGAAAGGGAGACATTTTGCAAATCGATTTAATTGTTTGTTTTGTTATATGTGCGGTCTAAACAGACAAATATTCACATAATAGCCCGCTGAGGCTTTGTTGGGTTATAAGTAACCCGTAGATAAATGTATCTCGTCCTAAATGAGTGAGATTATATGTGCTATAGAAAATTCAAGTCTGAAGCGTGAAGCACATTTTCCTCCGACCAGTTTAACCACGTGGAGCTTAGCCACGTGTAAATAGCGATTAGCACATAGCATTTACAGCTTGAATGCAGTGTGTTTGGAAATGTGGTTCACAGCTAACACTAATTCCCTTCTCTCTCTTTCCCTCTCTCATTTAAAAGACTAACTATGTTTTGAGTTGGCTGTGTTAATGTTCATCAGTGTTAACAATTTCACAGGTTGGTTTAATATACTGTTGATTAGATGGTGAGTTTGATCTCATTCAATTATAATGGCTTTTATGATTTTAAAACACATCAATGGATAAGCGCTATTGTTAGGAATTTTTAATTGTTAGTTGAATGTCACAATTGATTACAAATTAATTTTGAATTAATTTCATTTAATAAAATTTTCAATTCCTGCTTCCAACAACAGCATCCATTTACGAACCATAAACGCGCTTATAATTTGACCACTACAATAAAACCTTAAGTTATCTAGAGGGCCAGAATTTTTTTTATTTCATTTACAAGTAGGATACCGATTAATTATTATTATTATTATTTTTTTTTTTTGGTGTTAAGGACAATGAGAGGAATGCTTAAGTTTGGAAATTATTTTAATTACTATTATGGGAATCCAAAACTAGTGATTTAGAAGCTGTAAATTAATTTAATAATTAATTATGAATTCGAACATTCTAATTACATTTAATAATTAATTACACTTCCTGTCTACATTTTGCAACAATATTGGTTTGTCAACTCAATTGCAGATTGCATTTGTAAATTCTAATCCTAAGTGAATCCTATTAATTTTAATTATAACATCATAAATTTTAATTAGAAACCAAATTCTAATTTTTAATGCTAATTCCAAACTTAA
The DNA here is from genome assembly GCA_027422435.1 of Schizopygopsis pylzovi. Classification (NCBI taxonomy): domain Eukaryota; kingdom Metazoa; phylum Chordata; class Actinopteri; order Cypriniformes; family Cyprinidae; genus Schizopygopsis; species Schizopygopsis pylzovi. The sequence goes on along the minus strand of CM049835.1, from coordinate 26,969,114 downwards.
ATACAAGTCCGGCTCTATCTGTAGGCCATACTTCATTTCCTTAGGTGATCTGATTAACTCAAGTAAAAATTAATAATAATTTTATTAAAATAATTTTATTAAATTAAAATTAGTCCTCCTTACTTAGGCCTGAGAGTAGATAGTGCTCCCCCTAGTGTTGTGTTGGAGAAGTGACAGGGACACTATACAGTCAAAGTCATTTCTCACCAATCTGGAGCATAAAACGTAACCTTAGCATAGCGACTCAACAGCACCACCTTGTGCCAACGTATTAGTTTTAAATCTTGGGAATAAATCTTAATTTCTCTTTTCTTTTCTCCCTGTTACTAACTTCTAATTTGACTTGTTTGCTTAAAGCTAGCCAGGGGAAGATCACGAATAGAGCGAAATGTCACAATTGAACATATGTATGAAACTTGAGAACCACATTCAAACTGTTTATCATTTACCCTCTATTGTGAAATCCTATTCCCCCAGGTTAAAGCAGGCGCAATGAGAAGATAGACATCGGCAAAAGTTTTAACACGCGTGACACACGCTGACCAGCGTTGCGGTGTAAAATCCTGCCATTCAGGGACAAGTACTGTCATTGCTGTTGTTTTCCTCCATCAAGGAGAAAATTGGAATAGCAATACCAGTCTTGTTACAAAAGAGAAAACTCGCCTACAATCCTCTGATTAGAAGCGTCCTTCTAAATCAGACTTAACAAAGCGAAGAGAGAATCTGCTATTAAAAGAGAGATCGGTCTAGTGTTATTGTCCCTGTGTACTCATTCTGTTAGTGTGCTTTTCTTTCTGTTTCCCAACAGTGCTGCCTCTACGTGGGCGCAATTTCTACGCAGAAGCTGCAAATTACACGCACCCCATCACAGAGGACCACAGAAACAGAATCACACTCAACACTAGCATACACTACACTGTGCACATTCACACCCCTGTTGTTTTGTTTGTGTTTTTGTTTTGCTTTGTTTCCCATCCAAGGTCTGTGTCAGTTCGGTCCAAGATCCCATCACCGCCAGAACATGTATCACCAGCCAGAACATGTCGGTCACTGGGAAGGACTGGAAATGTGGCTAAGTGCTACAACAAACAGCATCCTCCCTAAAGCTGCTGAAGCACTCCAACATCAGACACAGGACCAACTAGATGACAACATCACAAGCATCATGAGACAAGACCCAAGTCAAAACTACAATCACAAAGAATTAGCCAAGATCACCTCAAGCTTAAGTCACACACTCATCGCCACCCTCAAACTGAGCGACAAGTACGCCGCACAACGCCAGCAGGAGCTGACAAGCGCACAACGACGCATAGAGCAGCTGGAACGTGAAGCTCAGGTACGACGGGAAGGGACCGATGAGGTGGAGCAAGGCGCCGATGAGGAAATCAACAGGCTAAAAGAAACTCTAGAAGCTACCAGACACGAAACGCAGCAACTCAAAGAGGACCTCGCTGATTGTGCAGACAAGCTACAGTATGCAGAGAAGCTACTAGAGAAGGCAAAGACTGACTTCAGGGACAAAAACAGCAGAATCAAGGCCCTCGAAGCTCATTTGGCTGAATCAAGAAACGAGATCAGCCGCCTAACACAACAGCTCGACTACGTCACAGAGGAGTCTGAAAGTTTCCAAGAGGAACTCAAGCACGCTTACGAACTACGCCAGGAGCCGTCAAGGACAGGACGTGCACCAACCGCACCCCTGCCAAGCAGGACCAAGTCACCTGTGCCTGGACTGACACGTGAACATAAGACAGAGGGGGTGATGTTAAAACAGTCACCAGCGCCGTCTGAAGAACTTTATATCACGACAGAACCAGAAGAATCTGCTGCAGCCAGCCGCAGATCGTCGCACAGCTTGGACCTAAAAGACCTTGACAAGCTCGCCCGAAACGTTGGCAAATTCAACCCCAGCGTGCCAAACAGCCAAACGGTCCAAGCGTATCTGCAAGATATTGATTTCCATCTGGAAATGCGACCTAACGTTACGGACAAAGATAAACTCTATTTACTCCGAACGACATCCAGCCCTGAAGTACGCAGCTTCCTGGACCGGCAGCCTGTTAACACAAAGACTGATTATCAACGGCTGCGAAAAGCCCTTATTAAAGAGTTCGCCGACCCTGAGTCCGATCAAGGCTTAGTGGCTGCCCTGGAGACGAGACAAGGACGTCACGACACTCCTCAAGCTTACTATAGTCGACTCAGACAAGCATATTTTGGAACTCGCAATGATTCTGACATGGAAGATGAACTGAACTTTAAAACTCTCTTCCTCAGGAATCTTCATCCTGGCATAAGCCACCATCTTGGCGTTCTCGCATGTCCACGAACGATGAACACTCAGCAGTTGCGAGACTTGGTGCAAAAGGCCTACTACAAACAAAAGATGGCCTCAGAAAAGAGCACAAAAACCCCAGCAGTTCTTGATTTCAACACGCAACACCATGAACTGGCTCTAGAGGGCACCCAACGCCAAGACAGCGCTAAGCCACCACACAGAGAATGGAATGCACCCCCGTCCAACAGAGAACGAGACTCACACGCTGACACCCGACCTGAACAGAGGTATGACCGATGGGATGGACCGCGTGGACGTCAACGCTCACCTGGACGACACTGGGAGAAGTGGTCTCATGAGAATCAGTGGGAAAAGGAAAACGAACCAGAGTCAGCCTGACTAGCTGTCAGACAGAACGGCAGTGACAAGCTGAACAAATCAGCCCCAGAAAACAGCACCGCTTCACCTTGCTCTCAGAAGACAGTAAACACCCTAACTTCAGATGGACATGAAACCCCACCTGAAAACCCAGCAACAGAGTTAAACACTAACTCAACACCCAATACTCCAAATCACAGCAGCGTCCAACAAACACCTGCTGATGAAACTCCAAGTTCCTGAAAGTGCTGTCTCAGTCACCTGCCATTCCTCCGGAGAACACCAGATCAGGTCTGACATCCTAAACGTTTCCTCCCAAACTCCAGCCCCTCAAATGACCAAAACGATGCCCTCACCATAGCAGGTGCATCACATGAAGAGTCCTGGACCTTTCATGCCCTCCCACCCAACCCTACAGTGGCAGCAGTAACCCGCCGCCAGCACGCCACTGGCGAGCACACCCCTGCCCTCCTGCATTCAATACCACCTCAGTTCGCTGCTGACGATCCCCTCACCCTCACATGCGGATTCGTCACTACGAACCATGACAGCTCACATGTCAAAACCATGATAACACATCCTCCGAGCTCCGCAAGCTCCACTCTGTCGACTACATGCTGCATCTGCAAGACGGTGTCCACACGTATGTCCCTGAGCCACTCACTGCGCCACAGCTCGTAGTTCCTCACGGCCAGAGGGGGAGTACATGGACACACGCACACGATGCACCATGATGGGTTGCCAGTGCCAACCGGCAAATCCAAACCACCGACAGGAAAAGGGGGAGGATCCGACCCACTGACACAGACCGACAACCATATGCACCACACAAGCATAATTATTGTCATTTTAGGAAAACATATAGCAACCATGCTTAGACACAACCCATATTCTCTCCTCCGCAGCACTGCTAGGACCAATCTAGTAGAGAGGAGTTACTCTCAATTTTTTTTTTTTTCCATTATTATATAATTTTTTTTTATTAATTTTTTTTTAAATTTTTTTTTTATTTTATTTTTAGTTTAAAACTATTTTTTTTATTTTTTTTATTTACTTTATCGTTTGGGTTCTTTATCGCGTGTCTCACTTTGTGTTTCCTTTCCTCTTTTTCACTTTGAACCCCTTAACCAAACCTTGAATCCAGGTCCTGAAATTGAGATCGACTTCCGTCAGTAAAGTCGTTGTAATTCGCTGTGAGAACCGCTGTCGACCGATCGAGGCCACCCGCCAAAATCATGAACGACATGATACACGATGTAAGTTCCTCGATTGACAACGTAGCCATGAATAGGATTCTGTGCTACACGATACCTCTTAGCCTTGTTCAAACGTTGTAACTTCGGCCACTGCGGGCCCCGCTAGTCTCATCCAAACCCATCTCGCCCCTTTCCCGGTAGCGCTATCACCATATACGCAAACCCGGAAACAGGTGATTTAGTTGTCTTTTCAGTTTGCCCATTATCGACGTTAATAATGTTTACCGGCTCAAAGACGTTGTGAATGCGGGATTACGGCAAGGGAAAACCTAGGTAAAAATCCAAACTCCTAAAGTCGCTGCGTATTACGAGAACAACGAACGGTTGTATCTGGCCCCAAACTCAAAGATGGGCACGCTCACTTAGGACATTCACTTCCCCCCCTACCCGAGTAAACTCTGCGTACGCGATAATACCAAGGGCATCTGCGGTTTAGAATCCATTAAACCCGACACTAGCTGCCCCGCCGAAACAACACCACGTTCTCAAGTTGAGGTAACGCAAGCCGAAATCATCAGAAACCGTTGGCTGGTCAGTACCCCAGCACGACCAGCCACCCTCACATGCGATTAACACGACGCCACGCGCATTAATTTGCCCAACCAAATGTTATGGATCACTGTCCCGAAGGGCGTGATCCTCCATATTGACGAGTTAGCATTGTATCACCTCACCGACGATGAATATCAGGTTGAAATCGAAATCTCTTAGTGAATTGACACCGGCTGACAGCGCTAGAAGCTATCGCTCGCCTTCCGCCCGCCGGCGCGCCAATTATTCGGTCCTGGTCTGCCGCTGACACGGCGCTTTGTATCTCTACTATCGTAGGATATGTTATGAATTTGACACTGGCCTTCCTCCTACACAAGCGAGTGAACGTCGTCCAAGAGTCTCTCAACAAATGCACGTCAGGCGTCCCTCGCCTTTTTCGACGTGGTAATCCCGACCGAGACCCCGAACCCGAGAATTTGAACAACCTGACTGAGATCATGCCTATACTGCCTCGTCGAGCCCCTGACAATTAAAAGTCAAAAATGACCCAATTGTCAATAATGATAAACAATGCATCCCTATGTCTTCTCAAGTTTCTAACCTGTTCCTTCCCAAATTACCCTGCACCAGGTTTTAGTCAGTGATAGGAATGATGTTTGTGTCTTGTATGTGCCTGTTCTCACTGCTTCTTGTTCCAGTGCCTGACGATGTTCCATCGGGAACATCACCAAGCAAGAGGGGGAATGTGTAGAGAAATGCGATGGAAAAACAGCACATCGTTGGGGAATTTGGTTACTTTCAGAAAGGGAAAGGTCATCTGACCCCCATCACTAACTCTTCCACGGCGACTCAGTGTCTGCATACTTTAAGACACCCCCCTCATCCAGCACAAGACCGCTACCTTTTCATCAAGACAGACAAAAGGAATGCGATCCACATATAGGATTACTGACATTTATTCCACTCACGATTATTAAAACTATCTACCCAAGAAATATATGGATATTAATATGTACTCTTTCCCTCATAGGCTTGATGTGATGATTTTGAATATGAATTACATAAGAAATGTGGGATGACTTTCCTTTGTGCCTTCAACTGCATAAACTGTAGTGTGTAGGTTGTGCCCAATTGCAATGTTTAGTCTCTAAAAGAAGCTAGTGTCGTAAGTCAGAAATGTGTGGATGACCGTTAAGCTTTGGCATCCTAATGTATGTTTACAACAGACATAAAAGATCTGTACGTTATCTTTCACGTTGAATTAAATATCAGATGACGAGTGGGCATGGCCCCAGAAAACCATGGACATGGGTGGAGCTCCGCCCCATACGGACAATCTGATTCGATCAGCCGCCGGTGGGCGGCGTCCAAACCGGACAGTTGAAAAGATGACGCGCGAGCGGCGCGCTCTCTCTTCTCTTCCCTCTTGCAACTCTCGGGCGCTCCTGAACTCGGCGCGCTCAAACGCGCGCAAGGCTGACCTGGAAGCCGGCCCGCTGGACTCTCACAACCAAACCAACCATCGGAGGGGGTCTAAGGCTGTGCCAAAGCCGTAACGGAGCCACGAATCCAACGGTTGCGGAGGAGAGCTTTCCCGGTGACGTCACGCGACAGCGAAGCAAGCCAGCAGAGTTTCCAGAGCAACGCCAGAGCTGAACACGTGACGCCCGAAACAAAGAACTGAACTCACGCGGGAAAACGAAACAACTCCGAGCCTGTTTTAAACCCATCCAAGCAAGTACAAACTGAATTCCTAATCCTGACTAAACCGTTAAAATTCGATCTGAATGCAGTAACAAAGCAAAAGATTTGTTCGTGATCATTTTCCTGGGTAGTTAAGCTATGAAGTAGAAAGAATGGTATTCTTTCATCCACAGTTACCTTCAAAACTTTCGTATGCCTATGTGTGTGTATGTCTATGTCTTATCAGTTAATCCATTTATGTTAGAATAGCAATATCACGAATAAATCGTTTTTCATTTCATAAAGAATTGTCTCTGGAATGTGATTTTAAGTATTTTTATCCTTACTTGCCCTAAAGATAACGCAGCCTAGCTCAAACTTAACGAAATTATCAATCTCGTTTATCTACCGGGGCCACGGAATGGAAGCGAGATTGTAATTGAG
>CM049835.1:26955080-26957580 GCA_027422435.1 Schizopygopsis pylzovi | reverse complement strand
ACTGACTCAAATGATTCGCGATTCGCGGTCCCGATCTGACTCAAATGATTCGCGCTCCGCGGTCCCGAACTGACTCAAATGATTCGCGATCCCGAACTGACTCAAATGATTCACGGTCCCGAACTGACTCAAATGATTCGCGGTCCCCGAACTGACTCAAATGATTCACGGTCCCGAACTGACTCAAATGATTCGCGGTCCCGATCTGACTCAAATGATTCGCGATCCCGAACTGACTCAAATGATTCACGGTCCCGAACTGACTCAAATGATTCGCGATTCGCGGTCCCGATATGACTCAAATGATTCGCGGTCCCGATCTAACTCAAATGATTCGCGGTCCCGAACTGACTCAAATGATTCGCGATTCGCGGTCCCGATCTAACTCAAATGATGTCGCGGTCCCGAACTGACTCAAATGATTCGCGATTCGCGGTCCCGATCTGACTCAAATGATTCGCGGTCCCGATCTGACTCAAATGACTCGCGCTCCGCGGTCCCGATCTGACTCAAATGATTCGCGGTCCCGATCTGACTCAAATGATTCGCGGTCCCGATCTGACTCAAATGATTCGCGATTCGCGGTCTCCGATCTGACTCAAATGATTCGCGGTCCCGAACTGACTCAAATGATTCGCGATTCGCGGTCCCGATCTGACTCAAATGATTCGCGCTCCGCGGTCCCGATCTGACTCAAATGATTCGCGCTCCGCGGTCCCGAACTGACTCAAATGATTCGCGATTCGCGGTCCCGCTGTGTGTGTGTGTGTGTGTGCGTGTGCGTTCGTTCGTGCGTGTGTGTGTGTGCGCGCGCGTGTGCGTTCGTTCGTGCGTGCGTGTGTGTGCGAGCGAGCGAGTGTGTGTGTGCGAGCGAAAGAGTGTGTGTGTGTGTGTGTGTGTGTGTGCGAGCGAGCGAGTGTGTGTGTGCGAGCGAAAGAGTGTGTGTGTGTGTGTGTGTGTGTGTGCGAGCGAGCGAGTGTGTGTGTGTTTGTGTGTGTGTGTGTGTGTGTCTGTGTCTATGAGATGTCCTCATGTGTGTGTTTGTGTGTGTGCGTTTGTTCGTTCGTGCGCGCGTGTGTGTGTGTGTGTGTGTGTGTGTCTGTGTCTATGAGATGTCCTCATGTGTGTGTGTGTTTGTGTGTGTGCGTTTGTTCGTTCGTGTGCGTGTGTGTGTGCGTGTGTGTGTGTGTGGTCTCAATCCACGTCTACATGCGTGTTTGTGTAAAAACACTGATCTCATGTTTTCTGATGTTATGTTTTTGCTCTTCATTACTTGTAATCTTAAGCAACCAGATGAAATACCGTTCAACAAACACATTTTTGATTTTCTGCTCAAATCTGATTTGTTGATGTCTCATATCAGACATCGATGTTTGAGTAAAACATCATATTGTACATCATCATAACACCGTTAGCATGAACATTTCACCTCTATTTTAACCGTTCAAAGCAACACTCAACTCTCTAGACTTAGTCACCATGAAATCAAATTTGATATTTATGGATATTTATCCAGTGACCACAAACTTTTGTCAAATAAAATTGACTTGACAAGAATAAAATTTAATATTTTTAATTATACACTGAATTTGCTACTTAAAACATATGATTAAATTGTTATAAATAAATAAATAAAATAATTCGATTTTTAATATAATTGAGCATTTTTGAGAATTAATGAAGGAATTGTTACATTTATATTCACCAAAACAATTTTATGATATGAAACATTATTTTATATCATATAGTAAAATAGAATATTAAAAATGGAAATATTTTATTATTAATGTATATTATTATTTAATATATTTTTAATAATAATATTATATATGTATATTATGCATAATATAAAAAATAATATATATATAATACAAATATATTTCTGAACCTTTCTGTGTAATACTATAACACTAAAGTGCAATTTATAAATGACTATAATAATTTATTACTATAATAGCAATTTAATAGTATAATAGAATTAATACTGTAACACAGGTTTGTTATATGCGGCAGATTTACATGATTACATGAGGTATGTATGTAACATTATATGAGGTGTTTATATAGTCACACAAAATGGCATCTGATTTATTTCGACATATGAAAGTTGCATTATTGGACTGTAATTGTGAATTATAATTTTTTCCGATCTTGTTCAAATGAAGCTGCGGTGTGAAGGCAGCCTCTGGATCACACAAATACACACACACACACACACACACACACACACACACACACACACACACACACACACACACACACACACAAGACACACACACACACACACACACACAGACACACACACTCTCACACACACACACACACACACAGAGAGAGACACAGACACACACACACACTCTCTCTCACACACACACACACACACACACTCTCTCTCTCTCTCTCACACACACACACACACACACACACACACACACACACACACACACACACTCTCTCTCTCTCACACACACACACACACACACACACATCAGCTCGTTAT
>CM049835.1:26927580-26945080 GCA_027422435.1 Schizopygopsis pylzovi | reverse complement strand
TTTTCAAGAAAGCAGTTTACTGCACTGGAAGTTAGAGTTTAATTTGATTTAGTAAGTCATTAAGCAGCCGTTGAACGAGATCTCTTAATGGCACGCTCTTAAGATCTAATGCTCACGTGTTATTTACTTACTAAATGGCTAAGCAGGCTGATTTCTTGCATCAGGTATGAGTATAAATCCGAACGTTATGTGCGTATCCGTGAACTGTTAAGTGTTTTGTGGGTCTTAATTAGCCTTCTGCAATTTAAGGCTTAAATTCATGAAGTCATGGCATTAGATGTTGCAAAGAAAATGTGGCAAAAGTGAATATTTTCTACTGTTTTTGAAATATTCTAAACATTGTTAAATCAAGATGCATTTTATTTGAGATGTAAATGAACAAAATTAAGCGAGTTGATGTTTAGAACAAGAATTGATTGTCAATTGGGCATAAAAATGTGTTTTTCTTTTGATTTTGGATCATTTTCATAACCCCATTAGCAGATTTGTTCATGTTTTAATCATAAACGCACGTCATTTTGATCAATCTGATGTTTATTTCACAAAGAAGACCATCTTATTCTGTTTATTTCACAAAGAAGACCATCTTATTCTGTTTATTTCTCAAAGAAGACCATCTTATTCTGTTTATTTCACAAGAAGACCATCTTATTCTGTTTATTTCACAAAGAAGACCATCTTATTCTGTTTATTTCACAAAGAAGACCATCTTATTCTGTTTATTTCTCAAAGAAGACCATCTTATTCTGTTTATTTCTCAAAGAAGACCATCTTATTCTGTTTATTTCACAAAGAAGACCATCTTATTCTGTTTATTTCACAAAGAGACCATCTTATTCTGTTTATTTCACAAAGAAGACCATCTTATTCTGTTTATTTCACAGAGAAGACCATCTTATTCTGTTTATTTCTCAAAGAAGACCATCTTATTCTGTTTATTTCTCAAAGAAGACCATCTTATTCTGTTTATTTCACAAAGAAGACCATCTTATTCTGTTTATTTCACAAAGAAAACCATCTTATTCTGTTTATTTCTCAAAGAAGACCATCTTATTCTGTTTATTTCACAAAGAAGACCATCTTATTCTGTTTATTTCACAAAGAAGACCATCTTATTCTGTTTATTTCTCAAAGAAGACCATCTTATTCTGTTTATTTCACAAAGAAGACCATCTTATTCTGTTTATTTCACAAAGAAGACCATCTTATTCTGTTTATTTCACAAAGAAGACCATCTTATTCTGTTTATTTCACAAAGAAGACCATCTTATTCTGTTTATTTCACAACGAAGACCATCTTATTCTGTTTATTTCACAAAGAAAACCATCTTATTCTGTTTATTTCTCAAAGAAGACCATCTTATTCTGTTTATTTCACAGAGAAGACCATCTTATTCTGTTTATTTCACAGAGAAACATCTTATTACTGTTTATTTCAAAACGAAGACTTCATCTTCTGTATATTCTGATTTATTTCACAAGAAGATCCATCTTATTCTGTTTATTTCACAGATGAAGACCATGCTTATTGTTTATTTCACAAACGTTAAAGACCGATCTTATTCTGTTTATTTCACAGAGAAGACCATCTTATGACTGTTTTTTCACTAAAGACAGACTTCTATTTTCTTATTCTGTTTTATCTTCACAATAGAAGACCATCTTATTCTGTTTATTTCAGCAGCGACTGAAGAGAGGATCTTATTCCTAAGCTGTTCAGTTTCACGTAATATTTAATGACTCATCATTATTCTGTTTATGTTCACCAAAGAAGTACCTATCTTATTCTGTCTTATTTCAGATTGAGCGAAGACCATCGGTTATTCTGTTATATTTCAGCAACGATAGACGCATTTATTTACTGTGTTATTTCACAGAGATAGACCATCTTATTCTGTTTATTTCACAAAGAAGACCATCTTATTCTGTTTATTTCACAGAGAAGACCATCTTATTCTGTTTATTTCACAAAGAAGACCATCTTATTCTGTTTATTTCACAAAGAAGACCATCTTATTCTGTTTATTTCTCAAAGAAGACCATCTTATTCTGTTTATTTCTCAAAGACGACCATCTTATTCTGTTTATTTCTCAAAGAAGACCATCTTATTCTGTTTATTTCACAACGAAGACCATCTTATTCTGTTTATTTCACAACAAAGACCATCTTATTCTGTTTATTTCACAATAAAGACCATCTTATTCTGTTTATTTCACAAAGAAGACCATCTTATTCTGTTTATTTCACAACAAAGACCATCTTATTCTGTTTATTTCACAACAAAGACCATCTTATTCTGTTTATTTCACAACAAAGACCATCTTATTCTGTTTATTTCACAACAAAGACCATCTTATTCTGTTTATTTCACAACAAAGACCATCTTATTCTGTTTATTTCACAACAAAGACCATCTTATTCTGTTTATTTCTCAAAGAAGACCATCTTATTCTGTTTATTTCACAACGAAGACCACCTTATTCTGTTTATTTCACAACGAAGACCTTCTTATTCTGTTTATTTCTCAAAGAAGACCATCTTATTCTGTTTATTTCACAACGAAGACCATCTTATTCTGTTTATTTCTCAAAGAAGACCATCTTATTCTGTTTATTTCACAAAGAAGACCATCTTATTCTGTTTATTTCACAACGAAGACCATCTTATTCTGTTTATTTCACAACGAAGACCATCTTATTCTGTTTATTTCACAAAGAAGACCATCTTATTCTGTTTATTTCACAAAGAAGACCATCTTATTCTGTTTATTTCACAAACGAAGACCATCTTATTCTGTTTATTTCACAAGTAAACTGACTTTTTGTTTGTTTATTTCAGATTATTGCATTTATTCCCCCTAAGAATAAATATTAAACTCTAGTCCTGTAACATAAAATCTATTATTTATTCATGGGAACTTTTTATTTCAGATTTATAAACATGCTTGTTTAATTTTTTTCATAAAACCATTGCAAAAAACAATCAGAATCATGCATTATTTGGAGAAAACTAATGATACAATTTTTCATAAAACAAGACTTCTTATGTTCTGTAATAGTGCGTCTTGATTTGATATCGTCACACACTAAGAACGAACATCACTTTTATTTCAGCGCGATCTGAAGATATGGTGAAAGTTGTTTCCATAATCTGGTTCAAGCCGTTAGCTATTGTTTATGTATGTTAGTGGCTCATTTTGACGTGTTGTGTTCCCTTAAACGTCTTCTATTTTCCTCATTTGTTCTTAGCAAGTCTTCATGAGCTCTGCAGGAGTGCTGGTTGTTCCTCGTGTAATATTGATAAGCGTAGCGCTGTAGCGAGAGGGATTTGTGTCCTAAGCTGTGTCCAGTGTCGTCCCCAGTGAATATTTAATGGCTCAGTCTGAGTTATGAATGTTTAATGTGCTCTGGATGCTTCCGGTACGCTGTGTGAGTGTGAGATTTGTCTGTTTTCAGATTGAGCTTGGGACCGTCCAGCGAGTCTCTCTCTGAATGCTATCACAGTCTTCTCCAGGTCCAGTCAGATTAACTCTGGGGTCAGAATTATTTAAGCTCAGATGAGCTTACATACACAATTATACAGAGTATAACCAGCAGTGAAATGTGTTCTCTGCTTTTAACCCATCCAATTGCGCACACACACACACACACACACACACACCTGGAGCAGTAGACACACACACACACACACACTGGAGCAGTAGACACACACACACACACACACACCTGGAGCAGTGGACACACACACACACACACACACACACCTGGAGCAGTAGACACACACACACACACACACACCTGGAGCAGTGGACACACACACACACACACACACACACCTGGAGCAGTGGACGGATACACACACACACCTGGAGCAGTGGACACACACACACACACACACACACACACCTGGAGCAGTGGACACACACACACACACACACACACCTGGAGCAGTGGACACACACACACCTGGAGCAGTGGACACACACACACACACACGACACATACACACACACCTGGAGCAGTGGACACACACACACCTGGAGCAGTGGACACACACACACACACACACACACACTGGAGCAGTGGACACACACACACCACACACCTGGAGCAGTGGACACACACCACACACACCTGGAGCAGTGGATACACACACACACTTGGAGCAGTGGACACACACATACACACACCTGGAACAGTGTACACACACACTTGGAGCAGTGGACACACACACACTTGGAGCAGTGGACACACACACACTTGGAGTAGTGGACACACACACACACACACCTGGAACAGTGGACACACACACACATTTGGAGCAGTGGGGACACACACACACACACACACCTGGAGCAGTGGGGACACACACACCCACACACACACTTGGAACAGTGGACACACACACACACCTGGAGCAGTGGACGCACACACACACACTTGGAGCAGTGGACACACACACACACACACACACACACACACACACACTTGGAGCAGTGGACACACACACACACACACCTGGAGCAGTGGACACACACACACACACACACACACACACACAGACCTGGAGCAGTGGGCGGTTCGGTGCCTTGCTCAAGGGTCTCACCTCAGTCGTGGACAATTCCTGCCAGAGCCGAGATTCGAACCCACAACCTCAGGTTACAAGTCCGACGCTCTATCCATTAGAGCCACCACTGAATATACACTCAATATATTTGTATTTATTTTCATTAAGAATTTCTTAAATAATAAAGAATACACACGTATACGTGTGTAATTAATTCATTTTTTATTTCAAAATATACAATTGTAAAATGTATGTATTATTTCTATAATATAAAAATATATTCTTAATTATTTTACCAATACTTTCTTTAAAAATATCTATAAATAAAACCTGTATATGTGTATATATATATATATAGTATATATATATATATATATATATATATCAGCCTATAGGATATAAATAATACAATTTATATATTATTTATATTATGTATTTGTTTTATATATATATATATAATATTACATTTTTAATAATATAATTTTCAAAAATTTATTTTATGCATTTATTTATTAGTTTTTATTATATTTTATATATTTGCGCACATTTCATAAATACATATCATACATTTATTTATTTGTTTTTTATTATATTTTATATATTTGCACACATTTCATAAATACATATCATACATTTTTTTTATGCATTTATTCATTTTTTTTTTTGCCGTAAGCCTATTTTCAGTCATACACAGAGATAATCCAGTACCGGACATGTTTTGTGTTCTTGTATGGTTTGTGTAATTCTCTTTGGGAGTCTTGCTGTGCCGTATCGCTCTCCGTGATGCTGACCGCTCTCAGATGTATCTGCGAGACCCGTCGAGCGGTCATTATGAGGCGGGGCAGTTCCCGAAACGACAGGGGTCGTGACCTCATTGTGGCTGAATGCATCATGTTATAGATGTGTTTAATTGGCGGGATGGAGAGGGTGAGGGGTGTGGCTGACCTCTGTTTATGGAGGGTCTTTACTGCCCCCCCCCCCACAACACACACACACACACACACACACTATACATTCACTCTCTCACAAAGGTCGATTCTCTGTGTTTTAGCACCACTGAACCAATCAGCGTGCAGCGCTGGAATAGCCTGTATTATAATGATCTATATACAGTTCAAATGTTTGAAAATAAGTATTTTCTGTTCACCAAGGCTGTATTTATTTGATCAAATTGTGACATATTATTACTAATTAAAATAGCTATTGTATGTGTAAATATTATATTAAACTGTAATTTATTTCTGTATTTTCAGCATCATTTACTTCAGTGTCACATGATCTTCAGAAATCATAATGATTTGCTGAGGCATTTATTATTATTATCAATGTTGAAAACAGTTGTGCTGCCTAATATTTTTGTGGAAACGTGATATAATACCATTCAAAAGTTTGAAGTAATATTTAATAAAAAAGGAAATTTATAGTTTTATTTATCAAGGATGCATTAAATTGATTAAAAGTGTCAGTAAAATATTCATAATGTCATAAAAGATTTCGATTTCAAATAAACGCTGTTCTTTTGAACTTTCTATTCATCTGTGAATCCTGAAAAATACAATTTATGACGAAAATATTGTTCCGCACGACTGTTTTCAACATTGATAATAATCAGAAATATTTCTTGAGAAGTAAATCAGTATATTATAATGATTTCTGAAGATCATGTGACACTGAAGACTGGAGTAATGATGCTGAAAATACAGAAATAAATTACAGTGTAACACATATTCTAATAACATTTCTCAATTTTAACTATTTTTGATCAAATAAATGCAGCTTTGGTGATTTAGCTAAACTAAAAATTCTACAGTTATTCTAATCAACTGTATTGTATTGCATTGCTTTTATATGTAATGATCAAATAATTGTTGTTGTGACCCTTTCTAATCGTATTGACCCACTTGAGGATGCGTGTTTGTGATATTTAATGAAGTTTTAGGATCTCTGAATGTGACCTGGTTATATTCTCCTGATGTTTGACGAGTGAATGTCATCGAATCACCGCTGAACATCTCTCTTTCTCTCGCTCAGGCTGTTCCAAGTCCTTCAAGCTGTACTCCCCGAAGGACCCCCCCAACGGAAGCGCTTTCCCCCCCTTCCACCCCGGCACCATGCTGGACCGAGACGTGGGGTGAGTGTGTTTCAAACCCAGAATATTGCTTTGGTTGTCTCAGACATCTGGTGAAAATTTCAAGTCAACCGCACCTTTAGAAATATATTAACTTAGAAAAATGGTAACGTGTTCAATACATATTTTACATACTAAAAACTATCATATTGAATAATTTATGATGTGCATGAGAGAGAGAGCGTTTCAAACCAGTCACTTGTGCTGTTCCTGCGAGGACAGAAGAGCGTTCAGCTGCATCAGCGGTCCGTGGATGTTTCTGTCAGATAGCAGGAGCAGGAAGTGCCAGCTGCCAATCAGTGGCCAGGATTGGACGGCGTCCCGGAAGTGGGCGGGGCTTAGCGGGTGTCTTATCTATTGTGTCACGCTGATAAAAGCAGAAAACCGCTCTCTTCCGGACTGTTATGGTGCCCTTGCTCACTTCAGTGTCTTGATGTGTTACAGTCTGTTTTATGACCTCATGAGGACGTTTATAAAGCAGGTTATGTGAACTTTATGAGGTTTGACGAGATCTTTCACGGTTATTTGTTTTGTTTCTGCAGCCCGACGCCTATGTATCCCCCCACATACCTGGAGCCGGGCATCGGGTGAGACATTTACACCTCATCTTTATTATTGAAAATATCATATTTGAGTCTATCATGTAGTGAGGAAAAACCGCAAAATATGAATGTGCAGCAGATGCTGATATTTCAGACGCTTGTAGATCTTTATTACAGTAGAGCAGATGTACAGCGGTCGCTCTATCTCTCCAATAACACGTCTCAGTAAGATGAGATGATGGAGAGATGAAGATCATTCCTCCGCTGAGGAACAAACGCTCCTCTAAAGATCATCTGATGATCAGATTTGAGACTAAAACATGATTGATGGAGAATCAAGTAAAGCTGAGCTGCTTCAGAAAGTGTTCATCTGGAGATACGACTGCAGTTATTCTGATCAAAACCAGTCCAGAAGTTTCTACAATCACACTAAAAGAGCTTAACTGGATAAAAAGACGACAGAAGACATGAGGAGATTGTGTGCGACTGCTGAGTTTGATCATTTAGAGACCTTGTGAATCATGTTTTATATTAGTATATGTATTATTATAAGCACTATGATGACTCTATAAAGTCTCCGAGCTAAAACAAGCCTGTATTTCTCAGGAGACACACACCTTTTGGGAATCAGACAGACTATCGGATATTTGAACTCAATAAGCGGCTTCAGAACTGGACCGAGGTATTCTGTTTACATTTATAGCTCCGTGTTTCTCAGTCTTAACTATCAGCACTTGAATAATTTAAGATGCGCCTGACATAAACCGAGCACAGAGACATCACTCGGCTTCAGATGAATGCTGTTTTCTCTCTCAGGATTGTGATAATCTGTGGTGGGACGCTTTCACTACGGAGTTCTTTGAGGATGACGCTATGCTCACCATCACGTTTTGTCTGGAGGACGGTCCTAAACGATATAGTGAGTATCACGTATCAGATGTGTAACGATAGTGCGTGTTCAATTATTCTCAGTAAATACATTAAGGCGTGATGTTAAGATCTGTGTCATGTGATCCGATCTTGGTGCTACTTTGTAACTCATGACTACACTGAAAAAACAATGTGTGGGATTGAAACATTGTTTCAAAACATTACATTGTTTTCATTTAGAAATTGTTAGTACATTTCACAAATAATTACCAAAAAGCCAAATAACACATTGAACTAAATGTGACATTTTGAAGTAGAAAAACTGAAGTGGTGTTTTCTTCTAAAAAAAGTGGTTTATTTGCATTTCTATTGTTTTTACAGTGTATATGTGACCTTAAACTTCTCATTTTTTTGTGATTTTTTTTTTTTTTTCTATCATTCATATGGTAAAGAACATTCGGTGTAAATGTAGCCTTTATATATTTAATATTGACTGAGTATGGTTATGTCAAAGATTGAAATTAATGGTAGAAATCAAATTTGATGCTTGTTTTCTCATAATTCGATTTTGAGACTTTTTCACAGAGAGGGTCACATGTTACTCGTTATGAAAAATACTAGAACTTCAAATTGTATGTATCGGCTTTAATGCACTTATCAATGTAAC
Source organism: Schizopygopsis pylzovi (assembly GCA_027422435.1). NCBI lineage: Eukaryota > Metazoa > Chordata > Actinopteri > Cypriniformes > Cyprinidae > Schizopygopsis > Schizopygopsis pylzovi. The sequence goes on along the minus strand of CM049835.1, from coordinate 26,936,306 downwards.
AAAAGCAGTCAGGTGTCAAGTTTTAATGTCAAAAATACATGTATCATTTAACTTGAGTTGCTAAAATCTGTTCAGTGTCACAAACTTTACAAAATACTTGTTTTTTTACAAAATCTGTAATTGAACACCTGCAGATGCAGACGAAAACATCTGGCTCATGTTTGCATTTTCACTGGCCATAATTCTGACCTTCAAATCAGGATTAGGTATTAAATAAAGCATGTGAAAATTGAAGAGATGTTTGTGATCCGGCTTGACTTCAGACAGGAATCATGTCTTTGGGTGCTTTTCTTCTGAGTAAGGATAATATAAACTTCTCATCTACACAAATGGTTGGCGAAAGCAAAAATGCATCATATTTTGTACAAAAGTGTGACATTATTGAGCAAAACATACCGAATCAACACCTCAAAATTAGCAAGAAACAAGTATTGTATTTAATTCAGCAAATATGATGCAACCTCTGAATGTGTTTTGAATGATCGTGAGACAAACATTATCAGCTGTAATTAAGCTTTTAGTTATTTGTTCCAGATTCTGGTGAAATAACAGCCAGTATGTGTGAGAGTTGAGTGGTTCCTTGTCCTCATGATGCTTTATTGTCTCTCTCAGCGATCGGCCGGACGCTGATTCCTCGTTACTTTAGGAGTGTGTTTGAAGGAGGCGCCACTGAGCTCTACTACATTCTCAAGCACCCTAAAGAGTCCTTCCACAACAACTTCGTGTCTCTGGACTGTGATCATTGTACGATGGTCACGCAGAACGGCAAACCCATGTTCACACAGGTGTGTGTGTGTGTGTGAGAGAGTGTGTGTGTGTGTGTGTGTGAGAGAGAGAGAGAGAGAGTGTGTGTGAGAGAGAGAGAGAGTGTGTGTGAGAGAGAGAGAGAGTGTGTGTGTGTGTGTGAGAGAGAGAGAGAGTGTGTGTGTGAGCGAGAGAGTGTGTGTGTGTGATAGAGAGAGTGTGTGTGTGAGAGAGAGAGAGTGTGTGTGTGAGAGAGAGAGTGTGTGTGAGAGAGAGAGTGTGTGTGTGAGAGAGAGTGTGTGTGTGAGAGAGAGAGTGTGTGTGTGAGAGAGAGAGAGAGAGAGTGTGTGTGTGTGAGCGAGAGAGTGTGTGTGTGTGATAGAGTGTGTGTGTGTGTGAGAGAGAGAGAGTGTGTGTGTGTGTGTGTGTGTGTGTGTGTGTGTGTGTGTGTGTGTGAGAGAGAGTGTGTGCGTGTGAGAGAGAGAGAGAGTGTGCGTGTGAGAGAGAGAGAGAGTGTGTGTGTGCGTGTGTGAGAGAGAGAGCGTGTGTGTGTGTGTGAGAGAGAGAGCGTGTGTGTGCGTGTGATGTTTAATGTGGTGTTCACGATGAATCGAATGTGATTGTCATGCACAGTTCTGTGATCAGTAGCTCGTGCTTTTACATAGAGCAGCGTTTATTACACAGAGCTGTAGTTCACTGAGAAGCTTCCCCTTTCTGTCAAACATATTTTATTGGACTGTCCACCTTTTAATGCATGTAGAAAACTCTTTTATGAAGCTTAACTCGCTTAAAGAGGTATTTTGCTAGAAAAAAATGTTGATTTTTTTTTATCAAATATGACCCTGGAGCACAGACGCAGTCATAAGCAGCACAGCTATATTTGTAGCAATATTCAACAATACATTGTATGAGTCAAAATTCTACATTTTTATTTTATGCCAAAAATCATAAGGATATTAAGATCATGTTCCATGAAGATATTTAGTAAATTTCCTACCATAAATATATCAAAACATAATTTTTAGATGATTGAAACAATTTTAAACAGTTTTCTCAATATTTAGATTTTTTTGCATCCTCAGATTCCAGATTTACAAATATTGTCCAAACCATACATCAATGGAAATATGATTTATTCAGCTTTCAGATGATACATACATCTCATACATCTCGACACTTATGACTGGCTTTATGGTCCAGAGTCACAAATGGGAATGTTTGCTGCTTTATATTGTATTTGTTATATTTTTTTGTGCCATGAAAATGACCTAAGAGTCTGAAATGGCATTAAATAAATATAAACTACGATTAAGTGTGTTTCTGTGGTGTAACTGTGCTGGTCTCCTCAGGTGTGTGTGGAGGGCCGTCTGTACCTGGAGTTCATGTTCGATGACATGATGAGAATAAAGACGTGGCATTTCAGCATCCGGCAGCACCGAGAGCTCATTCCCCGCAGCATCCTGGCCATGCATGTCAGTTCCTCTTCCCGCATCTGTAACAGTACACGCGTTTACATTACACCAGACTGTTAAACCGGTTACAATGCTCCGTGTAAACGCCTCCTAGTGTGTGTTCTTGCTGGTGTTTCATCCCTGATGATGGTGTGATTGTGTGTGTGTGTCTCAGGCTCAGGACCCGCAGATGTTGGACCAGCTGTCCAAAAACATCACCAGATGCGGCCTGTCGAACTCCACCCTCAACTACCTCCGAGTACGAACACCACACCTCAACACAGCACTGTGACGTCTTCTACAGCTCTCATTCAGCTCATTAGAAACTGGGGATGTCGATTTAACATTAATGTGAAATGATCGACGCATTTAACACACAAGCCAGATTTGTGCATCGTCTTAGATTGTTTACTAACATGATGCAGGACGACTGACTGCATGATGAAACCCAATACAGTCTTTACCTTTAAGATTCAAGACAAAGCAGAACTGTTGTGCATCTGATCAGCACACAGCAGTGATTCGTTTCTGAAAAAATCAGCTGTTTTGAACAAATGATTCACTGACTCGTTCATGAAGACAGTCTCTTGATTCGTTTCTGAATGAATCAGCTGTTTAAATGAATCAAGTAAATGATTCACTGACTCGTTCATGAAGACAGTCTCTTGATTCGTTTCTGAATGAATCGGCTGTTTAAATGAATCAAGTAAATGATTCACTGACTCGTTCATGAAGACAGTCTCTTACTTCGTTTCTGAATAAATCAGCTGTTTAAATGAATTAAGTAAATGATTCACTGACTCGTTCATGAAGACAGTCTCTTACTTCGTTTCTGAATAAATCAGCTGTTTAAATGAATTAAGTAAATGATTCAATGATTCATTCATGAAGACAGTCTGTTGATTCGTTTCTGAATGAATCATCTGTTTAAATGAATTAAGTCAATGATTCAATGACTCATTCATGAAGACAGTCTCTTGATTCGTTTCTGAATGAATCAGCTGTTTAAATGAATCAAGAAAATGATTCAGTGACTCGTTCATAAAAACTTGCTTAGTTTTCTTTCCCTGCGTCCCGATGTGCATACTATCCACCCTATCTGCCCTAAATAGTATTGAAAAATACTAATGACGCATAGAATTTAGGATGGATAGCATGCATGCGATTGTTCAGTCATTTGAACCAATCGAGTGAGCCAATGATTCAGTGAATCATTCATATAGACTCGCTTTGTCTGAATGAATCAGTTGAATGAATGACTCCTTCATTAAGCCAGCGACTCGATGCACATTTAAATAATTAATTAACCCATTAATGATAAATTAAAACCTGCCGTTGATCTAATAGCATTATTCATGCAATTCTAATTCAGTCTAATGCCATGTTGAATCAAAACATTTCTTTCTAAAGTTACTTTATTCAATGCTAGCACAATCTTTAGTGGGGTTATTTCGCATGTCCAGTTATTTTGCGAGATTATTCGGCACAGCCCATAATGACCTGCATTGCTTGGCCGCTCTGTTGTGTCTCTGTCTCAGTTGTGTGTGATCCTGGAGCCCATGCAGGAGCTGATGTCCAGACACAAGACGTACAGTCTGAGTCCTCGAGACTGTCTGAAGACGTGTCTGTTCCAGAAGTGGCAGAGGATGGTCGCTCCTCCAGGTCAGAGGGTTTCTGAGCTTTATGATGTGCTTTTTCAGTGACCGTTGCTGAATCATAGAGAGAAAAGTATTCAACCATGAGAAACTGTCCATTATTAAACTCTCCCATAAACCTTCCCCACATCCAAAATAATAATATATAGCAAAACACGCCTAACACTAGCTTGCTTTATTTGTTTTCTTATTTATTATATGTGACCCTGGAGCACAAAACCAGTCATACGTGTCAATTCTGGGAAATTGAGATGCATGCATCATCTGAAAGCTGAATAAATCATATTTCCATTGATGTATGGTTTGGACAATATTTGTAAATCTGGAATCTGAGGGTGCAAAAACATCTAAATATTGAGAAAATCATCTTTAAAGTTGTTTAAATTAAGTTCTTAGCAATGCATTTTACTAATCAATAATTAAGTTTTGATATATTTACAAAATATCTTCATGGAACATGATCTCAATATCTAATGATTTTTGGCATGAAATATAAATGTATAATTTTGACTCATACAGTGTATTGTTGGCTATTGCTACTAATATACCCATGCTGCTTATGACTGGGTCTGTGCTCCAGGGACACGTTTAAGAAAGCATCCCAACTCTTGTAAAAGGATTTAAGTGAGCATCTCAATTTCTGAAGCCTAACACAATAGATAATCTCCTGTATCATGAGGTGGGGTGACGTAAGCTTCCACTGAAGTAGAGCCAGTAACTTTACTGTCCTGGGTCAGGGTCAATATCTCTGCTAAGAGCATAGGACCAAAAGGTTACCAGCCTCGGACATGTCCAAAACGTGCAGAAATGATTGGCAGGTGAATGTTTGCAGCTCCGGTGCTGCTGGTGTTTGTGTATCGCGTGTCTGAGCTCGTCTGTGTGGCGTCTCTCCGCAGCTGAACCGGCCCGACAGGCGCCGAGTAAACGACGGAAGCGTAAGATGTCCGGCGGCAGCACCATGAGCGCCGGCGGCGGCTCCAATAACAACAGCAAGAAGAAGAGCCCAGCAAACAGCTTCCCGCTGTCCAGTCAGGTCCCGGTGAGTAACCAATCACACGCCATCGGGGGGGCCGTATGACCAAAACCTTATATCACGATATGACACATTTTATATTGCGATAAAAATATATATAGCACGATATAGTGATTTTTTTTTTTCTTTTACAAAGGTTTTTATTATATTAAAATCTTTGATACCATATAATTTTCATAATCCTTGTCACCGATATCAAACTAATACAAGCCTAAAGAGAGAAACTCAACCTCACTGAAGATAAATAAACAGTCAGTGATGAAATAAGGATAAGAAACTAATTACAAGCAAAAGGACAAAAACTACAATAAATAAGAAACGCTACATACATTGTGTAAATTAATTAGTCTTCACTGTGTTAATTATATCTATCTATGATAGATACACGTGTGTTATGTATAGATTCTATACATATTATAAACATATCATTATTAATCTGATTAAAGTGATTTAGTCGAGAGCAGTGTGCTGTGATTAACATGAAGGAATATTGGAACGCTGCCCCTTTAAGAGCGAAGCTGTGATTAACATGAATGAATATTGTAACGCTTCCCCTTTAAGAGCGAAGCTGTGATTAACATGAATGAATATTGTAACACTTCCCCTTTAAGAGCGAAGCTGTGATTAACATGAAGGAATATTGTAACGCTTCCCCTTTAAGACCGAAGCTGTGATTAACATGAAGGAATATTGTAACACTTCCCCTTTAAGACCGAAGCTGTGATTAACATGAATGAATATTGGAACGCTTCCCCTTTAAGAGCGAAGCTGTGATTAACATGAAGGAATATTGGAACGCTTCCCCTTTAAGAGCGAAGCTGTGATTAACATGAAGGAATATTGGAACGCTTCCCCTTTAAGAGCGAAGCTGTGATTAACATGAAGGAATATTGGAACGCTTCCCCTTTAAGAGCGAAGCTGTGATTAACATGAAGGAATATTGTAACGCTTCCCCTTTAAGAGCGAAGCTGTGATTAACATGAAGGAATATTGGAACGCTTCCCCTTTAAGAGCGAAGCTGTGATTAACATGAAGGAATATTGGAACGCTTCCCCTTTAAGAGCGAAGCTGTGATTAACATGAATGAATATTGTAACGCTTCCCCTTTAAGAGCGAAGCTGTGATTAACATGAATGAATATTGTTACGCTTCCCCTTTAAGAGCGAAGCTGTGATTAACATGAATGAATATTGTAACGCTTCCCCTTTAAGAGCGAAGCTGTGATTAACATGAATGAATATTGTTACGCTTCCCCTTTAAGAGCGAAGCTGTGATTAACATGAATGAATATTGTTACGCTTCCCCTTTAAGAGCGAAGCTGTGATTAACATGAAGGAATATTGGAACGCTTCCCCTTTAAGAGCGAAGCTGTGATTAACATGAAGGAATATTGTAACGCTTCCCCTTTAAGAGCGAAGCTGTGATTAACATGAATGAATATTGTAACGCTGCCCCTTTAAGAGCGAAGCTGTGATTAACATGACTGAATATTGGAACGCTTCCCCTTTAAGAGCGAAGCTGTGATTAACATGAAGGAATATTGGAACGCTTCCCCTTTAAGAGCGAAGCTGTGATTAACATGAAGGAATATTGGAACGCTTCCCCTTTAAGAGCGAAGTCCGGATCTAATATAGCTCCTGTATGTGTTTCTCTTTCTGCCGTTTACTCTCTCTTAAGACCTAAATCACTGTGTTAACGAGGAGACTTGCACAGACGGGGATTCTGGCGCATATAAGTGTGTTCATGTAATTGTTCAAAGTCGGCGAAACAGAAAAAGCGCTCCTCTCACACAGAAAGAGACGGCGCACGCATATAGCTCTGTTCTTTGAGTTTCAACGGCTTGTTTTAAAACTGCAGTGCTTATAAACACGTGACCGTGCTACAGATGTAGTCCTCGTTTAGTAACGAGCTCCTGGTGTTGTGCTCGTTCTGTCTCCCGTCACGCGGCGTATAAAGATCGCAGTCACTCAAGGTATTACCGGAAACTATGTATTTTGCGACAAAATAAACGATAGAACATAATATGAAACGATAGACTTTTTATTTCGTCCATCCGATATATATCGCCCAGCCCTACACGGCATCTTTACAACAGTCAGCTCACTCATTTTAAACCGCCCCTTTAATGGTGTTTGTAATGGTGTGTGCTCAGGACGTGATGGTGGTGGGCGAGCCCACGCTGATGGGCGGTGAGTTCGGGGACGAGGACGAGCGTCTGATCACGCGGCTGGAGAACACACAGTTCGACGCGGCTAACGGCATCGACGACGAGGACAGCTTTAACAACTCGCCCGCCGCGCTGGGAGCCAACAGCCCCTGGAACAACAAGCCTCCGTCCAGCCAGGAGGGCAAGAACGACAACCCCACCTCACAGCCGTCTCAGTGAGACTCGGACCGGGGGCGGAGCCAGGGAGCGTCGGGCATCCAATGGGAGGAAAGAGGTGCGGTCGACTCGTGCAGTAACTGGTCTTCCTGTCAGCAGAGGAAGTGGACCGGGGATGAGCGTCGCACCACGACAGAACCCGGTTGCTCCACACAGGACCGCTTTTATTCACACACTCGTGGTTTTGTTGGTGATTTATGAGGAGCCTGTAGATAGTTCATATGTTTAAGTTAAGATGAAGAAGAGAAATCTGACCACGTAAAACGCCAACAAGACCAAGAAAAATTCCAGTGAGTTTCACTCACAAGAAATTACATTTTGCATGAGGATATATATATATTTTTTTGTTCAAAGATAATTTTCAGTTTTAATACTGTTTTGTATGGAAGCTTGTTTCCGCCACTGAATAAAAAAAAAAGGTAATAGCAACTTTCTATCTCACTATTCAGACTTTTTTTCCTCTCAGAATTGCGTTTTTTGTTGTTTTTTTTAACGTATTTTCTCACAGTTACGTGTTTGTTTCACGATTCTGACTTTTCTCGCAATTACAACTTTCTCACAATTCTGACTTTTTTCTCGTGATAGCTACATTTTATCTCACAATTAGTTATTTTTTTTCTTGCAAATATGACTTTTTCTCTTACATTTCTGACTTTTCTGATAATTGCGACTTTCTCATAATTCAGATTTTTTTTCTTGCAATTGTGACTTCTCACAAAAAAATAGTTTCCCCCAAATTGCTGGTTTAAACTAAAATTGTAAGTAAATAGTATTTTTCATCTCAATTGGACTGTATATCTCGCAATTGCAAGTTTATATCTCACAATTAAAAAATGTTTCTCTCAGAATTGAATTTTTTTTTGGACTTTTTGTCTCGCAGTTACGAGTTTGTATTTCACGATTCTGAAATTTTTCTTACAATAGCTACATTTTATCTTACACTTCTTTTTTTTTTTTTTTTTTTGCAAATATGATTTTTTATTTCATTTCTGACTTTTTTGTGTCGCAATTACAACTTTTTATCTGACAATTGCGACTTCTCACAATTCTGATTTTTTTTTCCCGTAATTGCGATTTTGTTTACATTTTTTATTTCACAATTGCTACTTTTTTCTTGCAAATACGACTTTTTCTCTCACAATTCTGACTTTTCTCGCAATTGCAACTTTCTCATAATTCAGATTTTTTTTCTTGCAATTGCGACTTCTCGCAAAAAAAACTAAAATTCTCAAAATTGGTGGTATAAACTAAAATAGTAAGTAAATAGTATTTTTCCTCTCAATTGGACTTTATATCTCGCAATTCGAAAATTTCTCTCAGAATTGCATTTTTTATTTTTTTACTTTTTTTCTCGCAGTTACGAGTTTGTTTCACGATTCTGACTTTTCTCGCAATTGCAACTTTCTCTAATTTCTGACTTTTTTTCCACAATCGCGACCTTTTTTTCTTGCAAATACGAC
>CM049835.1:26840080-26915080 GCA_027422435.1 Schizopygopsis pylzovi | reverse complement strand
CATAATTAAGGCTTAATTAATTAAGGCTAATAAAGTGCTCTATACATTTTATAATAAATGCACATAAATTACATAAACATTATGCATTTACAAATAAGTCTTCTAATTAACTAATCATTATTTGTGTAATTATTAAATCATAACTAATGAGTAATAATTTATTAATATTGATGTATACACTAGTTTTCACAAATAAATACAAATTAAAAACAATTTTAAAATTGGAAATAATTTAATTTCCAGACATAAATTACCTAAACATTAATTTAGGCTTGCAAATTAAAGTATTATAATTAGCTAATTAATATTTGTATAATTATCACATTATAATAAATTATTAATATTAATAGAAAAAAAATCGATTTATGACAGTAGAAAAAAGTAAATAAAATTGAACATGTTTTTCCAAAAATAAATAAATACTAACAAAATATAAAATAATAATTACTAAATAATAGGCTAATAAAGTTATCTTTAAATTCCAGAATAAATGCACTAAAATTATGCTTTTTGGTTTTCAAATAAGTCTTAATAACAAATCATTGTTTGTATAGTCATCACATTATAATAAATTATTAATATTATTGAACAAAATATTATTTTATTTATTATAATCAAACAAAAATGATACAATTTAATTTATATTAACAAAAGCAACTCACAATTTTTTTACATTTATTTAAAGTCATAAAGTCATATCCACGATCACTTTTTATATTTAAAATTAGTAATTTTGTGTGTTTTTGTTCCTCAAATCAGTGACTTAATTTATGAACTTGGCAATTAAAGAGTAACAATCCTGGATTAGTTTTAATATTTTGTTGTAGTTTTGATCAGGACTGAGGTTAATTAACAGATTTATGCATAAAAAAATATTTATCTGATACATTTATCCGAACATAACGAAAGGGTCGTGGATTTGAACAATGCACAAGGGTTACATAGTTTCTTAATGAATGTGTAATTAATCTAACTCTTTAGATCTTTAGTCTGGTCATCCGTGACTCTCACAGGTGTCCGTGTCATGTACTAACGTGTTGTTATTATCTTATTATAATTATGATGCAGCTCCGAACCTGCGTTCAGACAGCGAGAGCGATTTCTCCCCCTCGAACTCTGAGGATGATGATGATGATGATGAAGAGCACGAGGGGAACCAGCACAAAACACCCAGCAAACACACCCCCGCTGCTGCCCTCTATAAGACGCCCAGTAAGAAGAGCAAGAAAGCAGCTGAGGTTAGACTCTCATCCTGACCTTTGACCTTCTGGATGAGGGTCCAGATGAGTTTATGATTAACAAAACCTGAATGAGTGTTTCAAGCACTTTAGAAACTACCTTAAACACCCTAGCAACCTGTAAGTAATATAATAACTACTATAATAAATGCAACTAGATAAAAAAGTTTGTGAACAAACTTTAAGTTGGCTTGAGAAAGCCGGAACAGAAAGTTTTAAAAAGTTTGTAAAGTTTAAAAAGTTTAAGTTTTAAAAGTTTAAGTTTCAAAAGTTTTAACAGTTTAAGTTTTAACAGTTTTAAAAGTTTTAACAGTTTTAAAAGCTTAAAGTTAGATAGATAGATAGATAGAGCATGTTTTTAGCATGATTAACATTTTGCTAGCATGTTTTTAGCATGTTGCTAGCATTATTAGCATGTTGCTAGCATGGTTTTAGCATTATTAGCATGTTGATAACATGTTGCTAGCAAGATTTTAACATGATTAGCATGTTGCTAACATGATTAGCATGCAGCTGACATGATTTTAGCATTATTAGCATGTTTGCTAGCATGTTGTTACCATGATTAACGTTGCTAGCAGGTTGATAGCATGTTTTGCTAGCATGATTTTAGCATGATTAGCATGTTGGTAGCATTATTTTAGCATGTTGCTAGCATGTTTTGCTAGCATGATTAGCATGTTGCTAGCATTAGTAGCATGTTGCTAGCATGTTTTTAACATGTTGCTAGCATGATTAGCATTGTTGGTAGCATTATTAGCATGTTGTTAGCATGTTGCTAGCATGATTAGCATGTTGCTAGCATGATTAGCATGTTGTTAGCGTTCTTAGCAAGTTACTAGCATGTTGCTAGCATGATTCTAGCATGATTAGCATGTTAATAGCATGTTTCAAGCATGATTAGCATGTTACTAGCATGTTGCTAGCATGATTTAGATAGTGGAAGCTTAAATTAGTTTGAATGGGATAGAAATAGTACATAGAAGGGAAGTCTGATTGAGTCTAATGGGCTTCAGTCTGTTTAGATTTGAATTTTGACAGTTGGAGTTTGAATAGTCTTGGCTCATCTGAACATTCCGTCAGTGTAAGTCTATGGGATTTTTATGATCTTTAATCTTCAGTTTTATGAAAATCATAAGTCTGATCAGTTAGAAAAGATATAGCATACTGAGTCAGAACAGTCTGAAGACCTGGGCTGAGTTTGGAGTCTGTAGACTTAAAGCTCTAGGAGGAGATAGAATTGCAAATTTAGTCTCAGAAGAATAATAATAAGAAGTTTAAATAGGATTTCAGTAAGCCAACTTAACTATAAAGATTACAATATATATTATGATATATGCAGTAACTTCAAAATGTCATATTGAATTTTTAATAATTTTTTAGGAGTTTCTGAGTGAAAATCGTTTCTCCACCAAATGTTTTTTCAGTGTTTTTTCACAGTTGCTTGATGAAATATCAAGGGAATACTCTGGAAGTCTCTCGTGTTGTGTGCTTGTTCTGCTACAGGCGGAGCTGGTGGAGGAGTATTTTGAAGCTCACAGCAGCTCGAAGGTTCTCACGTCCGATCGGACCCTCCAGAGACTCCGGACGCCCAAACTGGACCGGGTCAGTGATCTTCATCTGTCTGTGGATGTGGGATCTGTGTGAGATCTAACGGAGGCTGTGTTTTATAGGAAACTCTGCTCAGCCTCTTGGGTTCAAACCAGCCACGCTTCGCAGAGGAAATTAAACAGCTCAACGCAAAACACGAGAAGAACTTTAACCAGTGGATGCTGCAGCTGCAGTTGAGTGTGTGTGTGTGTGTGTGCGTGAGTGGTGTGTGTGTGTGTGTGTGTGTGAGTGTGTGTGTGTGCGTGTACGTGTACGCGTGTGTGTGTGTGTGTGTGTGTGTGTGAGTGTGTGTGTGTGCATGTGTGTGAGAGAGTGAGTGTGTGTGTGAGTGAGTGAGTGTGTGTGCGTGTGAGTGAGTGTGTGTGTGTGATGTGTGTGTGTGAGTGTGTGTGTGTGTGTGAGTGAGTGAGCGTGTGTTTGTGCGTGAGTGTGTGTGTAGGATGTGTGTGACATGTTGAGCTTGTGTTCTCTCTTCGTGCATATTTAGTCAGTGTGTGTGTGTGTCGTGTGAGTGTGTGCAGTGTGTGTGTGTGGGTGTGTCGCGTGAGAGAGTGTGTGTGTGTGTGTGTGTGTGTGAAGAGTGCGTGTGTGTGTGTGAGGTGTGAGTCTGTGAGTGCGTGAGTGTGCATGCGTAACATGAGTGTGCGTGGTGTGTGTGTGTGCGTAGTGTGATGCGTAGTGTGTCGTGGTGTGTTGTGTGTGTCGAGTGTGTGTACGTGAGCGCGTGTGTGTGCGCGTGCTGTGTGTGATGCGTGAGTGTGCTGCGTGTGAGTGTGTGTGCGCATGTGTGTGTGTGCGTGCGTGCGTGTGAGGAGTGTGTGTGTGTGAGTGCTTGTGTCGTGCTTGGTGAGTGTGTGTGTATGTGCGTGTCGTGTGTAGCGTGAGTGTGTGTGAGTGTGTGTGTGGTGTGTGTGTGTGTGTGTGTGTGTGTGTGTGTCTGAGTGCGATGCGTGTGATGTGGTGCGTGTGCTTGCGTGCGTGCTGTGTGAGTGTGTGTGTGTGTGTGTGTGCGTGTGTGTGTGCGTGTGTGTTGTGCGTGTGAGGATGTGTGATTGAGCATGTGCAGTGCTGTGTGTGTGTGAGTGGTGGTGCGTGTGTGTGTAGTGCGTGCGTGCGTGTGTGTGAGTGTGTGTGTGTGTGAGTGTGTGTGTGGTGTGTGTGTGTGTGCGTGGAGTGTGTGTGTGTGTGTGCGTGTGCGTGCGATGTGTGTGTGTCTGTGTGTGTGTGTGGTGTGTGTGAGTGTCGTGGTGCGTGTGTGTGTGTGTGTGTGTGCGTGCGTGTGTGGTGTGTGTGTGTGTGTGTAGTGTGTGTGCTGTGTGTGTTGAGTGTGTGTGTGTGTGTGGTGTGTGTGTGTGTGTGCGTGCGTGGTGCGTGCGTGCGTGCGTGCGTGCGTGCGTGTGTGCGTGAGGATGATGAAGATGCACACATTCATCTTGTGTATCTCTTGGGGAATATTTCAGCATGGGCTTTAACATCTTGATCTACGGTTTGGGCTCCAAGAAGCTCCTGCTGGAGAAGTTCTGCTCGTCCGTGCTGTCTGACTACGATCATGTGGTGGTCAACGGCTTCTTCCCCAGTATGACCCTCAAATCGGTTCGTGCGCTGCTTCTGTGTTCCTCTCACACACACATGAATCCTCTGTCATCGTGAATTACTTTATTATGCAACGAAAACCATGTTTTGCACAACCTTTTCCATACAGTGAAAGCATCATGTGACAAACAGCAGTTATTATGACTAATATAACAAACTCAGTGAATATTTCAGATTGTTCTCTGTCTGAAGTCACATTCATACCACAAACTGTATCTGAAACTATAAATATGATAACTTCTACAGCAACTACAAAGGCAGATGTAATAGATAACTGTAACGGTAACTTTAACAATAATTGTAACAGTAGCTATAATAATAAATACATTTAACAAAACAATAACAAAAAACTGTGATAACTATAACAGTAACTATAAATATGATAACTGTAACGCTATCTATAACAATAATTTTAAATATAAAGATAACTATAATAATAATAACGGTAATGATAACCATAACAAAAAATATAGTGATAACTGTAACAATAAATATCACTACAAAAATATTAACTAATGATAAATATAAAGATAACTATAACAATAACAATAAATATAGTGATATCTGTAACTATTAATAGAACTTAAATTATAAATATAATTGTAACTAACGATAACTAATCATTATAATAACTGTAATGATAACTAACAACTATAACGAGTACTATAATAACTAACGATTATGGTAAATATTGTGAAAACTTAAACCATAACGAGAACTAACTAACTACAACAACTGTAACAATAATTATTGTTAACTGTAACAACTATAATGATAAATATCATGATAACTGTAACTATAATTAGAATAACTATAATGATAATATATATTGTAACTAACTATAATGATAACTATGATGATAAATATGATAACTGTTACTATAATGATAAATAACACGGATATAATGATAAATATGATAACTGTTACTATAATGATAACTTAACAACTATAGTGATAAATATCACGATAACTATATCGATACACTAAGAACTGTGCAAATAAAAACTATAATAATATAGTATTATCTATGTTGGAACTGCCTTTTAACTCTGATGATAATAGAAGGGTAGCCGTAACTTTTGTCCATATCAATGAATGACAAGTCACTTAATGACTTGTACATATGAGTTTAGTGGCTCATTTAAGTCACACCAGTGTTCAAAGACTGCTTTCTGCAGACCAGTACAAGTTCTTCCACACTGACTGAATCATAATTATCTCTTTGGATCGTTGTCTTTACACAGAGACACTGTCATGTTAGAATAGAAAAGAGTCCTGCCAGTAACTATTAGATTCCATATAATGAATGCACAAGTCATTAAGTGTTTGGTGATGGAGTTTGTGTCTCAACTTTTAAAGGGTCACACCAGATTTGGTGTTCAGCTGCTTTCTGCAGACCAGTCAAGTTCCTTCCAGCACTGACTTGAATCATCATTTCTATCGTTCCTGAATTCCTCGTGTCTTATGACACAGAGACACTGTCATGTTAACCTAGAAAAGAGTCCTGCTATAACATTAGATTCCCTAGAAGTAGGTGCATTATATGCTGAAACATTAAGATGTTACACTCATGGTACGATTACTAAAGTACTCAAACCTTGCATTAGAAGGGGTGCCAATACTTTTGGCGATATAGTGTATCATGATAACTCTGTAAGTGTCCTCTGATAGCGCTGCTTGATAACAGCTTTGTCTGTAATCGGTCAGATCCTGAATTCCCTCACCGGCGACGTGTTCGGACACGAGGGAACTTTCCGTAACCCTGCAGACCAGATCGACTTCATCGTCAGATCTCTCAGAGAAGGTAAGGCCGGCGTGTGGCGTCTCTCAGCTCGTCTCCAGTGGCTGTAACATCTCATCGGTTGTGATATACCGGTTAAAAGTCTCCCCGTGATCAGAATTAGTCTTCCCGTGATGATAACGATAAAGTCTAGTTGTTGACATATTTCCGTGCGGAGCGACTTGGTGAAATTGAGGAGTTTATCTCTAAAGGATGAGCTCTTTATACAGTGGAGCGGGTTTGTTTTGGGCTGTACAGTGTGACATACATCGTCTGAGCCTTGAGTAAATATAGTACAGTAGCACTGTTTTGTATGAGCCTAGAGACATCATTTATTATATTCATCTTCTCCAATTGTACATAACATCAGTCGAGTGTTTGAAAGAACTTTTTGTGATCAGACGTGGTTTCGTATCACAGAACGAGGCTATTTTATAGGATTATATACAGGCTATGTTGATAAGCATTGCGTTATAAATATACTTTAACTTTATACAAGTACCTAAGATTGATTGGACAACACAGAACACCTTAAATTGTCACAATCGTATGTTTTATTGTCTTCAAGCTTCCTCAGTTAAAATCTCTCCATGTGCGTTTTATTCAGCGGTAACTGGATGTCTTTGTCCGGATCAGGGATTGTCAGTCTCTATTACTTCTGTGTTACTGCACTACACTACATAGATAAGTAGTTTGTTTACCTTTAATACTTAAGAACATTACAAATGTAGTGCTCTCTTGTTCTCAAGTAAAACTTGAAGTACTTAATATAAGTAAGAAAGCAGTGGAGCAATGTTATGCTTCGGAATGTTGTGAAGTAACATTTTTCTAAAGAAAAACACTCAATTTTACTTTTAAAGCAGAGTAAAATACTTCACTACCGGCCGCCTCGGAGTGTGAGTTAAATAGTCATTGCGTTACAAGTGTACTCATTAATGCTCTCAACACCAGGGTGAAATTAGGAAAGATAAGACTACTTTTCTCTAAAGAAAATGTGTTTTTTAGTGGATGCATACGATTCCTTGAATTATCGTCATTATCTCAATAAATACCAGACATTATTGTGATGTATTTTTAAGCCCATATCGCACGTCCCTAGCTGTAAGTTGCACGTTTGTCTTCCAGACCCGAGCAATCACGTCTTCCTGGTGATCAATAACATCGACGGGCCCATGCTGAGAGGTGACCGGAGCCAGCAGGCTCTGGGGCAGCTGGCAGCGCTTCCCAACATGCACCTGCTGGCCTCCATCGACCACATCAACGCCACACTCGGTCAGTGTCACGCTTCCGCTTTAGGTGATGCTGGTCGCTGGTATTATGGGCTTGTAATGTTCTCCTGGTCTGTGTTTGCTCAGTCTGGGATCAAGCGAAGATGAGCATGTTCAACTGGCTGTGGTACGAAACCACCACCTACCTGCAGTACACTGAAGAGACGTCATACGAGAACTCCCTGCTGGTGCAGCACACCGGAGCACTGGCCCTCAGCTCACTCACACACGTGCTGCGCAGCCTCACGCCCAACGCCAGGTAACACGCACGCACACACGCACGCACGCACGCACACACACACACAACATACACACACCACACACACACACACACACACGTGCTGCGCAGCCTCACGCCCAACGCCAGGTAACACACGCACCACACAAACACACACACACACACACACATGCAGCGCAGCCTCACGCCCAACGCCAGGTAACACACACACACACACACCACACACGTGCTGCGCAGCCTCACGCCCAACGCCAGGTAACACACACACACACACACGTGCTGCGCAGCCTCACGCCCAACGCCAGGTAACACACACGCGCACACACACACACACACACACACACACACACACGTGCTGCGCAGCCTCACGCCCAACGCCAGGTAACACACGCACGCACACACACACACACACCAGCACCACCAGGCCACACCACACACACACACGCAGCACACACACACCACCACACACGTGCTGCGCAGCCTCACGCCCAACGCCAGGTAACACACCACACACACACACACACACACGCTGCACAGCCTCACGCCCAACGCCAGGTAGCACACACACACACACACACGTGCTGCACAGCCTCACGCCCAACGCCAGGTAACGCACACACACACACGTTGCACAGCCTGCACGCCCACGCCAGCACACACACACACACACACACACACACACACGTGCTGCACAGCCTCACGCCCAACGCCAGGTAACACACACACGACACACGTGTGCACAGCCCACACCCAAGCCAGGTACACACACACCACACATGTGCTGCACAGCCTCACGCCCAACGCCAGGTAACACACACACAGCGCGCACACCACATACACACACATGTGCTGCACAGCCTCACGCCCAACGCCAGGTAACACACCATGCACACACACACACTGCACACTACACGAGGTACACACACACTCACACATGTGCTGCGCAGCCTCACGCCCAACGCCAGGTAACACACACGTACACACACACACACACACTCACACACGTGCTGCGCAGCCTCACGCCCAACGCCAGGTAACGCACGCACGCACACGTGCTCACAGCTCACCCCAACCCAGGTACACTCACTCACACACGTGCTGCGCAGCCTCACGCCCAACGCCAGGTAACGCACGCACCACACACACACACGTGTTGACAGCTCAGCACGAGTGCCTTGTGCTGCAGCCTCATGCCCAATGCCAGGTAACACACACACACACACTCACACACGTGTGCGCAGCCTCACGCCCAACGCCAGGTAGCACACACAGACGCAGCATCGTGCTGCCAGCCTCACGCCCAACGCCAGGTAAGCACACACACTCACACACGTGCTGCGCAGCCTCACGCCCAACGCCAGGTAACACACACGCCGTGCGCACACACACACACACACGTGCTGCCAGCCTCACGCCCAACGCCAGGTAGACACACACTGCTGCTGTCGCTTGCAGTGCACACACACACACACGGTGCTGCGCAGCCTCACGCCCAACGCCAGGTAACACACACACACGTGCTGCGCAGCCTCACGCCTAACACCAGGTAACACACACACACTTACTCACTCGCACACACACACATCATATATAAACAAACATATACAGACACACTCTCACACATCATGTATAAAGCAACTTACCATTTTAATAAATAAATGTATGTGTGTGTGTCTGGTGTCTGTGTGTGTGTGTGTCTTGCAGGGGAATCTTCAGATTACTGGCAGAGTTTCAGCTGGAGAACAAGGACAATCCTGCATATACAGGTGAAGCATGCACACCACACTCCACCTGCGTTATAATATAAGTCTCTGTATATTAACATGATGATTGTTGTTTGTTCAGGATTGTCGTTCCAGGATTTCTACCAGCGCTGTCGCGAGTCGTTCCTGGTGAACAGTGACATCACGCTGCGCACGCAGCTCACCGAGTTCAGAGACCACAAACTCATCCGCACCAAGAAGGTCAGACTCACGAGGGATGTAACGATCTCAGAATCTCAGGACATGAGCATATCGCAATATTAATGCATTTAGCAGAGCTTTTATCCAAAGAGACGTACAGTGCATTCAGGCTACACATTTTTATCAGTATGTGTTCCCTGGGAATTGAACCCACAACCTTTTGAGCTGATAACGCAATGCTCTAACCACTGAGCCACAGAAGCACATGCATGTATATATTTCATAAAAATGTTATATATGAATATAAATATAGACATCTAATATTTTCAAAATATATGCTGTATGTGTGTATTTATATACACATAATACATATACACAGTACACATATATTATAGAATACAAGTTTTTGTTTACATATGCGATTAATCGTTTGACAGCACTAATAATGACCCAAAACATAACTTTACAGACATTTTATGTTAGAATAAGAATGTTAAATATATTTTAAAACTACACTTTTTGCCAGGAAGACTAGTTTTATATCGTCATGTGACCCTACGATAATATCAACAGTTATGCTATCGCGATACCACGATACTGATAATATCGTTACCCCCCTCAGAATGACTGAAGTGATGTTGTTTGTGTGTCAGGGCGCTGACGGAGTGGAATATCTGCTGATCCCGGTGGATAACGGCACCCTGACCGACTTCCTGGAGAAAACCCACGCGGAGTGAAACCCGGAGAACCTCTCTGCTGTCCACAGATCAGTAAATGTGTTTAGCTGAACGGCACTTAATCCTTGCCAGCATTGTATCAGAAATGATTTGATGTTCAAGGAAACGTAGCAGGTTTGACTTGACGGTTTGTGTGGTTGCTTTAAACGGCACTTAAAGCAATCGTTCAGCCAAAAATTACAGAAATGTGTCACTGCATCAGTGTCTCAGCAATGGAAGTGAATGGGTGCCGTCAGAATGAGAGTCTGATAAAAACATCACAGCACTCCAGTCCACCAGTTATCATCTGGAGAAGACAAAACTGAAACAAATCCAGTTTTAAATGTCCAAAATATGAGTCTATAATCCATAATAATGCTTCCTCCAATTAAAAAGTGTTCTGGTCTGAATCAGGAGAGAAATCTGCAGATGTCAAAACAGCTCTAAACTAATATATGGCTGGATTTTGATGTGAGAGACGATAGGAGAAGTGTTATTATGCATAGTTTTGTCAACTGATGGACTGGAGTGCTGTGATGTTTATATCACACTCTCATTCTGACGGCACCCATTCACTTCCATTGCTGAGATCTTTCAGCACAATGTCATTTTTGGGCGAACTGTTTCTGCAGCTCATTCATGTAGAGTTTTGTAGACACAATAAATATTGGTATGCATCCGAGTTTATTTACATAGAAAAATACCCTCATATATTATCTCAACACAACATTGTTACACTTCCACGGAGAAGGCCGCTTGGTGCGCATCACGAGCGAGGCGTTTAGACGTGAGCGGGTTCAGATGATTGGTTTAGTCCTGATCTGATCTGAGACTGAGCTGCTGGTTCGGGGTCATCACGAGCGAAGCGTTTAGACGGGAGCGGGTTCAGAGGATTGGTTTAGTCCTGATCTGATCTGAGACTGAGCTGCTGGTTCGGGGTCATCACGAGCGAGGCGTTTAGACGTGAGCGGGTTCAGAGGATTGGTTTAGTCCTGATCTGATCTGAGACGGAGCTGCTGGTTCGGGGTCATCAGGAGCGAGGCGTTTAGACGTGAGCGGGTTCAGATGATTGGTTTAGTCCTGATCTGATCTGAGACGGAGCTGCTGGTTCAGGGTCATCAGGAGCGAGGCGTTTAGACGTGAGCGGGTTCAGAGGATTGGTTTAGTCCTGATCTGAGACTGAGCTGCTGGTTCGGGGTCATCACGAGCGAGGCGTTTAGACGTGAGCGGGTTCAGAGGATTGGTTTAGTCCTGATCTGATCTGAGACTGAGCTGCTGGTTCGGGGTCATCAGGAGCGAGGCGTTTAGACGGGAGCGGGTTCAGAGGATTGGTTTAGTCCTGATCTGATCTGAGACGGAGCTGCTGGTTCATCACGAGCAGGCGGCAGACTTCTCTCGCTCTCTCCGGCGACTGCGTGATCCGAGTTTGCTCTCGGTGACCGACTGAAGGACTTCGAGCTCCTCGACGTCCAGATCCTTCAGCAGGAGGAGAACGGCCTCCAGCGTGTGACTCTATAAACCAGACGTGATAAACACCGGTCAAGCGTCTCTGAACAGAGAGGTTATAATGTGTGCTCGCCAAGCATGCGTTTATCTGATCCAGAACACAGCAGTATTATCAAATATTATTAATATATAAAACATCTGTTACACTCTAATCTACTTCTGTATGTTCAGCATCATTTCTCCAGTCTTCAGTGTCACATGAGCGTCAGAAATCATTATAATATGCTGATTTGCTGCTCAATAATTTTTAATTATTATTATTATGTAAAAAAAAAAAAATCAGGTTTCTTTGATGAATAGAGAGTTTAGAAGAACGGCATTTATATGAAATATAATTTTTTGGTAACATTATAAATCATCTTTTGATCAACTTAAAACATCCTTGCTAAATAAAAGTATTATTTTTTATAATTTTCTTATAGAAAACTAAAGTTAAACTGTGGTGTATAATATTACAAAAGTTATTTTTTTTTCAGATAAATGCTCATCTTTTGATATTTCTATTCATTAAAAAATCCTGGAAAAAATGTATTCAACTGTTTTAAATATTGATGATAATCATAAATGTTTAATATTATTATGATTTCTGAAGATCATGTGACACTGAAGCCTGCAGTAATGATGCTGTAAATACAGAAATAACACAGTTTAACACAGAAAACTGATATTTTAAATAGTGCACATATTTCTCAATATGACTGTACTTTGGATGAAATGAATGCAGCAGAAGAGACTCTGTTTGCTCCTCGTACCTTCTTCTTCGGCGCGTCTCCGGTCTCTCGCGGGGACGACAGCGATGGAAACTTGTCTCGGGCCAGCAGCTTCATTCCCAGCTGAGCTCGGATCTTACTGCACAAACACGAGCGCGTTCAGTTCAGGTCCAGAGCAAACGCACAAACTAAGCCGGATCTTACTTGGTTTCCTCCATGCTGTAGTTCAGAGCGTCCGTCTCAGAGTCGGCTTCTGTCAGGCCATTGGTGGAGCGGGAGGGGGCGGGGCCTGGAGGGGAGACAAGCTCCTCCCCTTCGTTCAGTGCTTGTGTGAGCTCCTCCTCTGTAACCACTGACAGAGCAAACTCATGAATATTCATATCTGTACGCTGCTCATAATGTATTGCATGACAGCTTATTAAAAATGTGAAATATAGAAGTTAAATGCTGATAAACTGACACCTGATCAGTGTTTGCAGGAATTATTCCAATTAGTTGCAAAGGGGTGGAAAATTTCCCTTTTCCCCCAAAAAAAAATACCGGAACGTTTCCAAAATTAGGGTTACAAATTAGACACACACACAGACACGCACACACAGACACACACACACACACAGACACCCACAGAGACACACACACACAGACAGACAGACACACACGCACACACACAGACACACACGCACACACAGGCGCACAGACACACACACATACAGACACGCACACACAGGCACGCACACACACAGACAGCACGCACAGACACACACACACATACAGACACGCACACACAGGCACGCACACACAGGCACGCACACACAAACAGACACACACACATACACACAGAGACAAAGACACGCACACACAGACGCACACACACAGACACGCACAGACACAGACACACACACACACCCACAGACACGCACACACACAGACACGCACAGACACACACACCTATATAAAAACAGCTACAGATTAATGAATCAAGTCTTTTTTTTTTGTACATATCATCATTAATACATGTTTTGTCTATTTTACTTTAATAACTGAAACTAAATAAACATTAACTGAAAATAAAATGAGTTTGTTTTTTTATGTCTTATCTCAGTTAGTTGCCAAGGCAACATTTCTCATGTTTGTGTTATTTAACTTTTAAGTACTAAAATACTAAAACCTAGTCAAAAAAATGAATAAACTATATGGACATAAAAAGACACCTACTACAAAATGACAAAAACAACCAAATTACTAAAATATGTAAATTAAAGTGAAAATAAAATATATGTATTATATTGATTATATTAAAATAGCATAATAGTTTATAAAAGGCTTTATTTGTTCAATATTTTTTTTATTTCATGACTGTGTAACATAATATTGCCAAAGCATTAATATACATATGTGACCCTGGAGCACAAAAACAGTCATAAGAGTTAATTTTAGGAAATTGAGATGTATGCATCATCTGAAAGCTGAATAAATCATATTTCCATTGATGTATGGTTTGGACAATATTTGTAAATCTGGAATCTGAGGGTGTGAAAACATCTGAATATTGAGAAAATCATCTTTAAAGTTGTTCAAATGAAGTTCTTAGCAATGCATATTACTAATCAATAATTAAGTTTTGATATATTTACGGTACAAAATATCTTCATGGAACATGATCTCAATATCTAATGATTTTTGGCATAAAATAAAAATGTATAATTTTGACTCCATACAATGTATTTTGTCTATTTCTACAAATATACCTGCGTCTGTGCTCCAGGGTCACATAAGAATAATAAAAAATCAACAGATGATAAATAAAATGCATCTGCATGTATGAAAAGATGAAGTGTGTGGTTTCGAGTTATTTCTCAGCGTCACGTGTTCTTCTCTTTCCCTCACGTGTGCTCACCCTGGTTGTCGAGTCTGTGCAGGCCGGGCAGGGTTCTGATGACGGTCAAGCGGTACCGGAGCGGGTCAGCACCACAGCACGGGTTCTCGGCCAGCCACAGCACCTTCAGACGGCTCAGCGGCTGCAGATGCTTCAGCTCCGACAGACTCGGGATCGTGTTCCGTCTCAGATAGAGCTCGCTGAGGTGCGGACACGACGAGAGGTGCTCCAGAGAGACGATCTGATTCACACTGGACACAGAGTTATGAGTTATGAGGAGAAATATTAGAGATGACGGCCAGACAAACTCACCTCAGTGTGAGCACCTCGATGTTAGGAATCTCTGTGAATATGGAGATCTGTGGAGAGAACATCACACGGTAATACCACCGTATATAGCTCCTGTACTGAATCTGTTACAGAACATATATATATCACGATTAATCACATACACAAGAAGTGTTTACGTGATATGAGTGTACTGTGTATATGTATATATAAATACACACATGCTTGTATATATTTAAGGGGGGAAAAAATTATATGTTAAATATATTGATATATAATATAAAATATAAGAATATATACATTTTAATATTTTCAAAATATATACTGTGTATTTATATATACCTAATAAATATGCACAGTACACACATACATTTATCATGTAAACAAAAACTTTTATTTTGGATGCAATTAATATGACAGTACTAATATATATATATATATATGGATAATTATTTTTTAAAAATCTGTTACCTGGAAAAAAAAATATTGCATGAAATAATACACACACACACACACACACACACAGAGAGACACACACACACACACACACAGAGACAGACACACACAGACACAGACACACACACAGAGACACACACACACACAGAGACAGACATACACACACACACACACACACAGAGAGACACACACACACAGAGAGACACACACACACACACACAGACACACACACACACACACACACACACAGAGACACACACACACACACACACACACAGAGAGACACACACACACACACACACAGAGACACACACACACAGAGAGACACACACACACACACACAGAGACACACACACACACACACAGACACACACACACACACACACACACACAGAGACACACACACACACACACACACAAGAGACACACACACACACACACACACACACACACAGAGACACACACACACACACACACACAGAGACACACACACACAGAGACACACACACACAGAGAGACACACACACATTTGTATTATATGTATATAATAAAAAACGTAATCTTATTTTATTTCTGCAACTTTTCCTATTAAAATAAAAGTACTAAAAATCCATAATTTAAATGTACTAAAACTAATAATACAATTAATAGACACTATATGGACACATTTAAATACAAAAAAATACGTGATTTTGTACAAAATGTTAACATTTAAATTCAAACGAGTTGAAATGAGAAAATATAAAAATGTCAAATATTAACAAAAAATATTAGTATATTAATAATGATAGAGCTAATGATAGATAATGAAATATGCATTTTAATCATTACACAAAAGAAAGATTGTAAACTCACATCAGTCAGATCGCAGCCCCTGAAACACGAATAAATGACGAAGAGAATATAGTTATTCAGCAAATATGATGCATTATAATCCTGCAGATACTCAAAACACTGAATAATAATCATATTTTCATCAGGCGAACCGCAGAAAACACACCAGCAGTTCAACTTCTTCACGCTCTCCAGGTCCGATGCTTTAGCCCGAGCTAGAACGAGTTTGCGCGTTAGCTTCATGCTCAGAAATCTGCAGATGTCGATGATATTAATCTCAAACGCGTTCAGAAATCATAACACGCCGCTGCTGTGCGTCAGTCACTGCGCATGCGTCTCCGTGACAACAGCGCGACACAACATCCGGACACTTCACCGCGTCAGCGGAGATTTGTTTACGTGTCATTCCATTTGGAAATAATGAATATAAAATCAGTTTTAATCATTTTATTTTCATGAAATAAAGACCTTAACGTGACAATACATTATATAGTGTCATCTCAGGCTATGTATATTATTTTATGACCATGTTTTGGTATTTTTGTCCACCCTGTTTCCGACTCAGCGTCACTAATACTGTAGTTTAATTACTACTATGTGATAGTTTTCACATAAATTAGTCTCTTTCCACTGGAATTCTTTCAAATTAAAAATAGTTTTATATTTGTAATTAAGATGAACATTCTAATTTTGGAGGGTAACCACATGGCAATTAAGACAAATATATATTTTTATAAAAGAGACGTTAAAAAAGGGCTTTGTCCAAAATAAATGATAAATTAAAGTCACAATGGAAAAAACCTGGAAGGCTGTATTAAATATAATTTTGATTGTTTTTCCTGATGCCGGATTGTGAGAGTAACAGGGATAAGAGACCATATTTATTAATGTAGTTTTAAATATTGTTTTGCACTTATATGTCACAGTCAGTTGTCAGTTCACTGTTTATTTGGCACTTTGCATGTCTAAGAGATCTAATGTTTTAAGGGTATTATAATTAGATGATGTGCCCCTCTGTTTGCCTGTGTCTCCTCACAGCAGAGTTTATCTCTAACCCTAATTAAACACCTGAGCGTGCTAATTAGAGTCTTCAGGATCATTAGACAAGCACAGGTAGATGAGGAGATAAACTCTGCAGCAGATCGGCCCTGTGAGGAACCCTGATATAAATATCATATCCATATCAAATCAAACCATAGGCCTACAGCCTATAATAAAAGCATGGTTCATTTTCTTAAGAGATTTGTATTCTTAAGGGATTCGCGCTCCGCGGTCCCGAACTGACTCAAATGATTCGCGATTCGCGCTCCTGAACTGACTCAAATGATTCGCGATTCGCGCTCCTGAACTGACTCAAATGATTCGCGCTCCAGAACTGACTCAAATGATTCGCGATTCGCGCTCCTGAACTGACTCAAATGATTCGCGCTCCTGAACTGACTCAAATGATTCGCGATTTGCGGTCCCGAACTGACTCAAATGATTCGCGATTCGCGCTCCTGAACTGACTCAAATGATTCGCGATTCGCGGTCCCGACCTGACTCAAATGATTCGCGATTCGCGCTCCGCGGTCCCGAACTGACTCAAATGATTCGCGCTCTGCGGTCCCGAACTGACTCAAATGATTCGCGCTCCTGAACTGACTCAAATGATTCGCGATTCGCGGTCCCGACCTGACTCAAATGATTCGCGATTCGCGCTCCGCGGTCCCGAACTGACTCAAATGATTCGCGATTCGCGGTCCCGAACTGACTCAAATGATTCGCGATTCGCGCTCCTGAACTGACTCAAATGATTCGCGCTCCGCGGTCCCGAACTGACTCAAATGATTCGCGATTCGCGGTCCCGAACTGACTCAAATGAATCGCGCTCCGCGGTCCCGAACTGACTCAAATGATTCGCGATTCGCGCTCCTGAACTGACTCAAATGATTCGCGATTCGCGCTCCTGAACTGACTCAAATGATTCGCGCTCCGCGGTCCCGAACCGACTCAAATGATTCGCGCTCCGCGGTCCCGAACTGACTCAAATGATTCGCGATTCGCGCTCCGCGGTCCCGAACTGACTCAAATGATTCGCGATTCGCGGTCCCGAACTGACTCAAATGATTCGCGATTCGCGCTCCTTGGTCCCGAACTGACTCAAATGATTCGCGCTCCTTGGTCCCGAACTGACTCAAATGATTCGCGATTCGCGCTCCTTGGTCCCGAACTGACTCAAATGATTCGCGCTCCGCGGTCCCGAACCGACTCAAATGACTCAATTCAAATTGAATCAAACATACAAAATATTAATGCCATTTCGCCCCTGCCTCTCCGGAGGCAGTGCACGCCACTGCTTGAGGCTCTTGTGTTGAGGATCAGTCTCAGTGTTGCCAAGTCCGTGGTTACCCCGCATCATTCAGCTGCTAATCTAACACTGTTGCCATGGGTTGTTTTTCAGGTCTGTGGCTTGAAACGACTAAAATAGAAATACTCCACGTCTTAATTCGATTTGTGTTTACTACTTCAAGTATGACTTTAGCTGGATTAAGGTAATCAAAATCTCTGTTTACGTGGTAGATTCTTAATCAGACTACAATCTTAATCGTGTTAAAATCGGATTATTGTTAAACGTACTGAGTAACCCAAAATCGCGGACTTGGCAACCCTGAGTCTATTCGTCTCGCGGGAACGCGCAGAACAAAGAAGAGGCGGAGCTACGCGGAGTTCGTGCGCTGCGTGAGGCGAATGTAAGAAGCTTTCACGGGAATCAGTGCACAGGACAGCACCGTATTTTTCGGCGTTAAGGGCTAATATCTGCGATCTTCCATCATGCATGTGGACTTTGAGAAGCTGCGGATGAGCGGCGCGGGAAAAGCCATCGCGGTTCTGACGAGCGGCGGAGACGCGCAGGGTAAAAACGACTAAAAGAGCAAATAACGGACATAAAGCGAGCGAAGGCAGGGCTGACTGACAGCACAAGCACTCAACACAGACGCTGTGTTGCACAACTTCTTTGACTTTCGAACATATGATGCACAAAATGCTGTATACATAGGGATCGTACTCGGTATTGACACGCAGCCCGTGTCTATTACTACGTGTTGACGAGAAAATACCATAACATATAGTCTAAAAACGCGTTGCAAACACATTTATCAAACATTATTTCTTAAATATTCAAAATGTCCAATTGTTGTTTAAAGCGCGTTTTTCTTGGTTGTGACCGTTAGTGGAACTTTCCATTCCGACCGTTATGAGAACGTTACATTTGAATGTTCTCTCAATGTTTAAATCACCTTATTTTATATTACTAATATCATATTTCATTTTAAAAGAATCTGTTTTTCTTGGTTATGTGCATTCCATTTCATCACTTTGAAACCGTTATGAAAATATTATTTCTGAACGCTTTTAAATATCCAATCAGACACATTTCAGAAAATTTCCTGGCTCAAATTTGTCGTTTTGTCAATATAAAAAAAAATGAAGAAAGATAAACATGTATAGTGATGAAAGCCTAAATATTAAATGTCACAGATGTATATTTACGGAGTAATGCGCTATTTTGAAGAATGGGGGTCAAAATGGCAAATCACAGGAGGATAAATATGACTTCAGAAAATTTAATTTTGATTGGTTGGTTAATTAGTAAATTATGTTGACTTAAACAATCTGTGTTGCATTATGTGCCAATGCTGACCCTTAAAAAATGGGGAAAGAGCACAATAGGGTCTGGCTGCAGACTTGCACATGCACGCTCAGCACTTGCACGCTCGGACACTTGCACGCTCAGCGCTTGCACGCTCGGACACTTGCACGCTCGGACACTTGCACGCTCGGACACTTGCACGCTCAGCACTTGCACGCTCGGACACTTGCACGCTCAGCACTTGTGCGCTCGGACACTTGCACGCTCCGCACATTTGCACGCTCGGACACTTGCACGCTCAGCACTTGCGCGCTCGGACACTTGCACGCTCGGACACTTGCACGCTCCGCACATTTGCACGCTCGACACTTGCACGCACGACACTTGCACGCTCAGACACTTGCACGCTCGGACACTTGCACGCTCCGCACATTTGCACGCTCGACACTTGCACGCACGACACTTGCACGCTCCGCACATTTGCACGCTCGGACACTTGCATGCTCGGACACTTGCGCGCTCGGACACTTGCACGCTCGGACACTTGCACGCTCCGCACATTTGCACGCTCGACACTTGCACGCACGACACTTGCACGCTCAGACACTTGCACAGACACTTGCACGCTCAGACACTTGCACGCTTGGACACTTGCACGCTCCGCACATTTGCACGCTCGACACTTGCACGCACGACACTTGCACAGACACTTGCACAGACACTTGCACGCTCAGACACTTGCACGCTCAGACACTTGCACGCTCGACACTTGCACGCATGACACTTGCACGCTCAGACACTTGCACAGACACTTGCACGCTCAGACACTTGCACGCTCAGACACTTGCACGCTCAGACACTTGCACGCTCAGACACTTGCACGCTCAGACACTTGCACGCTCGACACTTGCACGCTCGGACACTTGCACGCTCGACACTTGCACGCTCGACACTTGCACGCTCGACACTTGCACAGACACTTGCACAGACACTTGCACGCTCAGACACTTGCACGCTCGGACACTTGCACGCTCCGCACATTTGCACGCTCGACACTTGCACGCACGACACTTGCACGCTCAGACACTTGCACAGACACTTGCACGCTCAGACACTTGCACGCTCGACACTTGCACGCTCGACACTTGCACGCTCAGACACTTGCACAGACACTTGCACGCTCAGACACTTGCACGCTCAGACACTTGCACGCTCGACACTTGCACGCTCGACACTTGCACGCTCGACACTTGCACGCTCAGACACTTGCACGCTCAGACACTTGCACGCTCGACACTTGCACGCTCGGACACTTGCACGCTCGGACACTTGCACGCTCGACACTTGCACGCTCAGACACTTGCACGCTCAGACACTTGCACGCTCAGACACTTGCACGCTCAGACACTTGCACGCTAGTAAGTTATTACACTTTCAGTGGCCAAAAACCAAATGTGGGTCACTTTGCACAGAGATAATACTTGTTTATTTTAAAGAGAAACATCTGAAGCGAGTATCTGGTGCACAAGTAATGCATGTTATGTAACCTGTCGTGACCTCTATCTAGTGTGCATGCTTCAGGATTTGTTCCTGCACTGTTTCCAGATTAAAGATGCATTTCTCTATAGATGCTGCATTAACACAAATGTGATGTTTGTGTAGAGCGGCGCGAGATGCATGATATCACGTGTGATTTCTGCAGGTATGAACGCGGCCGTGCGCGCTGTAACACGCATGGGCATCTACGCGGGCGCTAAAGTCTACCTGATCTATGAGGTGAGAGGTGTTAATCACACGCACACGCTGCTGGCGTCGTCGTACTGATGCATGTGTTTCTCTAGGGCTATCAAGGCCTGGTGGATGGAGGAGATCACATCAAACTCGCTAACTGGCAGAGCGTCACCAACATCATTCAGCTGGTCAGTCTTCATCCGTTTAGCTTGCTTTGTTTGTCACGTGCATGAGTTGTGCTGCTATACGTGCTTCTAGAAGTACATTAAAACAGAATTCAGAAATAAAAATCAACTGGATGGAGATCAAATGAAGTCGGATTGTAGAAACGGAGGGCTTGAAGTCATATGTTAATGAAAGATTATGAATACAAATGTATTTATTTTTATGTAAATGCTCTATTTATTTATTTGTATGTCAAGCTTTTATTTATTTTTATATGAATGCTTTAGCTTTTTTATCTATATATATATTTTTTTTTGCTTTAATTTATTTATTTGGAACAACATACGCAAATTCATTGAGCGCACAATTCAGGTTTCTATGTCTGGAAACCCAGAAAAATTATTATTATTTGTATTTTTTTTAATGTCATGGAAATTAATAAGTGTTATTTTTAATATCAGTAATTTAGTGTTAGTGTAGTTAATATTTTTTATTTGCTTTTTTATGTTTGATTATTGTCAATTTCTTTGTTTTTATCTTTACTGTCTGTATTTAATGTAATTTATTTATTAAATATCCATTTTATTATTAGATTTAGAATTTAGAAACTTCAATTTAGAAACATGTTCATTAATATCAGAGCTTTTTTTTTTATTCTGCTTTCCATTTCTGGGAATGTCATGGAAATAAATACAATTTTGAATAATAATTGATACAAAATTATAATAATTATGTTGAATACATTTTCTCTAAGCTCTAAAATATTCATTCACTTGAAGTTGCGTTTTGCGAATGCAAATTATTAAACAAATATCAATATTCAAATCACAATTATATTAGATTCAAATCACAATAATAGTGATTTTCACAGCCTGTAATACTCTTCTAATGAGAGTTTCTGCTGTTTGTAAGAGAGTTGTGAGTATTTCTGGAGGAAGATCTCAATCCTGGATCACGTCTGCACCCCCCCAGCAGTGTTTACATCACAGACACCACCCCCCCCAGCAGTGTTTACATCACAGACACCACCCCCCCCAGCAGTGTTTACATCACAGACACCCCCCCCCCCCCCCCCCCAGCAGTGTTTACATCACAGACAGTGTTTGTGCCTTTCAGACAGCAGCATGCTCGTCATTAGCGATGCACCCAAAGATAAATTCTGAACAAAAAGAAACACGTTTGGTGCCTTTTTTCCAAAAATAAAATATCAAAATGTGCTTTTTTACTGTTTTGTCTCGCTTTTCCTAACTTTAATTTTAATTAACTTTAATTTTTCCTAACTTTAATTTTATAAGTGTCTGCAGGACTGTTAGGAGAGGTAGAGGTGTAGATGCTCTGTTTAAAGATGTTTATCAATGCAAGCAAGTGTCATTTGGTCAGTACTTGTCTTTTGAATATCTAGGTATTGTGCTGAAAGGTGCCCCACGCATTCTGTTTATTATCATTTACAGGCCGCCAAAATACTCCCAAGCCTTTGTTGAAGAGTTCACAGAACTGTTATCTATGATTTCCTCAGAGTTTGACTGTTTTGCTATTGCAGGTGATTTTAATATTCACATAGATAATGCTGAAATCAAAACTACAAAAGAAATTATAACTGTTTTAAACACTTTTGACCTGATTCAGCATGTGCACGGACCCACACACAATCGTGGACACACTCTAGATTTACTCATCAGGTTGAAATGGAAATTGCACTCGGAATTAAATATGACTTAAGAAACTTTAATTTTGATTGGTTCGGTTAAGTTGAGCTAAATTCTTGCACTCTAGCAATACTGCAGTTCACATTATGTGTCAATGCTCAGACACTGCATTACAAAAATTGACGTCGGAAAGATGCACTAATTAGTGGTTGCGCTGCAGACTTGCACGCTCGGGCACTTGCACGCTCAGCACTTGCACGCTCAGCACTTGCACGCTCAGCACTTGCACGCTCGGACACTTGCATGCTCGGACAGTTGCACGCTCAGCACTTGCACGCTCGGACACTTGCACGCTCGGACACTTGCACGCTCAGCACTTGCACGCTCAGCACTTGCACGCTCGGACACTTGCACGCTCGGACAGTTGCACGCTCAGCACTTGCACGCTCAGACACTTGCACGCTCAGCACTTGCACGCTCAGCACTTGCACGCTCGGGCACTTGCACGCTCGGACACTTGCACGCTCAGCACTTGCACGCTCGGACACTTGCACGCTCGGACACTTGCACGCTCGGACACTTGCACGCTCGGACACTTGCACGCTCAGCACTTGCACGCTCGGACACTTGCACGCTCGGACACTTGCACGCTCGGACACTTGCACGCTCGGACACTTGCACGCTCGGACACTTGCACGCTCGGACACTTGCACGCTCGGACACTTGCACTCTCGGCACTTGCACTGCTCGGACACTTGCACGCTCTGACACTTGCACGCTCAGCACTTGCACGCTCGGACACTTGCACGCTCGGACACTTGCACGCTCGGACACTTGCACGCTCGGCACTTGCACGCTCGGACACTTGCACGCTCGGGCACTTGCACGCTCGGACACTTGCACGCTCGGACACTTGCACGCTCGGACACTTGCACGCTCGGACACTTGCACGCTCGCACTTGCACGCTCGGCACTTGCACGCTCGGACACTTGCACGCTCGACACTTGCACGCTCGGACACTTGCACGCTCGACACTTGCACGCTCGGACACTTGCACGCTCTGACACTTGCACGCTCTGACACTTGCACGCTCAGACACTTGCACGCTCAGACACTTGCACGCTCAGACACTTGCACGCTCTGACACTTGCACGCTCTGACACTTGCACGCTCTGACAGTTGCACGCTCAGCACTTGCACGCTCAGCATTCTTTTATTACACTTTCAGTGGTCAAGAACTAAATGTGGGTCACTTTGCACAGAGATAATACTTGTTTATTTTAAAGAGAAACATCTGAAGAACAAATAATGTTGTATTCCTCTATATAGATCATATGTCCTCTATATAGATCATATCTTGTCTTAGTGCTATAAATACTCTTTTCTGAAATTTGCATGCCAGAAGTATTAAATATCGCTCAATGTGATTCTGTTTCTTAATACAATTGTCATTTATAATATACACATCAGTGACATTTAATACTCTGGCTTTCTAATTAATTTATGCATTTCTTTGACTAACAAAATCACAAAACATCAACTCTGAGTTGATGTGTAATAACTCCAAATTATTTTTTCTGATGTATGTGTGTCAGAGAGCGAGTATCTGGTGCACAAGTAATGCATGTTATGTAACCTGTCGTGACCTCTATCTAGTGTGCATGCTTCAGGATTTGTTCCTGCACTGTTTCCAGATTAAAGATGCATTTCTCTATAGATGCTGCATTAACACAAATGTGATGTTTGTGTAGAGCGGCGCGAGATGCATGATATCACGTGTGATTTCTGCAGGTATGAACGCGGCCGTGCGCGCTGTAACACGCATGGGCATCTACGCGGGCGCTAAAGTCTACCTGATCTATGAGGTGAGAGGTGTTAATCACACACGCACACGCTGCTGGCGTCCTCGTACTGATGCATGTGTTTCTCTAGGGCTATCAAGGCCTGGTGGATGGAGGAGATCACATCAAACTCGCTAACTGGCAGAGCGTCACCAACATCATTCAGCTGGTCAGTCTTCATCCGTTTAGTGCACGCTTGCTTTGTTTGTCACGTGCATGTGTTGTGCTGCCGTACGTGCTTCTAGAAGTACATTAAAACAGAATTCAGAAATAAAAATCAACTGGATGGAGATCAAATGAAGTCGGATTGTAGAAACGGAGGGCTTGAAGTCATATGTTAATGAAAGATTATGAATACAAATGTATTTATTTTTATGTAAATGCTCTATTTATTTATTTGTATGTCAAGGTTTTATTTATTTTTATATGAATGCTTTAGCTTTTTTATCTATATTATATTTTTTTTTGCTTTAATTTATTTATTTGGAACAACATACGCAAATTAATTGAGCGCACAATTCAGGTTTCTATGTCTGGAAACCCAGAAAAATTATTATTATTTTAATTTTTTTTAATGTCATGGAAATTAATAAGTGTTATTTTTAATATCAGTAATTTAGTGTTAGTGTAGTTAATATTTTTAATTCGCTTTTTTATGTTCGATTATTGTCAATTTCTTTGTTTTTATCTTTACTGTCTGTATTTAATGTAATTTATTTATTAAATTTAGAAACTTCAATTTAGAAACATGTTCATTAATATCAGAGCTTTTTTTTTAATTCTGCTTTCCATTTCTGGGAATGTCATGGAAATAAATACAATTTTGAATAATAATTGATAAAAAATTATAATAATTATGTTGAATACATTTTCTCTAAGCTCTAAAATATTAATTCACTAGAAGTTGCGTTTTGTGAATGCAAATTATTAAACGAATATCAATATTCAAATCACAATTATATTAGATTCAAATCACAATAATAGTGATTTTCACAGCCTGTAATACTCTTCTAATGAGAGTTTCTGCTGTTTGTAAGAGAGTTGTGAGTATTTCTGGAGGAAGATCTCAATCCTGGATCACGTCTGCACCCCCCCAAGCAGTGTTTACATCACAGACACCACCCCCCCCAGCAGTGTTTACATCACAGACAGTGTTTATGCCTTTCAGACAGCAGCATGCTCGTCATTAGCGATGCACCCAAAGATAAATTCTGAACAAAAAGAAACACGTTTGGTGCCTTTTTTCAAAAAAATAAAATATCAAAATGTGCTTTTTACAGTTTTGTCTCGCTTTTCAAAGACTGATATCTATTACAAAACAACAATAAAAAAATGCACCGAACTGTTTTTTACATTCTAGCAGACCAAGTGTACCAACAAAGCAATTTAACGTCAAATTAATACGTTAGTTAAATAATATCTTGACTCAGGAATCATGTATTTTTACTGTACAAATAAATGCAGCCTTGCTTTTAAAACATTAGAATCTAATACAGATCCCAATTTAAACACTGTGTGAATGTTAAAATAAATATATTTATAGAGCTGTTGTAATTTTTATTGTCTTATTTTTATTTTACAGAACGACAGTAAAATTACAATACTGACATTAATGAATGTTGATGGAGCTTTTATTTTGGCGGAATCCCGCTGAACGATCTCTTTTGTTGACAACAGCAGATTTATTAATGATTGTTATTATGAACGTGGGAAGATGTTTGTCGCATGAATTCATATAAATGTTACTGATGAGTAACAGTGCTTCAGCACTTTGAACCCTGGCTAACGAGCTCATGCAGCACTGTTTGAACACATGCAAGCCGTGTGTGTGTGTGTGTGTGTGTGTGTGTGTATTAGGACACGTTCAAGTGACCCAAATCTGATTTTGTCCTCCCGTGTGGCACAGACCGGATCCGTGTAAGCAGGAAAAGTCACATGGGTTCCGATATTGTCCGACCGGTTTCAGGCCTCACTCATATGTGGAAATAAATCAGATATGAATCAGATATTCCCCTGTAAATGCGACTCCTATGTCATCGAAAAGAGAGTTTTTGAAAGATTTCGCGGTACAGACATACCTGTAACTAATGACACCTCTCCAGTTGAGTAGCAGAGTATTAATTTAGTTCGTTTGTGTTAATTAAAAGGCGATCTGACGCTGACATGTGATGCTTGTGAAATCACGCGGAGTGCTGTTGTCAGTGTCTGCGTTTATACGGCAGGTCTTAATGCACAGATCCGATCTTTTGACCCTTTAGACACGACTGGTATCCGATATCTGTGTTTACATTAATTCCCAGCCAAAAGGATTGTCGCTTGTGCACATGGTAGACCGGCGGGTTTTAAATAGCTGTAAAATAATGTATATAATTCACGTCGAATGGCTGTTTTTATTTGCCAGCGAACATTTGTCATGGATGTTTTGCAGCACAAAATCTGACTGAATGGAAAATAACGGTCGTTTTAATTGATCTACAGCTGAGGTAGAGTTCTTTAGTGAAATAAAATGACATTTATTGAAATGAGTTAACGAGGGGGGGGGCACACATGTACGAGGGAACGAGTGACTGTGAAGCATTGCAAACAAGAGTCAGTTTAATTACAAAAAGTGCTAAGTTATCACCTCATTGCTGAGAAATATAATGTAGCTTTTAGCGGTTGTGTTTTCAAAATTTCAGGAGGCTATGGGTTGAAAATCAGCTCCTGAATGTGCAGTTTGAGGCTTTATTAATGCCCACATCTACCCTTACCCTTCAAACAATACAAATATATTATTGGTAGCGCAATCTGATAGGTGGCATGTTTCGTCGGTACACACGAAAAATCATTAGGATATTAAGATCATGTTCCATGAAGATATTTTGTGACTCTCCTGCCATAACTTAATTGTTTATTAGTAATATGCATTGCTAAGAACTTCATTTGAACAACTTTAAAGATGATTTTCTCAATATTTAGATTTTTTTTGCACCCTCAGATTCCAAATATTGTCCAAACCATACATCAATGGAAATATGATTTATTCAGTTTCAGATGATGCATTTTGAAAAACTGCACTAAAACAGCAGTCAGTAAGGTTTTGGAGCTTTCTAAATGAACACAGTTTTACGGTCAGTATTGTGGGATGCGGTTCGTCTGATCACCGAGTGCTTTATTGACGGTTGTGCGTGGTGCTCTGGTTCTAGAGCTTCATCTGACCCACAGATGTTGTGATTGTGTTCAGGGTGGCACCATCATCGGCAGCGCCCGCTGTACAGCGTTCACCACGCGCGAGGGCCGTCTGTCCGCGGCGTTTCACCTGCTCCAGCGCGGCATCACTAACCTGTGTGTGTGCGGCGGAGACGGCAGCCTCACCGGAGCCAACATCTTCCGCAGCGAGTGGAGCGACCTGCTGGCTGAACTCGTGCAGCAAGGTACTCGAGCCAGATACGATACGAGCTTCTCCACGGCGACGCCACAGAAGCACCGGTCAGGCCAAGAACAGCTCTCTCTGCGCTTCTGAGAAACACAACGCTTCGTCAGAAGCTGCTTTATGGCGTCGTTATATTGAAGAGTGTACAGTTGGATTTTACTATACAGTTATTTTATTCAGAATTAGTTTTAATATTTTAGTTTTAATTAAGTTTGAATAATGTAGTTTTTTTATGTCATTTACTTACTATTTATTTCATTATTAATTTTTTTCAGTTTCACGTCAGTTATTTACTTCCAACATTTTTTGTCGTGTTTAGTCATTTTTGTTTTTAAAATGTCGTTTTTTTTATTATTTTCAGTTGTTTTTATTCACTCTTGTTTTTAAAAGTGTCCATTTATTTATTTATTTATTATTAACTTTTATTTCAGTTTCAGTCCAGTTATTTCCAGCTTTAGTTTTAGTATTTAGTATTGTTTTTTAATTACTTTAAATAAGTCTATTTTTTTTATTAATTTGTTTCAATTTCAGTTATATCCAGTTAGTCATTTTTTGTTTTATTTATTTTTTGTAAAAAAAAAAAAGCATAATTCTTTTTAGTAATTTTGTTGTGTTTTGTCATTTTGATTAGTTATTGTTTTGGGGGGAAAGTTATTTCCAGTTGAGTAATTTTATTTTGTGGTTTTAGCATTTTTATTATGTTTTTTTTTTATGTATTTTTTTGTTCATTTTTATTTCAGTTTCAGTTCTGTTTTTTTGTAGTATTTTAGCAATTGTTTTAATTAATTTTTATTTAAATTTCAGCCAAGTTATTTTCATTCCAACTTAAAAAAAATATATATATATATATATATAGAAATGTGGGCATGGCGAATATCTGAAACAAAATAAGTAAACTTTTTTTTATTTCCATTGAACATGTTTTTTAATGGTTTTGGTTTTAGATTTAGTTCATGATACAGCAGTGCGTCTGTATGAGACTGAAACCAGATTCTGCCGGTCTGCAGGACTTGAGACAGAAAGAGCCGGATCTCTTTCAAACTCTCTCTTTTCTGTGTCACGCTCCACTTGTTTCAGTACAGCAGCTTCAGCAGTGCTTCTGCTCGCTCTCCATTAGAAGCTGCCAAGAGCTTCCAGTGACCCTCGCCACTGAGCATCGCTGCACTTGAATGACAATCCGCCTCGAACAGGAGCTGACGGGGTTTGTGTGTTTCAGGCCGGGTCACAGACTCGCTGGCGCAGCAGCACAAGCATCTGAACATCGTGGGTCTGGTGGGATCCATCGATAATGATTTCTGTGGAACCGACATGACGATCGGAGCCGATTCTGCTCTGCATCGGATCATGGAAGTTATTGATGCAATCTCCACCACTGCACAAAGGTTAAACACACACACATACATACACACACTCTCTCTCTCTCTCTCTCTCTCTCTCTCTCTCTCTCTCTCTCTCTCTCTCTCTCTCTCTCTCTCTCTCTCTCTCTCTCTCTCTCTCTCTCTCTCCTCTCCCCCCCCCTCCTCTCTCTCACGCACACACACACACACATAGCCAAGAGACACGGCTAAAAATTAACTCTTGCCAAGAAACAAATGCAAGTTATGCAAATCATCAAAACCATAGTCTGACCTTCACTGACACAGACACACACACTCACACACACACACACACACACACATAGCCAAGAGACACGGCTAAAATAACTCTTGCCAAGAAACAAATGCAAGTTATGCAAATCATCAAAACCATAGTCTGACCTTCACAGACACAGACACACACACACACACTCACTCACTCACTCACTCACTCACTCACTCACTCACTCACTCACTCACTCACTCACTCACTCTCTCTCTCTCTCTGTTTCACACACACACACACAGAAACAGACAGACACACACAGAAACAGACACACACACACTCACAGACATACACACACACACACACACAGAAACAGACAGACACACACACACACACTCTCTCTCTCTCTCTCTCTCTGTCTCTGACTCACACACAGAAGCGCACACAGAAACAGACAGACACACACACACACACACACACACACACACAGACCTAGACACACACACACACACAAACACACACACAGCCAAGAGACCCTTCTAAAAATTAACTCTTCCCAAGAAATGAATGCAGGTTATGCAAACCATAAAAACTATAGTCTGACCTTCACTGACATACACACACCGACATACACACACACACACACACACACACACACAGACATACACACACACACACACACACACAACACACACAGACAGACACACACACACATACAGCTGAAAATTGAGTGTTAAATCCTGTCATTTTACATTGACACAATTTGCATGTTTTGATATTGTGCAGTGCTTTGTTACAATTTGTATTGTTAAAAGCGCTATATAAATAAAGGTGACTTGACTTGACATACATACACACACACACACACACACACAGCCAAGAGACACTGCTAAAAATTAACTCTTTCCAAGAAATGAATGCAGGTTATGCAAACCCTAGTCTGACCTTCACTGACCTCAGCGATGCCAGATCTTCATCTCATGACTCTTCATCGATGGAAGATTTACTTTCACTCTTTTTCCAAAGATTGTAAAGATTGCAATATTCCTCACATTAAATAACCAATGATAATTCTTATTATTATCAGTTTTATTATTATTATTACTAATAAAATATAAAAAATTACTTAATACTTAATAATAGTAATAATAATAATTATTGTTAATAATTAATAATACTATTACTGCTAAATATTAATATTAAAATTAATCATATTACTATTAAAATTGTACTATTGGGCTTGGGCTGCAATTTGTGTTTATATCAATTTGGCTATATAATAATAATACTAATACCTATTATTATTATTATTATTATTATTATTTATTTATTTATTTTTATATAAAATTGGAATGTTGACGTGATTATTAATTGAGTTAAATTACGGGAGTTTTACTGGAGGTGAATGTAGCAAACATAAAATATGCCCAATGGGATTGTTTTTAATAGAAAGATTACAAATATGGGAGAGATACAGGGAAATATTTAAACGGGATGATGGTGAAATACGGGAGAATCCCGAGGAAACGGGAGGGTTGACCGGTATGCTCTGCAGACTGGAGTAATGATGCTGGAAATTCAGACATTTGACAGATATTCACATAGAAAACAGCTGTTTTACACTTTAATATTTCATGTTTTACTGTATTTGTGATCAAATAAATGCAGCCTTGCTGAGCAGAAGAGACTCGCTCATGTGTTTGTGTTGTTTTCAGTCATCAGAGGACGTTCGTGCTGGAGGTGATGGGACGCCACTGCGGGTACGTCATGTTCACTGGGCTGCTTTATTCTTCAGAAGGGCATCTGGTCCAGTCTGATCCAGTCTGGTCTGATTCAGTCTGATTCAGTCTGATCCGGTCTGGTCTGATCCGGTCTGGTCTGATTCGATCTGGTCTGGTCTGATCCGGTCTGGTCTGATTCAGTCTGTCTGATCCGGTCTGATCTGATTCAGTCTGGTCTGGTCTGATCCGGTCTGGTCTGATTCGGTCTGGTCTGATCTAGTCGTCTGATTCAGTCTGGTCTGATCCGGTCTGGTCTGATTCAGTCTGGTCGTCTGATTCAGTCTGGTCTGATCCGGTCTGATTTGGTCTGGACTGATCCGGTCTGGATGATTTGGTCTGGATCTGATTCGGTCTGGTCTGATCTGGTCTGGACTGATTCGGTCTGGACTGGTCTGGTCTGATTCGGTCTGGTCTGGTCTGATTCAGTCTGATCCGGTCTGGTCTGATCCAGTCTGGTCTGATCGTCTGATCTTTCATGATCCGGTCTGGTCTGATTTAGTCTGATCCGGTCTGGTCTGATTCAGTCTGGTCTGATTCAGTCTGGTCTGATCCGGTCTGATCTGATTCGGTCTGATCTGATTCGGTCTGATCTGATTCGGTCTGATCTGATTCGGTCTGATCCGATCTGGTCTGATCTGATTCAGTCTGGTCTGATCCGGTCTGATCTTGATTCAGTCTGGATCCGGTAATCTGGTCTGGTTCTGCAGGTATCTGGCGGTGGTCTCCGCTCTGGCGTCTGGTGCCGACTGGCTCTTCATCCCCGAGGCTCCGCCGGAGGACGGCTGGGAGGATCACATGTGCACTCGACTCGGAGAGGTGAGACGCCACCGTTTGGACAAAAGTCTTGTGATTATCTGTGTCCCTGCAGCACAAAAGCAATCATAAGCAGCTATCAAAACTTAATTATTGATTAGTAATATGCATTGCTAAGAACTTCATTTGAACAACTTTAAAGATGATTTTCTCAATATTTAGATTTTTTAACACCCTCAGATTCCAGATTTACAAATATTGTCCGATCATAACAAACCATACATCAATGAAAAGCTATTTATTCAGCTTTCAGATGATGCAAAACCCTTATGACTGGTTTTGTGGTCACATATTAGGTTGTATAAATGACTCTATGAATGTGTGTGTGTGTGTGTGGTTTTGCAGAGCCGCAGTAAAGGCTCTCGTCTGAACATCGTGATCATCGCAGAAGGAGCCATCGACAAACACGGCCAGCTGATCTCCTCCAACTACGTCAAAGACGTGAGACTCTCAGACGGAGCGCTGTGTCAGTTCTGTGATGATTTGAGCCTGTTGTTCACGTGTGTGTGTGTGTGTGTGTGTAGCTGGTGGTCCAGCGCTTGGGTTACGACACGCGGGTCACCGTCCTGGGTCACGTTCAGAGAGGAGGAACACCGTCCGCCTTTGATCGAGTCCTGGTGAGTGCATTAAATACTCATGTTAAAATGTGGACCTTTCTAATTCAGTTTATCACGCAGGGCTCGACCGTGCGAGGGAATAGTGCTAAAATAGATGTAAACGAATGAGTTAAGTGATGCTTACCCTGGCACAACATTTTGCTTAATCATGCTCAAACATTTCTGCCATAGTCTCAACTAATAACCTAATTATAATGTAGAAACGTACAATGTTCTGTAAAGCTGCTTCGCAACGATTTGCATCTGCTGCATTTATACAGCTCTTTTAACACTACAGTATCAAACAGGACAGTAGTAAACACTGTAGTATATACTGTAATGACCCGAATATAAGACGAGCCCCATTTTTCCAGACACACCTTCTGGTGAAAAAAAAAAAAAAAAAGTTTTTTTTTTTTTCATATTGCATATTTTTGTTTTGTAAGTAAGGTACCCCCCCCCCCCCACACACTCTCTCAGTATCGTGTAAGGTACACCCCCACACACACTCTCAGTATCAGTGTAAGGTACCCCCCCCACACACTCTCTCGTCAGCGTGTGGTACCCCCCCCCCACACTCTCTCAGTATCAGTGTAAGGTACCCCCCCCACACACTCTCAGTATCAGTGTAAGGTACCCCCCCACACACTCTCTCAGTATCAGTGTAAGGTACCCCCCCCCCCACACTCTCTCAAGTATCAGTGTAAGAGTACCCCCCCCCTCACACTCTCTCAGTATCAGTGTAAGGACCCCCCCACACTCTCTCAGTATCAGTGTAAGGTACGGGCCCCACACTCTCTCAGTATCAGTGTAGGTTTACACTGACACTCAAGCTTTAGATCAGTGAAGGCACCTGTCCAAGCTAACGACTTTCCAGACATCTGCGTTTTGTGTTTTTTTAAGTCACCTCAAATCTCATCGTAAATCATGTGTAAGGTACCCCCCCGCACACTTGACTTATTGTGTAAGTGATCCACCCAAATCTCTAAATTTGTCGAAGGACTCAAAAAAACCTCTCGTTGTGTTGTGTCTATAGAGTCAGTAGATGGGCGTGGAGGCCTTGTGGCTTCGTGGTGGGATGGTGTGTCGGTGTTTGTGTCGTTTCGTGG
This sequence comes from Schizopygopsis pylzovi, assembly GCA_027422435.1. Taxonomy (NCBI): domain Eukaryota; kingdom Metazoa; phylum Chordata; class Actinopteri; order Cypriniformes; family Cyprinidae; genus Schizopygopsis; species Schizopygopsis pylzovi. The sequence continues at coordinate 26,880,752 of CM049835.1, read as the reverse complement.
ATGGTGTTCATGTGTCTCTCCTTGGAGTGTGTGAACATGTGATCCCACGCTACAGCGTGCTTTGCTCTCCGGCAGCGTCTTGTGTAATGACGGTCTCTCCTATGTGCGTTGTGCTTGTTTTGTTCAATCAAAATCGGTTGAAAGCATAACTTCAGAATGATGTGTTTGATCTGATGTGCCATTAGTGTGTGGAAAGTGAGTTTCGTTCGTTCGTTTGTGCGCTCGTTAATGAATCTGGGAGGTGTTCACTGATTGTTTCGTCATTGCAGGAGTTTTGAGAACAACTGGAACACGTACAAGCTTTTAGCTCATCAGAAGCCAGCTCTGTCCAAGGTAATGAACGAGTTTTCGAACACCATATACTTGCGTTTTGCTTGTTTTATTTAAGTCAATATTCAAAATCGAATCTGAAAAAAATCATACTTTCATAATGAATGTCTTTGATCTGATTGTGCACATTATTGTTAACAATTGAGTTAAAAAAAAATTATAACTTTGTCTCTGAAAACTCATATTTATGAAAACTCTGTGTGTGTGTGTGTCTCTCTCTCTCTGTGTTGTTGTGTGTGTGTGTGTCTCTCTCTCTGTGTGTGTGTGTGTGTGTGTGTGTGTGTGTCTCTCTCTGTGTGTGTGTGTGTGTGTGTGTGTGTGTGTGTCTCTCTCTGTGTGTGTGTGTGTGTGTCTCTCTCTCTGTGTGTGTGTGTGTGTGTGTGTCTCTCTCTCTCTCTTGTGTGTGTGTGTGTGTGTGTTTCTCTCTCTCTTGTGTGTGTGTCTCTCTTGTGGTGTGTGTCTCTCTCTCTCTCTGTGTGTGTGTGTGTGTCTCTCTCTCTGTGTGTGTGTGTCTCTGTGTGTGTGTGTGTGTGTGTGTCTGTCTCTCTCTCTGTGGGTGTGTGTGTGTCTCTCTCTCTGTGTGTGTGTGTCTCTCTTGTGTGTGTGTGTGTGTCTCTCTCTCTCTTGTGTGTGTGTGTATCCTGTGTGTCTGAGTCTCTCTCTCCTGTGTGTGTGCTGTGTGTGTGTCTCTCTCTCTGTGTGTGTGCTTCTGTGTCGTGTGTGTGTCTCTCTCTCTGTGTGTGTGTCTGCTGTGTGTGTGTGCTCTCTCTCTCTGTGTGTGTGTGTGTGTGTGTTGTGTGTGTGTGTGTCTCTCTCTGTGTGTGTGTGTCTCTTGTGTGTGTGTGTGTGTCTCTCTCTCTCTGTGTGTGTTGTGTTATCCCTGCTGTGTTGTGTGTTTTGTGTGTGTGTTGTATGTCTCTCTTTGTGTGTGTGTGTCTGTTTCTGCTGTGTGTGTTTTCTCTCTGTGTGGTGTGTGTCTCTCCTTGTGTGTGTGTGTGTTGTCTTTTTTGTGATGTGTGTCGTCTCTCTCTCTCTCTATATGTGTGTGTAGAGTAATCACTCGATGGCGATCCTGAACGTCGGTGCTCCGGCCGCGGGGATGAACGCTGCTGTGAGATCCGCGGTTCGAGTCGGACTCGCTCAGGGTCACCGGGTTTACACCGTCCACGACGGCTTCGAAGGTCTGGCCAAAGACGCGGTGAGGACCACGCGTGTGTGTGTGTGTGTGTGTGTGTGGTGTAAGAGTGTGTGTGTGTGTGTGTGTGTGTGTAAGATTGTGTAAGTGATATGTTTGTGTGTGTGTGTGTAAAGTGTGTGAGTATTGTGAAGATTGTGTAAACACTCTAAGAGTTTGATTGTGTTATGTTACATCAGGTGTATATAAGTTAAGTAAAAAGTTTATGTTATATTAATAAATGTATTTATATATTATATAAATATATACATGTAAATATATTCTGCATGTGTGTGTATTTCTATATACACGGTACACAGAGATATATCATGTAAACAAAAACTTTTATTTTGTATGCGATTTTAATAATTTGACCGCACTATAAAACCTTGCTATATGTGCTGCGTTAAGCTATCCGAGAGTGTTATAGCACTGGCCTGTTATCGGTTATGATTGCTTCTATTGTCCTCATTTGGATAAAAGCTCTGCTAAATGTAATGTAATGAATCTGTAAGTAAAGTAATCCGCTACATGTACTCCATTACTTCTCTGCTGTGCTTTACTCTGCAGGTGACCGAGGTTCACTGGCATGATGTGGCTGGATGGACGGGGCAGGGCGGCTCGCTGCTGGGCACCAAACGGTCAGTTCTGTGTCTCTCTGGGTCTAAACCCGACTGAACACCATGAGCCTCGAGCAGCACACCACACTCCATCCAGTGATCAGACCAGACCTGTCAGGCAGATTAGCCCCGCCCACAGTGCACTCTCATTGGTCCATCTCGCTCACCATATCTGCATATCACATAACACGCACACTCTGATTGGCTGAGACTTACTCTTGACTGGAAAACATTGCTGTTAAAATCCACTTCTAAATGAGTTTGCATTGCTTTTATTTATTCATAAACAGGGTTATTATAGTCAAGTAAAACAGTTTCTTAACTTGGGAATAAATACATTTTAACTGAAAAAAATCATATACTTGATGTACTCGAATAACTAAAACTGAAGTAAAAACTATTATATAGACATGTATAAAAAAATAATCTAAAACTGTAACAAAATTAAAAGGGAAAATATTAAACTAAAATCTGATTCAGAATATTAATAAAAACTAAAATAGTACCAATGCTACTAAAACTATTTATTTAGGACGATTTATTTTTCATTCATTTATTTCTGTAATTCTATTGCTTGATATATATGTATATATAATATAATATAATAATTTGTCATATTAATGAAAGTAAATGTGTTGTTTCATGTTGTCTTTAAAGAGACTTTTCAATGGTTTGAATTGCATCATTTTTATTATTTATTTATTTATAGTTACTATATTAATTAATTATTTGTTTATTTATTACATTAATATATTTTGTTTTTCACAATAATGAATGTAAAACGTGTTATGAATGTTTCATGTTGTTTGTAAGCAGCTGGATTATTATCAATATTTGGAAATACATTAATTATTTTGTTATTTAGAATATTAATTCATTTAATTTGATATAAGTATTTATTAATTTATTTATTTTCTGTACTATATTTCATTTATATTGTAATTTTCACAATAATGAAACTAAAATGTTTCAGGGTTTAAATTGCTATTTTACCAGCCTTTTCTTAATGGTTGGAATTGCTTTAATTGATGTTTTGTATTAATGTATTATGAAAATATTAATGCATTCATTTGTGTGTTTATATTTGTGTAGAACTCTTCCGAACTCCTGCTTGGAGAACATCGTGGCCAATATCAGCAAATACAACATCCAGTCGCTGCTGGTGATTGGTGGATTTGAGGTATAGACTGTGTGTGTGTGTGTGTGTGTCTCTGTGCATCTGTGTGTGTGTGTGTGTGGTCTTTCTCTCTCTCTCTCTCTCTCTGTGTGTGTGTGTGTCTCTCTCTCTCTAAGTGTGTGTGTGTGTGGTGTGACTCTCTCTCTCTGTGCGTGCGTGCGTGTGTGGTGTGTCTCTCTGTGCGTGTGTGTGTGTGTGTGTGTGTGTGTGTGTGTGTCTCTCTGTGTGTGTGTGTGTGTGTGTGTCTCACTCTCTCTGTGCGTGTGTGTGTCTCGTCTGTGTGAGTGTGGTGTGTCTCTTCTCTCTCTCTGTGTGTGTGTGTGTGTGTCTGTCTATGTGTCTCTCTCTCTCTGTGTGTGTGTGTGGTGTGCTCTGTCTGTGCTGTGTCGTGTCTCTCTGTGTGTGTGTGTGTGTGTGTGTCTCATCTCCTCTCTCTCTGTGTGTGTGTGTGTGTGTCTCTCTCTCTCTCTGTGTGTGTGTCTCTGCTGTGTGTGTGTGTTGTGTGTGTGTGTGTTGTGTGTGTTCTCTCTCTCTCTGTGTGTGTGTGTGTGTGTGTGTGTGTGTGTGTGTGGTGTCTCTCTCTGTGTGTGTGTGGTCTCTGTGTGTGTGTGTGTGTGTCTGAGTGTGTGTGTGTGTGTGTCTCTCTCTGTGTGTGTGTGGTCTCTCTCTCTCTCTGTGTGTGTGTGTGTCTGAGTGTGTGTGTGGTGTCTCTCTCTGTGTGTGTGTGTCTGAGTGTGTGTGTGTGTGTGGTCTCTCTCTCTCTCTCTCTCTCTCTCTCTCTCTCTCTGTGTGTGTGTGTGATAACTGTGTGTTCGTCTCCTGCAGGCGTATGAAGGAGTTCTGCAGCTGGTTGAGGCTCGAGGCCACTATGATGAGCTGTGTATCGCTATGTGTGTGATTCCCGCCACCATCAGCAACAACGTGCCGGGCACAGACTTCAGTTTGGGAGCAGACACGGCGGTGAACGCCGCCATGGAGGTGAGACTCGCTCGCTCTCGCTCACATACAGCTGACCACGGCTCAGTCCTGCGTCTGAATCCAGCTTCTCTCTCTGTCTGTCTGTCTGCTCAGAGCTGTGATAAAATCAAGCAGTCTGCGTCTGGAACCAAACGCCGCGTCTTCATCGTGGAGACCATGGGCGGATACTGCGGTTACCTCGCAACCACCACCGGCATCGCTGTGGGAGCAGACGCCGTCTACATCTTTGAGGAGCCGTTCAACATCCACGAGCTGGAGGCGAGATCACAATCACGGCTCAGCAAGGCTGCATTTATCGGATCAAAAATTGTGAAATATTATTAGAATTTAAAACAGCGGTTTTCTATGTGAATATCTGTTAAACTGGCATTTATTTCTGTGATCAAAGCCGAATTTTTAGCATCATTGAAAAAAACATTAACAAGCCAAACTGTAGTGTATAGTCATTTTAACTCATGAAGACGGCTCAAGCGCTTCCAGACTCTTTAGATCAGAGCTTCCCAAACTTCAGCGAGGTAAGGCCCCCCCCAAAAACATAGCAAAAGCTCCACGACCCTCCCAATCTCTTTGTTAAAAAATATATAGATTAATGGTATAAAGATATATTTGGCTATTCGATATATTTAATAAAGCTGATTGTCTCTGCACAAAATTATCCACATGTATTAACCAGTTTGTAATAATTTCATGTGATTTACCATAAAATGTAATATTAAATATAATTTTACTAACTTGTTAAATTGTGCTTTGTAGTTATAATGTCTGATAGGATGTATAAAAATGTTCAGTGTTAAGTCAATTATTATAATTTTAATTTTTTTGTAAAGCAGATTTTGGCTATTTAATTGATTCAATAGTGAAAAAAAAAGGCAAGTTAGGCGAAAAAATGCGCAAAACTGTGTTCGGTATTCGGCACAGTGTTTCATTTTATTCGGCTTCGGACAATAATTTTAATTTCGGTGCATCCCTAAACAGAAGCTACTGTACATAGTTCACAAATATATTGCAATGAAATACCTGACTATGTTTAAAAATATATAATAAAACCTAAAAACATCAAAAATTAATTTGTGTAATGAGGGGGGTTGGAAATCACATTTTAGAACAATTTGAATATTTTAATTAAATATTTAGATTTAGCCTAGCCCTGCAATACCGCTACGGCCCACCGGGGGCCCACAGTTTGGGAAGCACTGTCTTTAGATGTTTGAATCGTGTTAATAATGTTCATGTCATTTTATTGCTGTTTAAATGTGCTTTTGATCAAGTTCAGCTTATCAGAGCTTTTAAACCTTCCTCAGACAAACGTGGAGCATCTGACGGAGAAAATGAAGAATGATATTCAGAGAGGACTGGTGTTGAGGTAAAGCATCACATGACGGCTGATGCTGTGCTGATTGAACTCTTACAGCTGCACACGGTTCTCCTCCGTCCTTCGTGTGGCTGTAGTTCACTAATATCCGTCCTAATGCTGCTTCTCTGCAGGAATGAGAAGTGCCACAAGCACTACACCACTGACTTCATCTACAACCTCTACTCCGCCGAGGGCAAAGGCGTCTTCGACTGCAGGGTCAATGTCCTGGGTCACCTGCAGCAGGTGAGACGCCCGTCTAGTGGTCATGTGACAAGGGTCTCGACGAATCAGATGCTGCCATCATTGCATTAGATTCATGAGTGTGTTATAAAGGGTTAAGTCCTTGTTTTGTGTGTTTAGGGAGGCGTTCCATCTGCGTTCGACAGGAATTTTGGCACTAAACTAGGAGTGAAGTCAGTTCTGTGGCTCACAGAGAAGATGAACGACGCGTACAGACAGGGTGAGACGCACACGCACACCAGAGATAAAACATCACAAACCATCTCTGTGAAGAGAAACTCTCCGCTAGAACCATCACAAATCATCTCTGTGAAGAGAAACTCTCCGCTAGAACCATCACAAATCATCTCTGTGAAGAGAAACTCTCCTTAAAATTGGACAAGTAACGTATAAATACAACTAAACAATTACTGGAGCTAAAACTGAAATATACAATGAAATCTAAATAGAATTAAAAAATACTTTATAAAATAACTACAACTGAAATATACAGTGAAATCGAAGTAGAATAAAAAAAATACTTTATAAAATAACTAAAACTGAAATAAATGGTAAATTGAAGCTAAATATAATTTTTTTAATAATGAAAGAAATTCATTATAAAAAAACTAAAACTTAAATAAATATAAATGAAAGCTAAATGACTGTAAAATAATTAAATTACATTATAAAGGAACTAAAACTGAAATATACAATGAAACTAAATAGAAAACAAAATAAATACTTATAAAAACACTAAACTGAAATAAAGAGAAATCGCAAGCTAGAATAATAAACAAAATCTTTATAAAAGAACAGAAACTAATATATGAACATAAAATCATATTGTAATAAGAAAAAAATTCATTATAAAAGAACTAAAACTGAAATAAATATAAATGAAAGCTAAATAGAATTATAATAATAATAATTACATTATAAAATTAACTGAAATAAATATAAATGAAAGCTAAATAGAATTTAAAACAAAAATTATAAACAAATTACATTATAAAATAACTAAAACCGAAATAAATATAAAATGAAAGCTAAATAGAATTAAAAAAAAATAAAAAAATTACATTATAAAGGAACTAAAACTGAAATAAATATAAAATGAAAGCTAAATAGAAATATAAAAATGATAAAAGCGCATAACATTACTAGAACTAAAACTGAAATAAAAATACATCTATATAACAAAATTTTCAAAATTGATGAAACCACATAACAAATGTACATAAAAATATATAAATAAAATATATATTGTTTTTAAATAAAAAACAACTATACACGCACAAAACAAAATTACTAGAACTAAAACAAATAAAGATAATTAAAGCTACAAATGAATTGATTATTAATGTATCTGATTCTGAAATTGATTAGAAACTAATAAAAATGGTAAAAGCACAAATAAAATTATTAACCTAAAACTGAAATAAATATAAATTAAAGCTAAAAAAATTTATTAAGAACTAATAAGTAAATAAATGATAAAAGCACAACAAAATTACAAAGATTAAAATAAATCCAAATAGAAGTATTTAAAAATAAATCTACTAATAATAAACAAAATGACTGAAACTTAACAACATTAAAGCTTATTTAAAATTATGTAAAATATGGATTTTACTTCCAATGAATATAAAACATTGATAGTGAATCACTTCAGAATGAATCTCAGAACATGATCATATTTATTAATATTTTCTGAATAGCTAACAATAAAAACATGTTCCTGATTGAACTTCAAACGCATTTAAATGAAGATGATAATAGCTTGTATTGTGATGTTTTATGTGGTGTATTTGTATTTATTTGTTTACCTGCCCAGGGACAGCAGGTGTAAATGAGCTATTAGCTAATTGTGTGTTTGTGAGTCGCAGGCCGTGTGTTTGCGAACGCTGCAGATACGGCGTGTGTGATCGGCATGAAGAAGAAAGTGATGTCGTTCAGCCCCGTCACACAACTCAAAGCACACACGGACTTCGAGTAAGAGTCACATGATCATCACCTGTGTGTGTGTGTGTGTGTGTGTGTGTGTGAGAGTGTGTGTGTGTGTGTGTGATTGAGAGAGTGTGTGTGTGTGTGTGAGAGTGAGAGAGTGTGTGTGTGAGAGTGAGAGAGTGTGTGTGTGTGATTGAGAGAGTGTGTGTGTGATTGAGAGAGTGTGTGTGTGTGTGTGAGAGTGAGAGAGTGTGTGTGTGTGATTGAGGAGTGTGTGTGTGTATGTGAGAGAGTGTGTGTGTGATTGAGAGAGTGTGTGTGTGTGAGAGGAGTGTGAGAGTGTGTGTGTGTGTGTGATTGAGAGAGTGTGTGTGTGACTTGAGAGAGTGTGTGTGTGTGTGTGTGTGTGTGTGAGAGAGAGTGTGTGTGTGTGATTGAGAGAGTGTGTGTGTGATTGAGAGAGTGTGTGTGTGTGTGTGTGTGTGTGTGTTCACCAGTGTTGGGGGGGTAACGCATTACAAGTAACACGAGTTACGTAATAATATTACTGTTTTCAAGTAACTAGTAAAGTAACACATTACTCTTCAATTTACTAGAAAATATCTGAGTTATTTTTCTCCATTTATTGACTGATGCGCCGTGTGAACATGATCTTACTGTAGATCTAATCTAGACTAAATATGAATGTGTATTAATTCATCACACTCACAAAAAACAGATTCAGTATTCATCAAAATGAATTAAAACAGTGAAATACAAACTCAGAATATGACACAAACCTGCAATAATTAAATATGTTAAACAACACAAATATATCTAATCTCATTTTATTAACGATGTGTTTGCTGCTGACCTTTGATGATCAGTTCAATCATATTAATAATAAAAATGACTTTAGATAAACGAACATTGTGTTTAATTGCTGAAGAGTGTTGAACTTCTCCTGTGTTCTTCTGTACAGACGTGATTTACTCGTCCTTCAGTCTGAGGTTTATTCATTACACTTTTAGGTGTGAAAGCTTTTATATTTGCTATAAATATAACTTCTTGTATTAAAAACAAACAATCAAGTCCTGCTCATATTTAAAAAGTAACGTGAAAGTAACGCAACGCATTACTTTCCATAGAAAGCAACTAAGTAACATAATTAGTTACTTTTTTAGGGAGTAGCGCAATATTGTAACGCATTACTTTTAAAAGTAATCTTTCCCCGACACTGCTCTAAACATCATCCAGGAGCGCTTTATAATGTGATGTCACATGGAGAAGTTTTGAAAATTAATATATATATATGCATTATCAATATTATATACTGCACTACCGGTCAAAACTTAAGAGTGCTTATGATACTGAAAGAAGTCTCTTTGTCACCAAAGCTGCATTTATTTGATCAGAAATGCAGTAAAAATTTGAGAAATATTATTATTATTTAAAATAGCTGTTTTCTATGTGAATATGTGTTAAACTGTAATTTATTTCTGTATTTTCAGCATCATTACTCCAGTCTTCAGTGTCACATGATCTTCAGAAATCATAATAATATGCTGCTCAAGAATATTTTTGTGCATTCACAGATGAACAAAGTTCTAAGAAAAACAGTGTTTATTTGAAATAGAATTTGTTTCTAACATTATAAACATCTTTACTGGGACTTTTAAACTATTTAATGGAGCCTTGCTGGATAAAAGTATTAATTTCTCTTATTCTTCAGTCAATTAGTATATTATTATGATTTCTGAAGATCATGTGACACTGAAGACTGGAGTAATGATGCTGAAAATACAGAAATAAATTACACTTTAACACATATCACATAGAAAACATCTGTTTTACATTATAATAATATTTTACTATATCTTGGAACTAAATGCAGTCTTGGTGAGCAGAAAAGACTTTTATTTTCAAATTTGGTCACTAGTTATTGAGTAAATGATGTGATATACTTTATGTTCTTGTATCTGTTGATGATGGTGTGTGTGTACGTGTGCATGTGTCTGCGTGTGTGTGCGTGTGTCTGCATGCGTGTCTGTGTGTGTGTGTGTGCGTGCGTGTGTGTGTGTGTGTGTGCGTGCGTGCGTGTGTGTGCGTCTGCGTGCGTGTCTGTGTGTGTGTGCGTGCTGTGTGTGTCTGCGTGCGTGTGTGTGTGTCTGTGTGTGTGTCTGTGTGCGTGCATGTGTGTGTCTTCGTGTATGTGTGTGCGTGTCTGTGTGTGCGTGTGTCTGCATGCGTGTGTCGTGCGTGCTGTGTGTGTGTCTGCGTGCGTGTGTGTGTTCTGGTGTGTGTGCTGCGTGTGTCTGCGTGCGTGTGTCTGCGTGCGTGTGTGTCTTTGTGTGTATGCGTGTGTGTGTGTGTCTGCGTGTCGTGCGTGCTGTGCGATGTGTGTGTGTCTGTGTGTGTGTGTGTGCGTGTTGTGTGTGTGTGCTGTGTGTGCTGTCTGCGTGTGCTGTGCGGTGTGCTGTGTGCGTGTGTGTGCACTGCATGTTTCTGATGTGGTGCGTGTCGTGGTGTGTGTGTGTGTGTGTGTGTGTGCGTGTGTGTGTGTGTGTGTGTGCGCGCGTGTTTCTGATGTGCGTGCGTCTGCGTGTGTGTGTGCGTGTGTGCGAGTGTGTGTGTGTGTGTGTGTGTGTGTGTGTGCGTGCGTGCGTGCGCGTGTGTGTGCGCGCGCGTGTTTCGTGATGTGTCTGCGTGCGTGCGTGCGTGTGTGTGTGTGTCTGCGTGTGTGTGTGTGTTTCTGATGTGTGTGTGTGTGTGTGTGTTTCTGATGTGTGTGTGTGTCTGCAGACACCGGATGCCGCAGGAGCAGTGGTGGCTCAATCTGCGGCCCATGCTGAAGATGTTGGCCAAATATCAGACCAGTTTTGGAGAGTATGTGACCGGAGAGATCGAACACGTGACGCGCCGCACGCTCAGCGTGGAGACCGGATTCTGAGCCGCTTCTCAACCCCTCCTCATCATCATCATCATCATCATCAGACCACACTGACCCCCCTGCAATTTCCTTCTGTATGCCAGTCAATCCTTCGTATATTCACCGTCTTGTGCGTTTATGCGTGCATGAAACGCATTTTCATGGTATTAACAGAATCGTATCAGTGTTTATGATAGTCACATTCATTCTTGTAGATGTGACAAGAGTAGTTCATCTGTGCTCGTGTGCTTCGTCTTGTATTTATTAATTATTAACACCTGACCTGCTGTAATATTTCCTTCATGTATGAGTCTTTATATTTCAGTGCTTGTGCATGTTTAACGGTCGATGAAACGTTATTTTCTGGTTATTGAACACAATCGTATCATCTTTCTGATGGTCACACTATTATTGTCTGTAGTTTGACCCGCCGTGTTCCTCTGGTGTGTGTGTGACTTCTGTCATTATTATGTCTCTTTATTCCAGAATCATTGATTTATGAGTTATTACTGAATTATTGTGCTCTCTGACCTGTAGAAATGCTGCCCATCTTTATCCTCATCATGTTTACAGACGTCTCCACTTCTAACGATTAAAGCTGACCAATAAAAATAGAGATGTTCTGCTGATTAACGAACACATTGTGTGGCGTGTGTGACGTGAAGAAGCATATTCATATTTATTTGATTATTAGTGTAATTATAAATGTGATAAATAGATGTATTTTAAGTGAAACAGCATATTAATATTTATTTTAAATGTTTATTTGATTATTAGTGTAATTATAAATGTGATCTATAGTTAATTAAAAAAAATCTAAGTTATGTAATTAAATAAAACGTATAATTTGACATGTAGTTATTTAGCGGATGCTTTTATGCAAAGCGACTTACAATAAAAGCTGTTATAATACGTCTCAAAAGATATTAAACTAATAATATTATAATATATTCATAATCTAAATGTAGCAGTAATTTAATCTGAACAAACTGTATTTTTAATAACGTCTTTTTTACTAAACAGCATGCACTTATTTTTGTTATTAAACATTAATTTATGCATTTTCAACATTAATTTTATTATTAATTTTTTTTTTTTGAAAATGATAAATTCAATAATGTTACAAATGTTACTCACGTGTGTGTATTATATATATATATAAAAATGAGAAACATCAATTTTATTATTAATTCTATATTTTTTATAATATTTTTAAATATAAATAATACTTGTAATATAACAATATATAGTATAAACATATATATTATATATGCACAATTAAATTATTATTATTATTTGTAGCAATGCTTTTACTAAAGCAGCATACATTAATAAAGAAAAAACAATTATTTTAGCTATTAATTATATTAATAGTAAATTATTTATTTTACATATTTTTTATTAAATTATATGATTATTTAAAAAATAATAGAATCTAAATATAACACTATACACGCATACATTTGTTATTATTATTATTATTATTATTATAAGAAGGTCGCGTGTCCTGATGTTTCTGGAGTTGGTCCTCCGGTTCGTATCCCACAATGCGTCAGTGTCCGCGCTGGTAAACCGCGCATGCGCGCTGGCTCACTCTCTTTTGGATCCGCGCCTCTGCAGCTAAAATGGTGAGTGTTTGTGTCCTGAGAGAACAATCTTCAAACATCTTCTCTATCTCGCTCAAACAGCGCGCTTTAGTCGTTTCTCGCTGTTCAGAGGAGTGTGTTAAACACCATCGGTGCTGTATGTGTTCACACAGACGATCAGAACCACTTTAAACCACATTATCGTGATCGCTTGTGTTTCTGTCAGCGATGATAGCGTGAAGAAAACACTGAGTTTGATCGCGATGTTCGTCTTCAAACCGCGGTTTTTACCTCATCACGAGCTGTTTTTATTCGTGTAATAACATTAGTGTGACTGTCAGGGTATGTGTGACTGATTTAATAGTTTTCTTCATTAATTAACTCGGTGTATTAGTTCCTGTCGATGAGCTCATTAACATAATTCTGGTATTTCTGCACCGAGTTTATATTGCTGTATGATTTTTACTAAATCATTTATGGACACACTTTACAGTTTGGGGGATTTTTAATATCAACTATTAAATAAAAGTTTTCCGTCAAACTCTTAATTTGCTTATTATTAATAGAGTAGTTAGTTTAGCTATGAGGTGGATTAAAGGATCTAGAACACGCTCGTGCAGAATATGGCATTAATATGTGCTTTATGAATACTAATAAACGGCCGATATGCATATGTTATGTTACTGGAATTTAATACAACATCAATATTAGATCCGTGAAGCTTATTTAGACCACATAATAAAAATATGATCGTGTCAATATCATGGTTTTGACCTTTTTTCCCTCCTATTTCAGAGTTATGAGATATGATTATGAGGTGTTTGTTTATTGTTTCTATCAATGGAAGCTTGTTTCTGTCAGAGAGTAAAGAGGAGCAGTTGTGACGTCACAAATCTGACCTTTTCCTCACATTTCTGAGTTAATATCTTAATTATGAATTAATGTGTGTGTGGCACCAGGTCAAAACATCGTTCTTGTCTCAGGAGTCAATGTTTGATCCACTTAATTAATGTTTTTGCCGTTATGGTAATTGGAAAGTCAATATTGTGTGATAATGAGTTGCGTGCCCAATGTGTGTACGCTGTAGAGATGCACCGATAATGGTTTTATTATATCCGATGCCGATGTTTAGAGGTCAGGATCAGCCGATATCTGGAAGTTTCTCCGTCGTTTGCATGCTAAAATATCACACTAATAATAAGTGCATGCACAACATTTCTAAACTTAAACATCTTTTATTGAACACTGACTTCAACCATCTCTCGACTCTTAATTTTGTGCGCTGCACGGTATTAAAATTAAATATTTATCCAAAGAAATCAATAAACCGAGCAAGTATTAAATATATAAAACAGCTAATATATTTAAAAAAAAGTTCAATCATTTACATAAAAGTTTTAGAGCATTATCAAGCAGAATTGTTTGAGTTTGTTGGAACTTAAATATACATTTAAATACAAATCAATTAAACTGAAAAATATAAGTAATAGTAGTGCTGCAAACACACAAGCAATATTTGTGTTTGGTATAAATGACAGAACGTCTAAAGTGCTTTATAACTGCTTTTTTATATTAAACAAAGTCCTCAAGCAACCAACGGTGATTTAGCAGCGTCACAAATATCATTTAGTGCAAATAAAATAGCAGCAAAACCTTCATTTTTGAGTGAAGGAAATGATGTAAATATTACAGAACAATATAAATGAATGTGCTTTAATAACTCGAGTGCTGTCTCTGAGTCTTCCTCACTACACATCTATCACTGGAAGTGCTCGTTACGCTCCGTCCTAACTTATATGTGTGATGTTAGTCATTATTAATACTGTTTAGGGTGGGTAGTACGCACATCGGGACGCTGGGCAGGTTTATTATTAGAGAATATTATTTCTGCCACAGAATAAAGTTCAGATTTGTTTGAGTTAGTGTGTATTCACAGCAGGAAGGTCTGATAGTTCACTTGCTTTGGTCCGGATCAAAGAAAAAACAATATATGCATTGTAGCTATCATTAGCCGTTTTGGTTCTTTTCACACCACATTAATTTGCTCCGGTCCGAACCAGTCACGTGACCGCATCCGCTTCTCTCATTGGCTAGACGTGTCTTCGAACACATTCCCTGAACTGCTGTTCGATTGGTCAGAAAGAGCGTGCGCATTGAAATGTTGTCTTGTGTTCCCGCTCAGGCCAAGCGCACTAAGAAGGTGGGGATTGTGGGGAAGTACGGCACCCGCTACGGTGCGTCGCTCAGGAAGATGGTGAAGAAGATCGAGATCAGCCAACACGCCAAATACACCTGCTCCTTCTGCGGGAAGGTGAGCCGCCCGCCCGGCAAGCACACCTCTACACCATCCCCCCCCTCGACAAGCACACCTCTACACCATCAAACCCCCCCTCGACAAGCACACCTCTACACCATCAACCCCCCCCTCGACAAGCACACATCTACACCATCAACCCCCCCTCGACAAGCACACATCTACACCATCAACCCCCCCCCCCCCCCACCCCCCCCTCGACAAGCACACCTCTACACCATCACACCCCCCCCCTCGACAAGCACACCTCTACACCATCAACCCCCCCCTCGACAAGCACCTCTACACCATCTACACCCATCACACCCCCCCCCCCCTCGACAAGCACACCTCTACACCATCAACCCCCCCCTCGACAAGCACACCTCTACACCATCAACCCCCCCCCTCGACAAGCACACCTCTACACCATCACCCCCCCCTCGACAAGAACACCTCTACACCATCACCCCCCCCCCCCTCGACAAGCACACCTCTACACCATCACCCCCCCCTCGACAAGCACACCTCTACACCATCACCCCCCCCCTCGACAAGCACACCTCTACACCATAACCCCCCCCTCGACAAGCACACCTTACACCATCACCCCCCCTCGACAAGCACACCTCTACACCATCAACCCCCCCCCCCTCGACAAGACACCTCTACACCATCAACCCCCCCCCTCGACAAGCACACCTCTACACCATCAACCCCCCCCCCTCGACAAGCAACACACCATCAACCCCCCCCCTCGACAAGCACACCTTACACCATCAACCCCCCCCCCTCGACAAGAACACCTCTACACCATCAACCCCCCCCCCCCTCGACAAGCACACCTCTACACCATCAACCCCCCCCTCGACAAGCACACCTCTACACCATCAACCCCCCCCCTCGACAAGCACACATCTACACCATCACCCCCCCGACAAGCACACTCTACACCATCAACCCCCCCCCCCCCCTCGACAAGCACACATCTACACCATCAACCCCCCCCTCGACAAGCACACCTCTACACCATCAACCCCCCCCCTCGACAAGCACACCTCTACACCATCAAACCCCCCCCCTCGACAAGCACACCTCTACACCATCACCCCCCCCCCTCGACAAGCACACATCTACACCATCAACCCCCCCCCCTCGACAAGAACACCTCTACACCCCCCCCCCCCTCGACAAGCACACATCTACACCATCAACCCCCCCCCCTCGACAAGCACACCTCTACACCATCAACCCCCCCCTCGACACGAAAACCTCTACACCATCACACCTCACCCCCCCTCGACCATCACACATCTACACCCCCCCCCCCTCAACCCAGCCAAACACTTACAATCTCTTCTGCTCGACAAGCGCCATTTATATGATCCAAAATACAGAAATTGTGTACTATTTAACATACCTGCTTTCTATCTGAATATAGTATAAACGCATTTATTTCTGTATTTCCAGCATCATTACTCCAGTCTTCAGTGTCACATGATCTTCAGAAATCATAATAATATGAAACATTATTATTATTATTATCAATGTTGAAAACAGTCGAGTACTTCGGGTTTCTTTGATGAATAGGAAGTTGAGAAAAACAGCTGAAATGGAAATATGTTGTGACATTATAAATCTTTATCATCACTTTAAAAGCATCCTTGCTAAATACAAATATGATTATTATTTTAATGCATTTAGCAGATGCTTATATCCAAAGCGACTTTCAGTGCATTCAGGGTATACTTTTTTTTTGTCAGTATGGAGGGGGGGGGGGGGGGTGTACTTTGTAGAGCCCCCCACCCCTGCATTTCTAGAACACCCCCCCCCACACACACACACACACACACACACACACACAAAAATGATATTAATTCCAAGCTTATGAATGCCATAGTAGTGTATGATATCACAAAAGCATTGTATTTCTGATAAACTGTGATCTTTGGATATTTCTATTCCTCAAAGAATCCCGAAGTACTCGACTGTTTTCAACATTGATGATAATGATTTGTGAAGATCACTGACACTGACGACTGGAGTAATGTGTTAATGAGAGATAAATGAGTGTTTGACACAGATTCAGCGGTCTTGAATAGCACACACTGCTGTGTTCTGGATGAGGTAAACAGAAGAGACTTTGACTGGTTCTGGTTCTGTGAGCATGAGCTGTTGTTTCTCCGTCCAGACTAAGATGAAGAGAAAGGCTGTCGGGATCTGGCACTGTTCCTCCTGCATGAAGACCGTCGCCGGAGGCGCCTGGACATACAAGTAAGCCTGACCCCTTGATTAACGAAACCAGCGTCTCTAATGAGCGTCTAACGATCGTCTGTTTGCAGCACGACGTCCGCCGTCACCGTCAAATCTGCCATCAAGCGTCTGAAGGAGCTGAAGGACCAGTAACCCGGACGCTGTTCTCTACTCAATCACATCATCTGGACTCAGACTAGAACATCCCATAATAAACCTGAGTCTTGAGCCGGATCTCTGCTTCAGTCTTATTTCATCATAAACCAATCCAGCTTGAGCTTGCTTTAATCAATTATGTGCTCGGGTTAAAAATACACTTCTATACTGTACGTAAAGTGCTCTGCTTTCACGCACTAATATTGAGTTTAATATACTAAACATGTGACCCTGGAGCACAAAACCAGTCATAAGAGTCAAGTCTGTGATATTGAGATGTGTGCATCATCTGAAAGATGAGTAAATCATATTTCCATTGATGTATGAGTTGAATGACGAAAAAAAATCAAAATATTGAGAAAATCATCTTTAAAGTTGTTCAAATGAAGTTCTTAGCAATGCATATTAATAATCAATAATTAAGTTTTGATATATTTATGGTAGGAAATATCTTCATGGAACATGATCTTAATATCTAATGATTTTTGGCATAAAATAAAAATGTATAATTTTGACCCATACAATGTATTGTTGGTTATTGCTACAAATGTGACTGGTTTTGTTCTCCAGGGACACATTATGATTCTTTAGTACTTCTTAAAATCATATAAGTGCTAACTACTATTCCATAAATATGATCTCAAATGTGCTTTAATCTCTGTATTTAGTCAGCACGTGAGGGTACTGGTGCATGAAAGATGGGTTCGAGTGGTGAATAAATACAGAGATCGTATTCATATTCTGAATTCATGTTTATTTTACACTTGTTTTAGCAAGTTTGTGTTTTTCTCATCTAGTTTTATTAAGTTTGAGTTATTTTGGAGCTTCATGTTAACTTTAAACAAAACAAAATTGCCATGAAAAGTAGCTGAAATAAATTCTATTATTTTAAAATGTTAATTTATTTAACTATATATCATTTTTATTGGTTATTGTTTTTAGTGCAAGTTAAACTAAATGAAAATAAGACATGTTGAGCTAGATTAAATACATGTTTTATTTTATTTGTATTTATTTCAAACAAAGATGATGGTTTTAGTTCATTATGAGTGCATTTGATCCACTTGCATCAGAATCTGTTCGACAGAAAATAAAGTTAAAATATGATTTTTAATAATCAGAATCAAATTAAATACAACAGACGTGCTTAATAAAAACCACAGGCACTTTAGCAAAAAGCCATATTTATATCATTTTAACATGATTAATATCTTATTTAATGTGGCAAAATATAATTATATGCCAAAAATTCATCTCTATGGTGCGTGGATCTGCTTTTATGATTTATTCTTGTATTAAACTGTACAAAACTTCAAATATTAATGCAGTACAGTTATCAAAACATGAAAATGAACATGGTTTTACTATAGTAAAAGTGTAGTAGCCATGAGTTATCTTTTGTGTAATCATAGTTTTACTACAAATACCACGGTGAACGGTTAGTGAAGCTAAAGCATGGTTCATGTGTGGTTTAACTCTACACTCGGTGATTATAGAGTTATTTCACTGCTTTATATGAACTACACATTTCTATTCTCATCTACATCAACTCTGAATAAATAAACTACAATTCCCAACATCAGACATGGCCTGTTATGAGCTTTCAGATATAACACATTTTAAGAAATCATAACAGTACTAGTCATTAAAAGAAGGTTTGTTATTATTATGATTATTATTATTATGCTTGTAAACAATACAGAGATTATATTAATGGCATGTAACTTTATATATAACATCAATGTCTTCAGAGCACAGGAAAGAAATGTTAGTGGTTAGAAATATAAGAATTAATAAATAAAAGCTATGAGAAGAAAATAAAAAAACACGAGGGTAAGATTAGACTATAAATTAAGAAAAATTAGTTCGTTAAAAATATGTTTAGTAGGCGTGGCTAGTCCGGGTGACGTCACCACGCGTCTCCTGCTTTGTGCGTCACAGCTGCGACACACGCGGCTCTTCCGTTCGGCCTGCAGACGCGCTTTCATATTTTAACTCGTAATTTATCATCAAAATCCGTCGTAATTATGGCCACCGCCGCGGTTCCCGTGAGGAAGAGGCTCATGAAGGAGGAAGACATGACGAAAATCGAGTTTGAGACGAGCGAAGAGGTGGACGTGACGCCGACGTTCGACACGATGGGCCTGAGGGAAGATTTACTGCGCGGGATCTACGCGTACGGTACAAACACTCAAATAACCGTTAATTACCGCTGAACTCATCACATATCCGCTTATAGAGCGCTATATGAGAGGTATTAGACCGTTAGAGCTGATCTCTGAACAACACGCCATTATATCGATCAATAACCGTCATTATATCGATCAATAACCGTCATTATATCCATCAATAACCGTCATTATATCCATCAATAACCGTCATTATATCCATCAATAACCGTCATTATATCCATCAATAACCGTCATTATATCCATCAATAACCGTCATTATATCCATCAATAACCGTCATTATATCGATCAATAACCGTCATTATATCATCAATAACCGTCATTATATCGATATATAACCGCCGTTATTGATCAATAACCGTCCCTTGTGTATCATCTTTATTAGAAACCGACCGTGTTAGGGAGTATTACATGTTACTAAATTACCTAATCACAAAATAACTCTTTATTTTGAGGTTAACTTTACATCTACTTACTATTATTATAACAATAAATGATGTATAATTACATGCCCTAATCCTAACCATATAGTAAGTGCATTAATATTAACGTACTCTGTACTTAAATGTATAATTACACTGTAAAATAAAGTGTATCAGTTATAAATACTGAGAAAAATGTGTCCCTGGAGCACAAAACCAGTCATAAGTGTCCATTTTAGGAGATTGAGATGTATGCATCATCTGAAAGATGAATAAATCATATTTTCATTGATGTATGGTTTGGACAATATTTGTAAATCTGGAATCTGAGGGTGCAAAAAAATCTAAATATTGAGAAAATCATCTTTAAAGTTGTTCAAGTTAAGTTCTTAGCGATGCATATTACTAATCAATAATTCAGTTTTGATATATTTACAGTACACAATATCTTCATGGAACATGATCTTAATATCTAATGATTTTTGGCATAAAATAAAAATGTATAATTTTGACCCATACAATGTATTGTTGGCTATTGCTACAAATATGACCAGTTTTGTGCTCCAGGGACACATATGTAATTAAATCAGTTATGAAAATTTTAAAGATTACAAAGAGGGTTACAGATTAATATTTTCACACACTCATATTTGATTGATTTCTTTCATAAATTGCAGTGATCTTCTCTAAAATATGAGACAGCAATATTTCAGGAGTTTAGGACACAGGCTTATTTGATAACGGTTATTAATATTTCTTATATTGTTTATGTGTTTATGCTTTATTATTGATATGCCAGTGTTTCCTGTTCATAACGATCCAAACATTTGATTTCATAAACAGTATCATATCTAATAATAATCTTATGATTTTAAATCTGTATTTAACCTCAGAATGATCTCCGAGTAAACATAGCGGTTTAATATTAATAATTATCATCTTAATTCAAGTGAAGAAGGATTCTGAAAGTCTGACAGTAATTAATGTTAATATAATGTTTGAAAATGATTCATATTTGTTACACATTTAGAATCAAACACAATCAGTTACATTACTTTAATAAAGTCAGATTAAATACAGTAATCTGTAACTTATTACATTTATAAAGTAACTGTAAATTGAGGAGACTATAATAAAAAGTGATGGTTTTATGTTAAAGCGGATCTATTTCATCAGTCAGCAGTCGTTGTTATGAAAGCTATTATTAATATATGATATGTACGTGTGTTTGTGAGAGATTCTTAGCGTTGTATTGATATTGTTGTGTGATTATCATTATGTTATTCACTAACGCAGTACACCAGTGTTTATGTGATTATGTTTATTGCGTTCAGGTTTTGAGAAACCGTCAGCCATCCAGCAGCGAGCCATCAAACAGATCATCAAGGGACGAGACGTCATCGCCCAGTAAGTCCCGCTGGAAACATCTGTGTGTGCTTGCTTTGGTTGTGTTCGTACGGGTGCTTGAATTTTGGATAAAGTGCTTGAAATGACAATTGCATTGGGTTTATAATGATTTGCTGTATTACTGAGTAACGTTAGTTCACTTTCTAGACCAAATGAGTTCAAACTAAATATCACGGTTAAAGTGAAATAATCAAATAAACAAGTCTAAACGCAGCGCGGGTGTGTTTATATTAATGCATCTCTGAAGTGAACCGACTGCATTCGGAGACGTGTCAATGACATCATCGTTTCATTTCAACGGCGACAACATAAACGTTACCGCGCGTGCTCGTGGCCCTAACTTAACTTCCGGTACACATCCAAATATAATCAATAACAACAGCTAAGTCCCTCTGGAGTCGATTATTTATTATAACAAGCTAAATATGTTTGCTTCATAAATCAGACGGACTGAGATGCAGGGATAACTACTTATTAAAAATGCAAATTCACTCTCCTCCAGCAGGAGATGCTTAAAAGCGGGAGAAATTACGTTAACGTTTGAGGTTTAGCCCGGTAACGGCTGTAAACTGAGCTTATAAACGCTGCTTTTTCAGACATATAACACGCAAGAGGAAATGAAAACATGTTCTAAAGACAGTGTTCCTTCAGAAATACAGTGATATATCACGTTTTGATTTTTAAACGTGCATTACGTGCTAGGGGTGTAACAATTCATCGATTTGGATCGATATAACGATACAATGATATATGACGATACGATGCATTGATGCCACGCGTAAAATATCGATATTTGTAAAAAGGCACCTTTATTTTGGCACTGTCCACATTTTCATATAATGTCCGTCTATGCATTACCACCAACGCGTGCATTCTCGTTCAAATTCACGTGTCAGGACTCGATATAAGGACTGCACGAAAGCTCGAGGCGAGCATATAAGACGCTCGGGATTGTTGGCTGAAGCGTACGCACACACACATCTGAAGCGCGCGCACACACATCTGAAGCGCATGCACACAGACAGCCGCGTCAACTCCGCATGAATACTGAGCTCTCCTCCGCTTTTGTGTGCATGGATGAATAAATACAGACAAAACTACATCAAAACGCATGTTTTGGCTAATATCCTTGTAAACAGTCGGTTAAGAAAAGCATGTGTCTTAATGTAAACAGTGAGAAAGAAAAGGCATGTGCATCAGTATATTAAATCTGTGCTTTCATTCTTAAAGTGAAAGAAAACTAATAATAAATATAATGCTGTCAAAGAAAGTGTTCACTGCTCCTGACTAAATAACCTTTGTAACATCAAAAAGTATTAATTTATAGGTTATTTAATTTGTACAGCGAATACTATGCAGTTATTTTACTTCTGATTATTACATTTCTGTAGCTGAAAAACCTGAAAAGCACTGTTTATTGTTCTTTTGTATTTATTTTCTGCTGTTGCTTGTAATTTGGTTATCTGTAGAAAAGATGAGCCCATAGCAGCATTTCTAGATTTATGTTCATGTTATATATTTTGGTTGCATTTGTGAGTTAATAAAAATGTAGATGGTTGTTTAAAATAGGTATATAATATGATAATATCGATATATCAATCGATATACTCCTGTATCGTATCATTGTTTGAGGTATCGGTAAACATCGTATCGCTGGGTATGAGAATCGATATCGTATCGAATCGTGACGAACCATCCGATTTACACCCCTATTACGTGCTCATGTTTATTCAGCAAAGCCTTTTGGAAAAGTTTTGATATTGTGGTGGGTCGCCTCAAATAAATGTATGTGAAACACATCCCACAGCACAACAACCTGAGCCCAGCTTCATTACTCATCACTTTAACTGTGTTTGTATTTAACAGCCCGATACACAAACACAGACCGGACGTTACTTCGGTCCGATGAAGCGTCTATACCATAGGTCACTAACAGGCGGACCACGGTCCGGGTCCGGACCCAAAAGCCATCCCACACGGACCCGGACCTACAGCCAAAATATAAGGTTATGATGTAAAACCTGACGGGGCGCTTCTATTTCAACCGGCGCAGCTTTTGTAATCTTTACTGTAGTGGTAGTGGAAACGCACAGACCAATTGCATGCGAGTTAAGCCATCACGTGATACCATTCAGCCAATCAAGTCTGGTAAACACTGCGACTCGACAGAGTGCAGACAGATGAGAGAGTTCGCGGCTAGTAACACATGAAAAGATGATAGAAAGATAGCGATACATGTAGAAAACAAAAGGAGAGATACAGTCAACTGCGCCGGAGAAAGTAGAGAAACAGGCGAGTAAGACGGAGAAAGGGAGATAAAAATAAGGAACAAATGCGTTCTCCAACAGCGGAGGAGTGGGATATAAGAGCGGTACAAACTGGTGATATTCTAAAACTGTTCAATTGTTAACATGTGTTGAGATTAATCATTTGTAAAATGGTTGCGATTGTTGAGTCAAGATGTAAAACAGAAAATGAGAAATTCAAGCTTTTCCTCCCTTTATTTTATGTGTCTGAAGTTAAGCACTTTATTTGAACATACACAATTTTCACATTTTATTTATTTTCTCTTATTTTGAAATACAGCCCTACTTTTATTTTGTTAATGAAAAAACATACATATCTACAGTCATACATATATGTTCAGTTCTATGTAACATGACAATAAATATTGTCAACAAGTTTTTGAATTGTTCTGAATTAATTTGATTAGGCAGGTAGGTATTTATTACATTCAGATGCTGAAACAACAACTAGGCTACTTATAAATATATAAAATATCATACTAAATAGTAAGACATTATGATTTTCCGGACCTTTGCTTCAAGAAATTGTCTCTAACTGGACCTCTGTACATTTTAGTTGAATACCCCTGGTCTATACTGTCTAACAGTAGTGTCTGTGAGCACACAGCTGCTTGTGTACAGTCGTTGCTGTCGTCATGTCACAGTGCTCGGATGTGTAAAAGATCGCTGTGTGTGATGCTTGTTGTGCAGGTCCCAGTCTGGAACCGGTAAAACAGCCACGTTCTGTATCTCCGTGCTGCAGTGTCTGGATATTCAGGTGCGTCTGCTGTATTTCAGTATCAGCTAAATACTCTTAGTATGTTCTCCATTAGATTTCATTTGGATCTTTTCTGTTTTCATTCTATTTTTAAAGTTTCAGTAATTGTGTGTTTTTGTAACTTATTTTTTTTTTTTAATATGGGTTTGGTTTTTATTCCGTTTTTATTATTTTAATACTTAAACTTAAACTAAACAAAATAAAAATGTTGCCTTGGAAACTAGCTGATTTAAAATATATATATTTCTATAGTTTTAAGTTTTTATAATTTTAGTACTAAAACTAAACAGAAATTAATCATGTTGCCTTGAAACTAGCAGATAAAAAAATTGATAATTGTATTATTTTAATACTTCAACTTAAACTAAACCAAAAAAATGTTGCCTTGGAAACTAGCTGTTTTTAATTATTTCTATAGTTGTATTAAGTTATTATTTTAATACTTCAACTTAAACAATTCTTTTTTACTCTAGTACTGTAATGTCTATAATTTTTTCCCTCTTATTTAGATTTATGTCAATTTTTTGAATTAAGTTTTAGTTATTTTAGTGCTTAAACTAAACAAAATAAAAATGTTGCCTTGAAACTAGTTGATTTTTTAATGTTTTATTATTTCTATAGTTTTAAGTTTTTATAATTTTAGTACTAAAACTAATCAGACATTTATAGTGTTGCCTTGGAAACTAGCAGATTAAAAAAATCGATAGTTTTATTATTTTAATATTTCAACTAAACAAAAAAAATATTGCCTTGGAAACTAGCTGATTTTTATAGTTTTATTAAGTTTAATTATTGTAGTACTTAAACTAAACAAATACAAATTTTTACTCTAGTACTGTACTGTCTAGTTTTTTTCTGTAGAATTTTTTTCCCTCTTATTTAGATTTTTCTAATTTTTTATTAAGTTTTAGTTATTTTAGTGCTTAAACTAAACAAAATAAAAATGTTGCCTTGGAAACTAGCAGATTGTTTTTTTTTTATCTATAGTTTTAAGTTTTTATCATTTTTGTACTTAAACTAAAACTAAACAGACATTTATAATGTTGCCTTGGAAACTAGCAGATTAAAAAAATGATAGTTTTATTATTTTAATACTTCAACTTAAACTAAACCAAAAAAAATGTTGCTTTGGAAACTAGCTGATTTTTATATTTCTATAGATTTTATTAAAAGTTTAATTATTGTAGTACTTAAACTAAACAAATTAAAAATGTTACTCTAGTACTGTAATGTCAATTTTTTTCTGTACATTTTTTCCTCTTATTTAGATTTATGTCAGGTTTTTGTTATTTTAGTACTTAAACTAAACAAAATAAAAATGTTGCCTTGGAAACTAGTTGATTTTTTTAAATTTTTATTATTTCTATAGTTTTATTAAGTTTTTCTAATTTTAGTACTAAAACTAAACAGACATTTATAATGTATGACTTTGGAAACTAGCAGATTAAAAAAATCGATAGTTTTATTATTTTAATACTTCAACTTAAACGAAACAAAAAACATGTTGCCTTGGAAACTAGCAGATTTTTTTTATTTCTATAGTTTTTAAGTTTAATTATTTTAGTACTTAAATTAAAAATGTTACTGTAGTACTGTACTGTCTTGTTTATTCTGTAGAATTTTAAAACTTATTTAGATTTGTCAATTTTTTTATAAAGTTTGATATTTTAATACTTCAACTTAAACTAAACTAAACAAAAATGTTGCCTTGGTAACTAGCTGAATTTTTTATTTCTATAGTTTTAGGTTTAATTATTTTAGTACTTAAACTAATTACAAATGTTACTCTAGTGCTGTAATGTCTATTTTTTTCTGTACATTTTTGTTTTCCTCTTTAGATTTATGTCAAATTTTTTATTAAGTTTTAGTTATTTTAGTGCTTCAACTTAAACTAAACAGAAAATGTAAAAAGTTGCCTTTGAAACTAGCGGAAATGTTTATTTATTTTGTTTTGTTTTTTGTTATTTTTTCATTTAAGTCAATGTTTATTTTTATTTGACGTTATGATTTTTTTAATGTAACAATAATAATCCTGTGTCCTCCTTGGTCACAAACATGTCTTAACTGATGTTTTGTGTGTAGGTTCGAGAGACTCAAGCGCTGATTTTGGCTCCGACCAGAGAGTTAGCAGGACAGATCCAGAAGGTACAACACCACTTTAGAAAACAGTTGCTCATGTCTCCGTAGTTTTTAACCTCGCGCGTCTGACACGATGTCCTCTGTTGTCCAGGTGCTGCTGGCGTTGGGCGACTACATGAACGTTCAGTGTCACACCTGTATCGGCGGCACAAACGTGGGCGAGGACATCAGGAAGCTGGACTACGGTCAGCATGTGGTGGCTGGAACGCCCGGCCGAGTGTTCGGTGAGTTCAGCATCGGTTTTCTTCATTCGTGTCCGTCTCTTTACTGTGCGTCCGCTGGCGAGAGCGTCAGACTTCACCCGCCAGCACCGCTGTAGAAAGATGACGCTCGGACGCAGACCGAATGCTCGTCATGTATTTAAAGGAGCCGCAACGTAAACAAACACGTTGATCTTGTGCAGACTGACCACAAGTAGGGTATAAGCAAAGACTATAGAATACCTTATCTTAAAGAGACTGGTATAAGTCAGCGGTTCTCAATTCCAGTCCTCGCGCCCCCCCGCTCTGCATATTTCGTATGTTACTCTTATCGCTTCAGATGTTTGTTCTATTCGAACGTAAGTGCCCTGCGAAGTGGACATCACAGGATATTCCTCCATGATTCCAGTTCGAAGCGAACGTATATATTCCATTCAAAGTGCACTTGAAGTGTGCAAGACGTGAATTAAAATTGTATATATTTACAGAGGTATATGATGTCACACTCGTCCGTGCGTGAAGACGTTGCGCAGCGCAAATCCATGAATGAATGTTCAGAAATAAAGTAAACTTCAGCGGATTTCCCTGTGTAGGGAGCAATGGACCCTGTGTAGGGAGCAATGGACCCTGTGTAGGGAGCAATGGACACAGTGTAGGGAGCAATGGACACAGTGTAGGGAGCAATGGACCCTGTGTAGGGAGCAATGGACCCTGTGTGGGGAGCAATGGACCCTGTGTGGGGAGCAATGGACCCTGTGTGGGGAGCAATGGACACTGTGTGGGGAGCAATGGACACTGTGTGGGGAGCAATGGACCCTGCGTGGGGAGCAATGGACCCTGCGTGGGGAGCAATGGACCCTGCGTGGGGAGCAATGGACCCTGCGTGGGGAGCAATGGACCCTGCGTGGGGAGCAATGGACCCTGCGTGGGGAGCAATGGACACTGCGTGGGGAGCAATGGACACTGTGTAGGGAGCATGTCAATCTGAACACAGTTCATGCACGGAGCACACTTCTAACGAGCTGATTATCTGAATCAGGTGTGTTAACAAAGAGAGACATGCAAAATATGCAGAGCGGGGGGGCGCGAGGACTGGAATTGAGAACCTCCGGTATAAATTAATTGAGAACCTCTGGTATAAGTTAACCTCATGACATATTTAAAATGTGAAAGTAAGAAATTGATCGATGGAAACTTAACAATTATAGTTGGATGTTTGCTAATGAAATAAACCAATTAAAAGCCATTTGTGTGGTGCAGCTTTTGTGTTCATGGTTAATTTCAACATGCGGTTTATAGGAGACGTTTACTAGCCTTGGTCTTTAATTAACATTATACTACGAATGCTTGAATCTGATTGGCTGACGAGCGTTCTGAGGGGTGCGGTTAATTCCGGCGAACGTAGTTCCAAGCACCGCATTAGTTTCGTATTACTTCACCAAATTATTTCTGTTATTTCAAAGGTCTTATAACAGAAAAATAACCAAAACCCACAACGACACTGACCACATACATATATATAGTTAACAAAAGGATATAATCGACAGATCTTGTCCATGTTTTTGCCACAAAATTATGTTTTATTATGTACGGAAAGCACATGGCCTACTCTCCCTCACAGACACACATATAGTTTACACACGTCTTAACATAAGCGCTGATGTAATTAGCACTACTCTGACGATTTTGATCAGTAACATAGTTAAGACTTAAGAAACTACATGACTTCTCACAAGCGAGGTAACAACAACGGCTCTGTACGTGAAGAAAATGAACTTAAAGTCCCACTATACGCCGATCACTGACTCACAGAGGTAACATTGATCTCTCTCTCTCTATCTCTGTCTCTCTATCTCTCTCTCTCTCTCTGTGTCTCTATGTCTCTCTCTCTCTCTGTGTCTCTCTCTCTCTCCCTCTCTCTGTCTCTCTCTCTCTATCTCTATTTCTCTGTCTGTCTCTCTCTCTCTCTCTCTCTCTTTGTCTCTGTCTCTCTGCTCGCCTGCGCAATGATACACTGTACCTTTAAGACCGTATGTCCATAACATCTTATGATTGCCTGACCTTTCTGCATTTGTAATGAGCAGCTACACCTCTGGGAAGTTGCTAAATACTGAATGGATGTCGATGCACAAATGCATGTGATGTCCGAGCATGCTACGTTTCTTAGAGAAGATCTAGTGTGCTATAATCGTCGGAGTGATTTCTAATATTATATAATGTGGTCTTCTGTCAGATATGATCCGCAGGAGGAGTTTGAGGACTCGTGCTATTAAGATGCTGGTGTTGGATGAAGCAGATGAGATGCTGAATAAAGGTAAAGTGTGATCAAACTCTTCTGGATGCATGAGATCATGTGTGTGTACTGGTGAATGTTGGGTTCAGCGCTCATGTGACGGTGTTTCTGCAGGTTTTAAGGAACAGATCTACGACGTGTACCGGTACCTGCCGCCTGCCACTCAGGTGTGTCTCATCAGCGCCACGCTGCCACACGAGATCCTGGAGATGACCAACAAGTTCATGACCGACCCCATACGCATCCTGGTCAAACGGTGAGCGCTTAGAGCTCATTTTCTCAGTTTTAACCCTATAAACTAGGGCTGCACGATATATTGCATGCATAGTTCATAGTAGCATCGTGCTCAGAGTCGCAGATGAATCACATGTGATAGTGAACGTGAGATTGCGTAGCTTATCAGTGATCTACGGCTCGGTGTATTAAATGCCACTCCATCTGAAAACAGCTGATGGAGGTTTACGGCTAATCACAGAACCGTGTTTACTGACGAGATGCACATGAGTCGCATGCAATATGCTTCTGTATTTGATATGCAAGCCTCTTAATGATCAAACTTTGCTGTTAAACCGGTTTCACTCTCACTCTCCTCATGTCTTCTGTCGTCTTTTATCCAGTTAAGCTCTTTTAGTGTGATTGTAGAAACTTCTGGACTGGTTTTGATCAGAATAACTGCAGTCATATCTCCAGATCAACACTTTCTGAAGCAGCTCAGCTTTACTTGATTCTCCATCAATCATGTTTTAGTCTCAAATCTGATCATCAGATGATCTTTAGAGGAGCGTTTGTTCCTCAGCGGAGGAATGATCTTCATCTCTTCACATCTCATCTTACTGAGACGTGTTATTGGAGATATAGAGCGACCGCTGTACATCTGCTCTACTGTAATAAAGATCTACAAGCGTCTGAAATATTCATGTTTGGATGCACCGGTTGAGTTATCATGTGTGTGTGCAGTGATGAGTTGACGCTGGAGGGTATCAAGCAGTTTTTCGTGGCCGTGGAGCGAGAGGAGTGGAAGTTCGACACGCTGTGTGACCTTTACGACACGCTGACCATCACACAAGCGGTCATCTTCTGCAACACTAAACGCAAGGTCAGTCACGCCACCGTTACTAGACCCGCAGCAGTGTTTGACAACTACATGGCCCGTGTAGTTTTGATTAATAGGATTTTAATGTAGTTAAAGTCATCTCTGCTCAGCAAAATCATTGAAAATGTGAAAAACATTCTATGTGAATGTTACATATTTTACTGTAATTAAATGTATATAATACTGTAATTTATTTCTGTATTTTCAGCATCACTCCTCCAGTCTTTAGTGTCACGGGATCTTCAGAAATCATCATAATATGCTGCTCAAAAAACATTTATAATTAGAAATATGCCGCAATAATGAACATGCACAATATTGTTATCGTGGGCACTTCAAAATACAGATAATAATTATTTATTACAAATTATTTTGAATGATTTTAAGAATATTTTTCCATCAACCGGTCACAATCCACAACATTAATCTTAGGTAATAATTCCAATATTTAATATCACGTTATTAAAATCAAAAGTTGCAACTTATTTAATGAACTAAGAGTATTTTATTAACAGTTTCTATGTAGCTGTAGCTTATTGTTAATATTAATGCATTAACTACTGAGATCTTATTATTACGTGATACCGATTGCTCTTGATGATTTAATTTGTGTTATTTTAATTTATACATGTATTGCTTTATTGTATTTAAATGGTCGGGTGGTTATTGTTATAAGAACAAAATATTAAACCTCTTATACTGTATTATGCAACACTTTTTTGCAACTAAATATCAATATTGTGATAATACCGTACACCGTGATATGAGCATTAGCATTAATCGCAACATGACAATTTGACTCCAGCATATCACCTTTTATGATAATGTTAATTTTTAATAAACTTTTGAACTTTCTATTCATGTGAATCCTGAGAAATAAAATGTATTTCCACAAATGTTTCCAACATTGATAATAATCAGAAATGTTTCTTGAGCAGCGTATTATGATGATTTCTGAAGATCACGTGACTTGTAGTTTATAGATTTGTAGTCTAGCGTGTCAGTAATGTGCTTTGGGTCTCATGTGTTTAATGTCTGTTTTCAGGTGGACTGGCTGACGGAGAAGATGAGGGAGGCGAACTTCACCGTGTCCTCGATGCATGGAGACATGCCACAGAAAGAGCGCGAGTCCATCATGAAGGAGTTCAGATCTGGAGCCAGGTAAACCCGAGATCGAGGACCCGACCCGAGCGGCACGGTTACATTTAGAGTCCGACTCGTACCGAAAACTAACAGCCAATAAAAGAAAATGCTGTGTTTCATGATTGCATGCAACGCTCAGTAAACGGATCAAAGCACAAGGCAAAAGAAGAAACACTTACCAGTTATGAAAGTTTATGAACATCAGGTGCAGCGGTCGCTTACATTCTGCCGAGTTTATGAATGCTTGACAAGACCATAATTCATCCACCGTGCATATTGTGGTCATTTTTGTCAGTTAAGGCTCGTTAGCATTCGGCCTACTTTAAATCAGACACGGAGATGTAGTTCGTATTTATTTGAATTAATCAATAATTTCTTTGAATTAGCGAGAGATGAATGTTGCATGTTGACCTGCGTCTGCGCGTCTCTCTCAACAAGCAATGAGGCTTAGTTACTTCAAAAACAGATATTTTACCGCTCGTTACAGAGAAATATAACGGAGTCAGTAGCCTATCGAAGCTATTTTAATTATAAAAGTTTCCCTGCTTTTTGTGCGCTGCCGATCTTCTGATGTGTGTGCGCGTGTGTGTGTGTGTGCGCATGTGTGCGCGCGTGTGTGTGTGCGCACGTGTGTGTGTGCTGTGTGTGCATGTGTGCGCACGTGTGTGTGCGTGCGCTGTGTGTGTGCGCGTGTGTGTGCGCGTGTGTGCATGTGTCTGGCTGTCTGTGCGTGCGTGTGTGTGCACGTGCGTTTGTGCGTGTGTGTGCGCGCGTCTATGAAAGCAGCGAAGCTTACTGCATATAGTTTTGGTTTAGCTCGAAGCTATCCATTAAACATTAAGCCGAACCTGATCCGAAAGTAGTAGCAGACCTGTCACACACACACACACACTCTCACAAACACACACACTCTCTCTCACACACACACACACACACACACACACACAAACGCTCTCACAAACACACACACATGCTCTCACAAACACACACACTTACAAACACACACACACTCTCACAAACACACACAACGCTCTCACAACACACACACACACAACACGCTCTCACAAACACACACACACAACGCTCTCACAAACACACACACACTCTCACAAACACACACACACTCTCACACACACACGCTCTCAGACAGCAGGTCCACCACGTGAAGAACTCAATGCATGTTAATATAGTGCTCTTAAACTCCGCCCCTCAAGCTCAAACTCATCTGCATACACTTTTAGAGCCACGCCCACTTCTCAACATCCAATCAACAACTGATGCACAGAACCAAGCCCCACCCTCCCTTTTTTTGTAGTAATCTGTTTAACTCCGATACACGTCACAACGCTCAATAAAAGGTCTGCTCTGGAACTGAATCATGTGTTTGTGATCTGCTTTCTCTCGTGCAGTCGAGTGCTGATCTCCACAGACGTTTGGGCCAGAGGTCTGGACGTGCCTCAGGTGTCTCTCATCATTAACTACGATCTGCCCAACAACAGAGAGCTGTACATCCACAGGTACATCACACACCTGAACTCAGACTGGAGAACAAACCAGATGTTTGGTTTAAATCAGCTTCGAACCCTTTATGACTAATACACAGCTAGGCCAGTTTTAATTAGAATACAATTAAACCATAATTGTTGCTTGAAATAAACATTAACATTTTTAAAACTAAATTAAAGTTATTTCATGTCATTGTTAAGGCAACATGTTTCATCTAAATGTAATTTGACCAAAAAAAAAGTATAGAAATTAAACAATTACTAAAACATAAATTAAGATGATATAAAATTGTTATACTAATACTACGCTGCGTACGTAATAAACACAATTGATTTATTATCATACACTGATCTTGTCGTGAATATGTTTATAATATATATATATATAATTTAAACTGTTCTAGTATATCGCTGCTATACCACGTTTGGACCGGTTTGGTTTTTGAGCGATCTTGTTTTCCTCGTCAGGATTGGTCGATCGGGTCGTTACGGCAGGAAAGGTGTGGCCATCAACTTTGTGAAGAATGACGACATCCGTATCCTGCGTGATATTGAGCAGTACTACTCCACACAGATCGACGAGATGCCCATGAACGGTGAGCAGGACACATCTACATCAGAGCCGTCTTTATCTCTGAGAGCACTACAACACTCAGATTTGTGGTTATAGCCAACAGGTCAAAATTATCCATTTTTCTATTATGACAAAAATCATTAGATATTAAGATCATGTTCCATGAAGATATTTTGTACCGTAAATATATCAAAACGTAATTATTGATTATTAATATGCATTGCTAAGAATTAAATTGAACAACTTTAAAGATGATTTTCTCAATATTCAGATGTTTTCACACCCTCATATTCCAGATTTTCAAATATTGTCCAAACCATACATCAATGGAAATATGATTTATTCAGCTTTCAGATGATGCATAAATCTCAATTTTATAAAATTAACTCTTATGACTGGTTTTGTAATTTGACTATCAATTAAACGAGAGTTATGATTATTTAACAGATTCCAGAGAAGCAGAGCTATTTTTAATTTCGCCTTTGTCTAGTCAAATGTAACGTTTAGTTTTGATCTCGTTTAGTCGACTCGGGACTGGTTTCACAGACAGAGCTTAAACTAAGCCAGAATTAAGACATTTTAGTCATTTTTATAAATGTGCTTTTGAATAAACATCACGAGACAAGACAGAAGCACTGATATACAAGACCCTGGAGAACTAAACCAGCCATACGGGTCAGTTTTGAGAAATTGAGATGTGTGCATCATCTGAAAGATGAATAAATCATATTTCCATTGATGTATGGTTTGGACAATATTAGTAAATCTGGAATCTGAGGGTGCAAAAACATCTAAATATTGAGAAAATCATCTTTAAAGTTGTTCAAATGAATTCTTAGCAATGCATATTAATAATCAATAATTCAGTTTTGTTATATTTACTATATATCTTCATGGAACATGATCTTAATATCCTAATGATTTTTGGCATAAAAGAAAAATGTATAATTTTGACCCATACAGTGTAAACACAAATAAACACAATGGCCGCTGTTCTGTACTGAAGAAAAAGCTCAAATAGAAAGAAAGGAATAATACACCAAGTATAAATCAAAAAGAGAGCAAGAATTATAATGAATTAAATGGAAGGGTAAAAAAATGAGACTGTAACTTAGATTTAAAATCATAAACAGAAGATTCAGATCTCCCAGATAAGAGAAGAGTGACTCTGACCGGCCGCTGCAAACACACGCCACCTTTCAACCTCAGTCTTTATCTTTCACACACACGTATACACACACACACGCACGTGCACACACACGCATACACACACACACACACACACACACAGAGACACACACACACACACACAATACACACTCTCTCACACACACTCTCTCACACACTCTCTCTCACACACTCTCTCACACACTCTCTCACACACTCTCTCACACACTCTCTCACACACTCTCTCACACACTCTCTCACACACACACACACACACACACACACACAATACACACACACATGCATATATACACACACACACACACACACATCAGTTCCAGCATTGCTAAAGTCGGTAAGCTACTTTATTAAATCAAATACATCAGCGCTCGTCTCTGTGTCACCGCTGGAACGCGACTGAATTAACATAACTTACAAACCCTATCATTTACATAATAAAGAATAGTTTAGCATTCAGATGAGTTACATCGCGAACATGGAAATATTATGGGATACTTGTATTTGTGCTGAATGAGATCAGACGCGTTCAGAATGAGCACATGGTCACGGTCTCAAGCGTACGCTGTTCTTCTGCTGGCGGTTATCACACAGCGGTGCATTACTGCGAGCGCCCCCTTCTGGATTGGGGGGGGTATTGTCTGTATTCGGCCCCATGCACCGAACCGAGAGCTCCGTGACGGTTCTGTACGACTACATGTATCCTTCCACCCCTAATATCTCCAGAACATGTCATCTGTTCAGCTTCTATTGAAATCTCCTCAGACGTTCATCTTGAACTCTTGTTTTTCAGTGGCTGACCTGATCTGATCCGAGCGCTGAAGACTCGAGCAGCTTTGCTTTCTTCTGGATTTTTTGTGATTCTATTATTTTTATTTCCTCTTTTTACGTAGTTGATGATTGTGTTCTGAGCTTCATTGGCTTTTGTAAATAAAGAATCTTTGTCTCCATCTCTGGTCTAATCTGTGGTTATTAGTAGGGGTGTAAATCGGATGGTCACGATTCGATACGATATCGATTCTCATACCCAGCGATACGATATTTACCGATACCTCAAACAATCCTATGATTCGATACAGGAGTATATCGATCGATATTGATATTATGATATTATATACCCATTTTAAACAACCATCTACATTTTTATTAACTCACAAATTAAACCATAAATATATAACATGAACATAAATCTAGAAATGCTACTATGGGCTCAGGGTTAAAAAAAATTAATTCTACAGATAACCAAATTACAAGCAATAGCAGAAAATAAAATACAATAAAACAAAGACACAAGTTCAGTAAACAGTGCTTTTCAGCTCAGTCTAAAATACATGTTCAGGTACGCTACAGAAATGTAATAATCAAAAGTAAAATAACTGCATAGTATTCGCTGTATAAATTAAATAGCCTATAAATTAATATTTTGTGACGTAACAAAGGTTATTTAGTCAGGAGCAGTGAGCACTTTTTTTGACAGCATTATATTTATTATTAGTTTTCTTTCACTTTAAGAATGAAAGCACAGATTTAATATACTGAGACATGTTTTCTTTCTCACTGTTTACATTCAGACACATGCTTTTCTTAACCTACTGTTTACAAGGATATTAGCCAAAACATGCGTTTTGATGTAGTTTTGTCTGTATTTATTCATGCACACAAGCGGAGGAGAGCTTAATTTAGTATTCGCGCAGAGTTGACACAGCTGTCTGTTTGCACGCGCTTCAGATGTGTGTGTGTGTGTGCGCTCTTCAGATCTGCGTGTGTGGGCTTCAGATGTGTGTGTGCGCTTCAGGTGTGCGTATATGCGCGTGCTTCAGATGTGTGTGTGTGCGCGAGCTTCAGATGTGAGTGCGTGCGCGAGCTTCAGATGTGCGTGCGCGGGCTTCAGTTGTGTGTGTGTGTGTGCGCTCTTCAGATCTGCGTGTGTGGGCTTCAGATGTGTGTGTGCGCTTCAGGTGTGCGTATGTGCGCGTGCTTCAGGTGTGTGTGCGTGCGCGAGCTTCAGATGTGTGTGTGCGGGCTTCAGTTGTGTGTGTGTGTGTGCGCTCTTCAGATCTGCGTGTGTGCGCTTCAGGTGTGCGTATGTGCGCGCGCTTCAGATGTGTGTGTGCGCGCGCTTCAGATGTGTGTGTGTGCGCGCTTCAGATGTGTGTGTGTGCCCGTGCTTCAGATGTGTGTGTGTGCGTGCGCGCGCGCTTCAGATGTGTGTGCGTGTGCTATGAAGGTAATTTTCACATAACATCATTTTACTTATAAAGTTTAATCAGATTATACTATTTCAATGTAAAGCAAAACCAAACCAAATAACGTTAACACAAGCTCATAATTCAGTTTGAACACATGGGAGTCTAGCTTAATGGTGCACGACTTATAAAATATAATGTTTTAATTAAGTTGGTATTTATTTGTTTTTTACTGAATGTGTATGATAAAAGTATCATTCCGGCAGCAAGAATGTCCCCGAACTAAACGAAGATACATGTCTTGGCGTTTGATGTGTTTATTTGAACCAATCAGATAAGAGTAAATGGAGAGTCAGCGAGAGCCTCGTTTGATTGGCTACAAGAAGGTGGACCCGCCTCCTCTCGCGCTTGCAAATCTCAGTTAGTGAGAGAATCGTGCCAAAACTGCAAGCGCAGATAAAAGAAAGACGGAGCTGTACAAATCGGATTATTTCGGGAACTTTTTACCCTACATACACAACAAGTGATTTAGACATGTGACAGTCTGTTTTTTTACACATACAGATTGGTTCTACGCGGTCAATCCGTTTTGCAGTTCTTTAAACTGCTGTTTTCGCTTGCAAATCACCGTTCACAGGCTTGCAGTGCTTTTGACCGTATTTTGGCGAAAAAAACGTGCCAAAACTGTAAGCGCGGAAAAATGGAAGTCATACGAATGCAGATCATATTTATTTAGTGTGAGCATGAAGTTGCAGTTTCACAATACATGAATTACACTTACGAGTAACAGCAAAATGCTGCAAATCTTTTTTTCTTGCGCTTAAAACGCGATTTACACCTTTGCAAAGCTTCTCTTGCGCTTGCAAATTTTATTTGCGCTTGCAGTCTTATGTACACTTTCACAAATCTTACCATACGCATGCAAATCTTTATGACGTAAAATTACCTCCATAGTGTGCGAGCTTCAGATGTGTGTGTGTGTGTGTGCGTGCGCGAGCTTCAGATGTGTGTGTGCGCACGCTTCAGATGTGTGTGTGCGCTTCAGATGTGTATGTGTGTGCGCGTTTCAGATGTGTGTGTGTGCCCGCGCTTAAGATGTGTGTGTGTGCCCGCGCTTCAGATGTGTGCGTGCGCGTGCTTCAGATGTGTGTGTGCGTGCGCTTCAGATGTGTATGTGTGCGCGCGTTTCAGATGTGTGTGTGTGCGTGCGCTTCAGATGTGTGTGTGTGCGTGCGCTTCAGATGTGTGTGTGTGCCCGCGCTTCAGATGTGTGTGTGCGCGCGCTTCAGATGTGTGTGTGCGTGCTCTTCAGATGTGTATGCGTGCGCGCGTTTCAGATGTGTGTGCGTGCGCGCGCTTCAGATGTGTGTGCGTGCGCGCGCTTCAGATGTGTGTGCGTGCGCGCGCTTCAGATGTGTGTGCGTGCGCCCCATCAGATGTGTGTGCGTGTGCGCTTCAGATGTGTATGTGTGTGCGCGTTTCAGATGTGTGTGTGTGCCCGCGCTTAAGATGTGTGTGTGTGTGCCCGCGCTTCAGATGTGTGTGCGTGCGTGTGCTTCAGATGTGTGTGCGTGTGCGCTTCAGATGTGTATGTGTGCGCGCGTTTCAGATGTGTGTGCGTGCGCGCGCTTCAGATGTGTGTGTGTGTGTGTGCGCGCGCGCTTCAGATGTGTGTGCGTGTGCGCTTCAGATGTGTATGTGTGCGCGCGTTTCAGATGTGTGTGTGTGCCCACGCTTAAGATGTGTGTGTGCCCGCGCTTCAGATGTGTGTGCGTGCGCGTGCTTCAGATGTGTGTGCGTGTGCGCTTCAGATGTGTATGTGTGCGCGCGTTTCAGATGTGTGTGCGTGCGCGCGCTTCAGATGTGTGTGTGCGCGCGTGCTTCAGATGTGTGTGTGTGCCCGCGCTTCAGATGTGTGTGCGTGCGCGTGCTTCAGATGTGTGTGCGTGCGCGTGCTTCAGATGTGTGTGCGTGTGCACTAGTTATTAGTGATTGTTTTGTCATTAATGCATCAGAGCTTGTGAATGGACTGCGGTGTTGAAGTGCACTGCTTTTGCTTCTCTTTGTGTAATTCTAGATTACCGTTGAGTGGAAAACTGCTAAATGCATTAATTATTATCTGTGATTTACATTTTCATTCATGCTTTTATCCAAAGTGACTTGTCCAAGCCATATAACGGATACCAAAAATCACCACTGCTTCGTAGAATAATTCCACATTGTGTTTGCGGTTACTGTGCCTTTAAGAGAGATTCATTTGCATCCGGGTTCTGTCTATAAAAGCAGCTTTGTGAGTCTAAACCGGTTCAGTTAGGAACTGAATTACATTCATTCGTTCAGCGGGAGGAAATCTCTCGTGTCTGAAGGTGAATGTTTGATACACACTCTCTGACCCCGAGTCTTTGATTTGTGTTAGTGGAGTGTTTTATGGCTTGTGTGTGCTCGTGCTGTGACGGTCCAGCACGGCTCTCAATCCTCTCAGCAGGTTATTTCCATCTGATGGTGGATTACATTCATTGAGTGATCTGGACTCAACATCTCCAGTCTGTCCTCTGCAAGCTCGCTTATTCTGTGCATCATCTGAAAGATGAATAAATCATATTTCCATTGATGTATGGTTTGGACAATCTGAGGGTGCAAAAAATCGAAATATTGAGAAAATCATCTTTAAAGTTGTTCAAATGAAGTTCTTTGCAATGCATATTAATAATCAATAATTAAGTTTTGATATATTTACGATAGGATGTTTACTAAATGGAACATGATCTTAATATCTAATGATTTTTGGCATAAAATAAAATTTATACTTTTGACTCATACAATGTATTGTTGGCTATTTCTACAAATATAGCCGTGCTGCTTATGGGATTGTAAAAGTATGGAAAATAGAAAGCAGGGTATGCAAAACTGTGTGTTTCCATACGTTTGCCCCATTTTAGTTTTTTATAGAAAATTAAGAATATAATGAAATTAAATGTGTTATACTCGGTCTCCACTGAGTATGTGTTAAACACACCTGAGGCCTGGAAGTATTGCAGAAAGCCCAATTTAAACACTTTTTACAGTACCAGTCTTTTATTGACCCTTGAATTTGACCCGGCTCATTTCGTCTCATGTTTTCTGCGTGTTAAAGTAGACATCATGCCTCGATATTAGAGATAATACAACATTATGAGCGGGTAGATCTCTGGTAATTCACGTGCATCGTATTTAATTCATAGTGATGCACAAAGGAAGGTTATATCAAACTAGAAATTGTAATGCATAAGCATGCAAATAAATCCCCATGCGCACGTGAATAGTTTCTCGAGGGCACAAAAACGTTTATTGTGTAAAAGTCTGTTTATTTTAGGGACTTCACTTCAAGAAAATTAATGACTACTAAATATAAAGCTGAGAATAATGCTCTGAACCATTAATGTTAAAAATATGGTCTGAAAATCTACTGAGAGCTTTGGAAATATGAATCTGGAACATTTTAAAAAGGAAAAATAGAAATGTTTTTATTTAAATTCAGACTTTTCTCAGAATTCTGAGTTTGCATGCAGCTTTTTTCTTCACATTCTGAGTTACATGTCACAATTATTTGGTGTTTATTCATCTATTTATTAATTAGTTTTTTCTCAGATTTCTGAGTTTACATCTTGATTTATTTATTTTGAGGGGGGGGGGGGGGTTATAGCTCACAATTTTCAAAAAAAATTTCCTTCAAAATTCGGAGTTCACATCTTGAAATGTTCATTTTTTGGGAATTCCAATTTTTTAATATTAAATGTTTTTCTTCATATTTTCAGGTACTGTATATGATTGTATTTTCTGTCTTCAGAAAGTGTCCCGGTTATGTTCTTCATCTCACCTCTGTGTGATGTTTATAACTGCTTTATATAACATCATAACATAAACTTTATAAGCTGAAATTTGAGGTTTATCATTTGATAAAACATTTGATTTGTCAAAACTTGTATTATTTGAACCGTTGTTTTTCGTTTGTAATGTTTCCAGTTATTTTCCAGTTAAGGGTGTTGCTGGAGTTTGCAGGTATGATCATATTTCCATATTGTTTTTCTTTGTGGTTTGGGGAAAATTGTTAATAACTCATAATTTCTGTAACGGTTTATCCCACATTCAACAAACGCTTTAACCCCGTAAAGCCTGACATGTTGGAAAAAATGTAATATTTTTTTTTAATGGAACCATTTATTGAAAATGTGGACCATATATATATATATATATATATATATATATATTTTTTTTTTTTTGAGTATCATATTTGA